>LVTN01000317.1:114169-144556 GCA_001649415.1 Musa itinerans
AAAAATATTTAAATCTTTTGTTTCTTGTAAAGCCATTACTTTTGAATCCCACTTCTTAGAAAGAGAACGCAAAATCTTGTTCACAAGTTCAAAGTTCGAAAAACTTTTACCAAGTGCTGTTAGACTATTGACGACATCTGTAAAACGGGTATACATATCTCCAATAGTCTCTCTTGGTTCCATATAAAATATCTCAAAATCGTGCATCAAAAAATTTACTTTAGAATTGTTTACACTACTTGTGCTTTCGTGTGTGATTTCAAGAGTGTGCCAAATATCGAAAGCCGTTTCGCATAAAGAAACCCGATTAAATTAGTTTTTATCTAAGACACAAAATAAGGCATTCATAGCCTTTGCATTTAGAGAAAACATCTTCTTCTCTAAATCATTCCAATGGTTCATTAGAAGAGAAGACATTTCAAATCCGTTTTCGACTATGTGCCATAAATTCAAATACAAAGAAAGTAAGAAAACTCTCATTCGAGTTTTCCAATAAATGTAGTCCGTCCCATTGAAAAATGGAGGACGAATGAGAGAGTAACCCTCTTGAAAGTTGAAATAAGCCATTTCTCTTGGGTGTTAAACCAACTGAGAAATAACGAGACTCTGATACCAATTGTTAGGATCGAGAGTCCGAGGTCGGCACTAAGAGGGGGGGGGGGTAAATTAGTGCAGCGGAAAACTTTCCTCAATTTAAGATGACATTTGTACGATATAAATGATTTCGATGCGAAAGCCGATTCGGAAAATACTTTAACTTAATATTAAGTGAAAGTAGAGCTGAAGTAAAGCAATGGAGGTAGTTTGCAGTTTAAGATAGAAAGCAGAATGTAAATGCAAACTGAGATTTAGAGTGGTTCGATCAATCTTGACCTACATCCACTTTTGGTTTCCTCCTCCGATGAGGTCACCGATGTCCACTAGAAGTCTTTCTTCAATAGGCGAAGACCAACTCCTTCTTACACCCCTCTTCTCCTTTTCATGGGTTTAGGAGATAACCCTTACAAGCACTCACACTTCTCTTACAAAATTCTAAACTTAGAGTGGAGGAGAGAAATTCTAAAGTGATTTCTACAGCGTTTCTTTCCTTTTTTGCTCTCTGTGCTTATGTATTTTAACCAGAGATGAGAGGGGTATTTATAGGCTTCAAGTTGATTCAAACTTGGAGCCTATAAACATCTTATCCCGGGTTCCCCGGGCACGGGCAATACCACCGCCCAGTGTCAGTCTAACATTGACACTGCCCTAAGCGGTACCATTGCCTGGGGCATAGTGCTAGGCGGTACCACCACTCAAACTAGCGGGACCATCACCTAGCACCCTGCCAAGGGCGGTACAATCGCCCAGACTGGCGGTACCACCGTCTGAGACAATCTCGAAGACTGTGCCACGACGGTGAGACTTCTTAGGGCACTGTTTGGACCTCTTATTAGGCCCAACACAGTTCTTACATAGGCCTAGTTGACCCTTAATTGGGTTGGCCCAAATCCAAGCCCAATTACGTGCTAACTACGAAATCCTAAGACATTTGCTAAGCTAAACAAGTTCATATGTCTATTCTTCCAGCGAGTTTTCGACGAACTTTCGGCGAACTTCCGACGAACTTTCGGCGAGCCTCCGATGGCAATGTTCCGGCGGACTCCCGGCAAGCTCTTCGTCCGATTCTTCGACGCATCGTCCTCTCTTGTGGCCTATTGCCCAATCGGCCAGTTGACTCCGTAACTCCGATATCCTTGGTGCAATATCCACTCTTCTTGGCCCGATGCCCGAATTCACAACCCGAAGCCTTCTGTCGATACGTCAACCGTTCCACCGGCCCGACGTCCAATCTTCTGACATGTTTTTCCCCGGCACAACATGATTCTTCCTGCTTTAATTGTCTCATCCTGATCGAAGCATCATGCGTCACTTAAAATGTAGATTTAAACATAAACACATATTAATTGATTTCATCATCAAAATACAAGATTCAACAAAGATAAAAATAAGCATTTTCCCTACCCTCAAAGAAGTCTAAAATTCTGATAGAAATCATGGAAGGCTCCTATAATTGGTTTTTAATAGTCTTCCAATAATGATTGTAAAATTCTATAGTATACTCAATAGATCTAGGGCTTTTTCCTTTGCCCACGTACCTGATATCAGAGAGGATTTCATGATCGAAGAAATTTGTAGTCAAACCTAATGGATCGATGCCGATGATATTGGTACTTGTGAGAGAGAAAGAGCGAGGAGCACGAAAAGAAAGCACCCTTTGGAAATTGGCATCTCCATTGTTTTCGTACGATATAAAATTTATCCATCTCCCATAGTAAAGTTATTATGAGTCATATTTTCTCTTTTTCCTTTCCATTTACTCATCTTTATGATTCGTTGCTCTAAAGGAGCATATCAAATTAGTACAGTGGCTGTCACACACACACACACACACACACACACACACACACACACACACACACACACACACACACACACACACACACACACACACACACACACACACACACACACACACACACACACACACACACACACACACACACACACACACACACACACACACACACACACACACACACACACACACACACACACACACACACACACACACACACACACACACACACACACACACACACACACACACACACACACACACACACACATATATATATATATATATATATATATATATATATAACTAAGGAAAATTGGATTATTTTGATTGGCTTCGCCTAAATTTCTTGGATTGACTTTACCCTATCTTTGTAATTGCACTTTTAGAGTACTAGAAGTGTTACTCGAACATGAGTTGGGTTTCATCCTTGTAGAATGCTTATATGAGTTGGGTTTCATCCTTATAGAATGCTTATATGATGACTTTGGTTGTGCCATTGAGATCATCAATTCCCCATTTGTAATTGAAATTGTGCTCCCTCTCCAGAGAAAAAAATTATTCTTTCTAAATGAATAAATTTCTTCTTATTTTATTTTAGAGATTTAATTAGACTCCATTTTATTCATTTGCAGTGAATAAATTTCATTCTATCTTGTTTTGGAGACTAAATTATACTTTGTTTAATTACTTGATAACTTATTTTGTTGTTTTAATCATCCTTTTGAAATCTTGTCTAAAATGCATTTATCTCAAAATAACTTGTTTTTAGTGAATGTTGGCAACAATTGATGTGAGTTTGACCTATGTCTATATATAATCTAGCAAAATCTTAGAATTTTATGGTTATTTCCGGTAGCCAAATATCATGTTGATATTGATATTCTTTTTAAAAAATAAAAGACTAGATTGTTACTGCTCCTTGTAGAACTTGAATCTTAGAGAAAAAAAAAGAATTTGTACATAATATAGGTAGATAAAATTGAAACTTGTAAAATAGGAATATATTTACATATTATTGTCTTGTGATAGGGTCATTAATTTAGGCTTACATTTTGGACCCATCCAACATTAATTTTATTTCAAAAAGGCAAGTGAGGTAACAAGGCCATGTAGCGAGAATATTGACTCACTCAACAAGTGCTCGAGCTAGGGCACCTTGTGACCCATAGCACCTTCACCGATGGTGGATAATGATCAATGTTTTTAGTTCTAGGTACTTCCATATTAGTACAAACCCTGATGCAACATTGCATATTATTTAATGACCCCAAACTTTTGCCATCCACTAGGACATCCACCCATATGGTGTTTCCAATAGAGGTCTTCTTGAGCCTTACCTAGTGAGTTCAAACACTGACTATAATGATGCAGTTTATTGTTCCTCTCCTTCAACAACTAGTGAGTCAGAAATGACCCCAACTTGTCAATAGTCTTCCATCCAGATACCTCAACTAGCCATGACACCTTGACACCCTCGACACTCAAGTAGATTCTTTCATCTAGATACATCTGACACTATTGAGTTTGGTAGGTCGTATTGTCCTTAGTCGACAGTGCCCGAGTTCGAGGCCCAATCTATAGACTAAGTTTGTAATTCTTGAATTGTAGTCAACTAGTGAGCATGTTCTTAAATTAAATTTTATTTTTTTCAGACATATCTTGGATGTTTAATATTAGTATAAAAAAATACTTCAAATAATCCCAAATTGTATAAGTCTAGCGAAGTTGTCATAACTTCTGTCGTGCAGTGAACTTTGTATTAGCTAGCACTAATTGAGTTTGCAATTCTCTCTTCAATCTATCCCAACTGTCGATGTTGTAGCGATTTTACTGCATTTCTTCCCAACATGTGTGTCATCATAGTTTTGCATCACCGATGAGATACACTATCGCTAATGACACATTAGAATCTTTTAATTTAAGCTGGGTCACTCTAAAGTATTGTTCCATATCAAAGATAAAGTTTTCTAACTCCTTGATATCATGAGCACCCCCATAGCTCTACGGTTCAAGAGCCTTTACTCTCGATGAGAGATGGCTGTGAGACATTCCTCCATTCGTATGCATAGCATGCATGAGTATCAAAACATTATTGCACAAACTCTTTCATATGATTCGTCAATCTTTTAACTCGAATATCCATCTTTTAACTCGAATATCCAATTGATCTAGTCAGGATTCCCCCTCCTGCAGACACTCTACCATCTTAAAGTGCTCCTCACTTTCATAGATCTCCACTAACTTTCAATTGACAATGCCAAGCCATAGCTCCAACCTAGTCAATCTTTCTCTAGTGCTTCATGTTGTTTAGGTTACCCTTCAACTTTGCCTTTTGTACGAGAGAATTTATGCATCGTGTGAATATTGTTGCAAACGCCATGCTCTTCTTGAGTGACTTTACTAATGTTTGTTCAAGTTCTCATTTGTTTCTCCATATGTCACATTGTTGCTGCCCATTTTATGCAGCAGTGCTAGTTTTGTCATGTTGTCTTACAATAGCAATTTGATGTTTGCTTAACTCACCCTGTGATCACTTTATCATGTACTTATCTAGGATTGCCTATGGAATACAACACTCAAATAATACTAGTCTCTAAGGGTCGTCCTAAATCTTAAACTCATGCAATCCACAAAGGACCTGCATAACAAAAAAAAATATATATATAAAGTTAAACATGAGGGTAATATGCTATTGTCATGCACGAAAAGGATAAGATAATTAGAATCATAAACAACACAAAGCAATCAGCTTTTATTAAGCATAAAAGAATCCAAAAATGAGCTAAATGAGCACACACAAAGGGGGTTATGAAGGCAAATGCAAGGACAATGTTCATCGAGCAATTTCATCAAATAGTAAGTGAGCACAATAAAGATATTATTATAGAAAAATATGGGGGCATCATCGCATGTGTAGTAGAAGAACAGAAAATAAAAATCCTAGATTTCCCAAAAAGGTATTCGTCGTCATGTGAAGATTGGTATGTAAAATTCGCGAAACTAAAAACCACGTGTGATATTGTTGTGTTACTTAGGGAGATTGTATATCCTTGAATTCTTATAGATATATGAGAAAGGATGAAGGAGGTCAACTATCCTCCTCTCTAGTAGTAATCCACATGGCAGAGAATGCGAAGACGCTCATCGAATCGTTGTCCAAATCTCTATACGCCCCTGTTGACTGAAGAGGAGAAGGGGAGAGGAGAATAGAAGGTAATAGCAAAAAAGACAGCCTATGGCCCTTTGGTTCCTTTTTATTTATAGATGCTCATTGTTAACTTAACCCTAATGGATTCTATGCTATTAGGTACTAGATCTCCATCCAACTACCTAAGCCTCTTAGATTAGTGGGTCTCTACCCAATAATCTCTCATGGCTCTTATTGAATCTCATCCATATAATCCAATAATTCAAAAGCTTATTAGATATCCAATAAGATATGGGCTCCAACGGATATCTTATATCTGAACCTCTACTCATCGCAACACCTACCATATGTGTGTGATCCTCTAGGCCCAATATCGAGCTGGTCATGAGTTATATATGTCAGAACTTCTTTTGGCTTAGTTATCATGTATCTATAGTAATTCATTTAACTCATCGATTACGGACGTACTATGCCACTTCGCCGTAGTCCACAGACGATACAGGGGAATCCAATCCATTGGACCTGTCTATCTTCAGTTATTATGTATCTATAGTCCCTCATTCATCTAATACCTCAGAGATTATATATCATGCATGGTGTTATCAAGCCCATATTGTTTTCACTCGAGTCTTGCTCTAATCGGATTCTCTTAGAAAACTCTTTCTCTCTCAATCCGAATGACCCTAGCTAGGGATTTGTCCAAGTAAGAACACATGGAATATTCCTCTCATGACACTGAGAGCGGATGATCCTCTATCGATACTCAATAGCCCTCATAAGGTTGGCTGTCACTCTCGATAACCAACTGTACTATATCTGAAACTTTTAGGTCTATAAGTCTGGTATCAAAGAGTGAAGTACTCATACAAGACATCCTTGCTGTCTCAAGTCTAAGGACCAAATACATCATTGGGACAACGGAATTGTTATTTAATAATGAGGCATCATTAACCATCCAACATTTCATGAGTGAATCAATCAGTGAACTCATTCTCTAATGAGCACATGCACTATATCCCTAGTGTCCTCATACGAGTAGTTATGAAATCAGCCACCTCCATCATATGGACGGGTATACGGTACACCAGTCTGTCTAGTTATCTCGATGTCTCTCTCGAGTAACGTATGATCGGAATTATTTAATGTTTGTATTTAAAGGCGAATCGGTGTCATTATCATAATCTCATCACGATCCAATTCTCATTGCATAGATGTATAGACATCATAATATATATATATAATAAGTAATATAAAGTGAAAAAATACCATAATAATAATAAGCAAAAAGAGTACATGTCATGTCACACGTGTCATTACTTACGTGATTGACTTGTAGGACATTTATGACTAGTAATTATATCACCCCTCAGACATATACCCAAGGTCTCATCTACTCTAGTGCTACATAAGAAGTTCCAAGGTACTGAGTAGCTAATATTTGGCATCGTAAGGCTATCAATAAAAAATCAGCCTATGGCACATGGGAATGAGACTGTTATAGGCTATTTTTTCTTTTGTTTAATCCTGCATAGCCAAAAATATTTTTAAGTTTTACATGATAGAAATATAAAATAAAAAAAACTAACAACAAATAAAAATGGGATTGGCAATAGTAAATTATGCCTCATATATCTTGCCTAGAAAAAACATAAGAAAACAACAAGAAACAAGAATTGAAAGGCATCAATGACATTGCTCTACGATAGTGCATCCCAAGTGCTTGGCCCTAATAATCTAACAAATGGAGGGTGAGCACTAGCGGCCTTAGTTGCCAGATTCATAAATGAGACTTAACGAATCATCAATACCTACTCTTCATTACTCACAAGTATTCATGATGGGACTCCATTCCTCTTGGCTCATTTGATCCATAATAGAGTAGTAGTTGATTATTATCCTTAAGATAATCTAGCATGCAATCAATATATTGTAGTTGAGGAAGTGATATCGAAAAATGTCCCTTCTAAATTTGCTGTTTTTGTTGGGCCTAGATTACTACCTTATTTTTGGAGATTTAATCATAATCTTAAAAGCTTGCATAAGATTTGAACCCACACCAAAATCACTCATTATGATTTTTTTTGTTAGCTAAATATTATTTTGACTGTTAATTGAAACTTTAAATGACATTCATGTTTTTTTAAAATATTCATTATGATTATAAAAACAATAGGAGTCTTTTGGGATGTTATATATATATATATATATATATATATATATATATATATATATATAAAACTCAGACTAATTGATTTTTAAATATGGATAAACTAGTGCTTTCTACATGGATATTAACTAGGCAATATATACATGTTACATTAAAATTTGCAAGGATATTTCAGATTTGCAAAGAATAAATATGCAAGAGCCTGAGACCGTATAAGGAAATATGACAGACCATATGCAATTTTGTCTACCATCAATGTTTATTTGCGTACCAATTTGCACGCCAATTATCTTGTCCCACATTGTAGTTCCCTACGAGAGAGAGAGGGAGAGAGAGAGAGAGAGAGGAGAGTCCTTCGTAAGATCAAGAGTGGACATTTTATGACAAGAAACAAATTCCAAGGTACTTTTTATCTTGGTTTCCATGATTCTATAATTATATGGTTAGAATTTTCAGGAACGAAAAAGAATTTGATTATTGGCCTTTATAGTTATCAATCTTAGTATGCTTTGGTTTCATCTTTACTATTGGAGGAATTCTCCTAAAAATAAATAATTTCTTGATTTCTACTATATTGATTAAAATTTAAAAAAATAAAAATAATCTATTTTTTTACTACGTAGGGAGAGACCAACCAAGTTGATAATTAATTGATGCATTTTATAATAGAACAAATGAAGATGCTCCTTATATTGTAAATGAATGTGATAGCTAGTTTAGTCAATAAAGATTTTAATAAAATATCATAAGGTTATAGTTCAAATATCATTTTTATCATTTAATTTTTTTTTAAAGAAAAACTCTATATATAAATTTTTTTATTATCAAAAATCGAAAAAGGAAGAGACAAGATTGAAGAAGACATAGCTGAGTTGAACCACCGATCACTTGCAGTTTCTTTGCGTCTTTTTGTATCAGGATCTGAAGGATTGAACCGGCCGGTCCATCTTTTCTGACATGCAAAAAAGAGTGTGAAGGATATACAAGATGGAGGAACCCTTAGAGAAAAAAAGCCGAAAGAGCTGAAGGCAATCCATGAAAGCAGCCTTAGAATGTCTTTGGCAGACCTAAGGCCTGGGCGTGGTTGGCATGATCTCATCTCACCTGAGATTCCATGCTGTTGCTTTTGGCCACACTGCCACCACAAAAGACACCTCCTTTGTCATCAATCCCTCCCTTGCATCTTTGGAAGAAACGTAAACTCACTTGCCCAGTTTGCTTTCTTTGGAGTAACAAATCCAATGTTCCTGCTCGTAGATGACCTGGAATTTGTCATGGTGCGGATTTCTTACGACAAAACCTATCTACATCTACTATATGTTTGTCTCGACCCGAGTTAAAAGATGCATACATGGATTAAGTACTGAGAATGTTTTCTGTAAGCAGCTCGATCGGTGCATGTTATTGGAAGAGAGTAAAGCTTACAGGTACCAGTAGCTAGCAGAAGTGATCGTCCAAGTAAACAGATAAAGTAAGCCAATGACTCAGGGAAAAGGATGGTAAAGATGCATGTGGCCGAGAAAAAGTATGAGCTAGTAAGACCAGCTTCGCTGCCACACTGCCACAGGCGCACAGCATCTTGATAGTCCCACACAGAACGACAAAATATATAATACTGGCAACGTTGTTCGTTCCCAGGCAATAATGATAGTAAAACTAGCTGAAGCTGACACTGATCATGTTGGATAATCTCATTACACTCTTCAACAAAGAAAGAAATCGCTAGTTTAAGTGGAACAGTGCTACCACAAACATGGCCTTTCTTGCCTGCCTCCTTTCTACCACAAAGCAAATTAGCGTCCCGCAAAGTGCTGCTCATCAAAACCCACGCATGCTATCGTACAATTTGTCTTCAACACACACTGGCAGCGTTTGACGGCTTACCGGGTACAGCTTCTCAGAGGAACTGACGAGCAGAAGCACCAGCTCACCTCCCGCCGTGGTGGTGGTGGTGATGGTGGCGATGGTGAAGGAAGAAGGAAGGTGAAGGAGAAGGCGAGGGAACAATGGCCGGATTGGTGGCATTGTGAGCGTTGCCAGGATATGGTGTCGGGGTATTGGAGGGCATGGGAATAAAAGGTGGGGGTGGGGGTTGGGGTGGTGGACACTGATAGCACTTGGCGAAAAGGCCGAAGGTGTTGATCTGGTGGATGAAGTTGGTCATGCTGGCCCAACCCCCCAACCCGAACCCCACCACCAGCACCCACCCGACCACGAACGTGTTCATTACGTAAGCGCCGATCCAGCCTCCGACGAACCTCGGCGGCCGCTCCACTGCGCTCTGCATTGTCACACATCAATACGAAACCATGTTACTTCTGCCTGCAGACTCCCAACTTTTCTAATCACCCTTAGAGATATGTTTATACATCTCCCCATAAACAATGAGCTAATAAGTTATAGCAACATATTTCTTTCTTGGATAATGTCTTCCTTCACTACCATGTAAGTCTCTGAATGCATATAATGCACGGACTGTTATCATTTCTTTTTTACCTCCTACGCACTGTAAGTAAACATGTACAGACAGATTACTACCATCTGCAAAGCTCTAGAAGAGTAGCAAGTTAACAAATTATTCAAGATGAAGTACCTCGCGGGCTGTGGCGGATCGGAACGTGAACATGTGAGCGAGCGATGGGATGATGTAGACTGTGAAGCTGACGAGCAGCGAACCCACAGCCGAGTTGATGGGCCCAAAGAAGGGGAAGACGATAGCGAGGAACCATATAGGGATCACCACCGGCAGCCGCGCCGCCGCCCGTTTGCACAAGCTGCGGCAGTCGTGGAGGCCGATGGCCTTCTCCCACACGAAGTACAGCGGCGTGCACGCGAACCCGAAGGTGATGAACTGATGGATCAGCATCAACACCACCGCCGCGTCACGGAACGCCGTCCGGGGCAAAAGCGAGAACGCGTTCGAGTGGTTGAGCAGCGCGTCGCCGAAGGCCCAGTACACGCTCGCCGCCGACGGCAGCGTGAGCGTCAGCACGTACAAAGTGGCCAGCAGGTAGATGGCCTTAAACTTCTGCGGCTTCCACATGGCGTGCATGATCTCCCTGTTACGTTCACGTTAACAGAACAGGTCATCGTAAAGCATAAGCATGATCTTGTATTACTGCTATGATTTTATCTTAAAAATAAAAGAGTAAATTACTTCTTTTTCTGCATGACCGAACAGCGATTTTAACTGGCTCGTGGAACAAATAAATGTCTTGTTTGTATGCACAAAGTGAGTAGGTGAATCTCAGACTCTGTCGTAACAGGTTGTGTACGTTTGCATGTCTTAGTCTGCGCAGATGGAGATGATGCTACTGCTAAAGTTCAAAAGTAACAACAGACTCTATGACAGATATAACATTACGTTTTACGGGAAAGCTTGTTTGACTGTACAAGTATTGAATGTGATAGTGTGGACTGGTGGGAAGCAGACCAAGAAACTGTCAGAGGAGGGAGACAAGAGATCAATATTGGGATATTTCTTGAAACTAGGAGTTACTATCCGTGTGATAAGTGAACCGAGAGGTGTAAATTAATGTTTTCAGGCACGTACATAACGGCAGAAGGAAGATATGTCTAAATGCAACATTGCAACAAAGAAAACAACTCTGTGACATATAGGCACATGTAGTTCTTCCTGATAGCCAAAGGACAAGTAACTCAACTACGCCGGTTATCATTCTTTAGGGGAGCTAAAGATGCCTTAGGCTTTGGGCTCGGTGTTTTGGAACTGGGAAAGAGAGATGGTCCCATATTCTACAGGTAGTCAAAGAAGCAGACAGGTGATGCATATATTACGAAGAAAAACCAAAAGAAAGAGATGGACAGGTGAGGAGAGGGTGGTCCGATCACATCACGTGGGCAAGTGTGCAATTTTCTTTGTATACCGATCTAGAAATTGTTGGCGTTTGCTTCGTTTTACGCTCTATGCTTGGAGGGAACCCAAGTGTTGTCTCCTTACACTGTGACAGCGTGCCCACCGAATGTGTAGAGGATGTTTGTGGAGCCTGTAAAGTAGAGAACCAGCTTCGTTGGCCCCGAATGCTTCACCCCTTCCACCTGCCGCCATTGCAGCGCCCAACCAAGCATCCCACGTTTTCAAAAGATCAGATCGAGAAGAGATGCAAGTTGTTCTAGCGTTTGTGTTGCTTGCATACCTGGCCATGGAGGAGGGAAGCGATGGCGAGGTACCAGGCGGTGTAGGTGGTCATGACCAGGCCCAGAAAGGACCATATCCTGTAGTTGTGGAAGGAGGGGATGAACACTGTGGTGGCACAGCAAGCTCCAAAAATATAAGTCCAAGTCCTTTTATCCAACTTGTCGTTGATGTAATATATGTTGCTGCAGTCACGAGAGAGTACGAGGAATGGTTCACCACCGGATCAACTAGCTATCTTCACTTCTACCATCTCTTTAATTGCGGGAAGAACATATAAAAGAGCATTCATACCTAGCACAAGCAATGAGCTGAATGACGGATCCAAAGAGAAGAAACGTGCAGTTAAAGGTCAATCCAACATTCCTCCAGTGCTTCCCAAGTAGCCCATCTAGAACCTCAAACCACTCCATTCCATAACAAAGAGTACAAAGAGCAACAAAAACAAGTAAGTCGTAGAGTTGGATCAATACATCGACTATATAAGCAAACTCAGCAGAAAAAGAGTTGCGTACCTGAATGACATGGTTCCTAAAGTCGACCTTCTCCCTCTCCTTCCTGGTTCTGTACTCCACATAGAGAATACTGATGAGATAAGCTGTCCAGCTCCCCAACAAGCCATAGAATAGCTGGAATAAGATTCCGCTCAACATCCCCAGCTGCGAGAAGGAGTAAGGCAGTGTAAGCAGCACCTGAGCCACCTGAACAACATCCAAGACAACATCAAACGTCGTTGCTCATCTAAATCGAATGAAACTGAAGAGAAGAGATGTGCGAGGTCTAATTAGCGAGGAGAAGAGCCGGACCTGGTTCGAGGCACAACTGAACCAGGCATCATAGGCGGAACCACCGTGCCAGAGGAGGCCGGAAAGCCTGGACTTGATGGTCTTCTCTTCCCCCTCGTGCTCCATCTCCACGTACCTTCCAACCATCACAGTTTCCACCACCTTATCGTCATTCCCGTTCGGCGTCGATCCCATCTTTTCCTTCTTGCCAACTCCCACTATCTCTGTTTCTTGTTGAAGGAGTGACAGACGTAAGGAGATGGTACTTGATGTTTGGAGCTCACTAGGGAAGTTAAGGCATTCGGGCTCGAATTTATACCGCTTAAGGATAGATATGTAGAGAGATAAAGAGGCAATGTGGTGATGATTTTGTTTTGGCCTCTCTCACTTTATCATAGGCTTCGAGGCAGCAGAGTGGTAGAGAAGAGAGCGGGTTTGGTTTGGACTGTTGGGTATCAGATACATTATAACGTGCACTCATGCGAGCGTGGCGCCACTGTTGCCCCCGAGCGGCTCGGTCCGCTTCCCGAGTCAGAGTCCCAACTCCTCCTCGCCCGGATGACCGCGCAAGGGTGCGTTTGGAACAAGAGAGAGAGAGAGGAGGAGGAGGCTTGCACGAAGAAGGGCGCGGAGGCACGCCAGGAGATGGTGAAGAAAGTAGCAAACAGGGGAATGGGCATAATTACAGCTGGGCGAGCGTGTTAACTTTATGCTCTGCCAAAAGATGAAGCTCCTCTCACCCTATTAGAAACGCCAGATAAAGTAGCTTTACCACAGGAGGCGACAACTTAGTTTTCGATCGACCTTTATCTCTACAAAGGAGATGTTTATATCGTAATCAATACGATACCATTTAAAAGTTTTATTATGATGATAAAAAACTTTGATTCCAAATAATAAATAAAATAATAATTAAAAAAAAGTAGGAGAAAATTAATGGAATTCTTCCGGTAAGACTCGGGGGTGGGGCCCAATAGAGACCCGCCGGTGGGTCGAGCGTGAGCAACATTCCCCCCTGCTGTGTCCCCTGCCCTTTTATTTTATTTGCTTCTCTCGAGGGCCGGTGCTCCTCGCCTTCACCATCGGAACACTCGCCCACGCATTCACATGGGTCCATTCCTTAGACGTATCCACTACTGCTCTCTCTCTCTCTCTCTCTCTCTCTCTCTCTCTCTCTCTCTTTCTTGTAATCTTCCTCTTGGTTTTCTAATCTGTATCGCCGTTTCGATTACTTTGATTCATCCCTCGCACAGTTCGTGAGTCACCATTCTCCATTCATCTGCAAAAGACCGACGCCTGTAAGAGTTGGAGCGACTGTAGCTTTTGGCAGGGAGGACAAGTTGGCTGCATCCTTATTTTAAACTCTAGCATAATTTCTTCGTACTAAAGCTTGGCAGAGTTGGTCTGCGGAGTGTAATGATAGCGATTGCGCAAGATTGCAACTGTTCCACTCTTTGTTTCCATATGTATCTATTTAGCGAAAATTATTGATAAATAGATAAACTTGTCGAATATAATGACATTGAACATTAAGAATCCCAGAATGCATCTCCCGGTAAGACCGAAGTTGATATTTGGCAATCTCTTTTCATGATTGAGGAGAATGACAGCACGCCGCTATGATTTCATGAGTCCTAATTCGTCGAACCTTGTCATTTGCTAAGAGTCTATCCACAAGTACATATGTACGCCCGTTTTCTAGCTTTAGCTTGTCTGTAATAAACTAATGTTGCGCTCCTTTTACATGGTTTAGCAATCATTTGAAGCTATACAATCCATTTTGACAGAAGACAGTGTCTGAAACGTTTTCTCCATATACAAAATCTATAACGAGTGATTTCTTAAAAGCTTCGTTAAATCTGATACTGTCGATAGATCCCAACTAGGTATCAGCATAGATCATAGAACAGAGGAATGCTGAAGAAGGCACAGGGAAAAGGTGGTGGAAAGCACACAGAAATCATCCCTGTTGAGCACTCCGCACACATTTCCATGGATCGTGGCGTCGCACACTCGAATGCTTGGCCTCATAATTTGCTCGCAGTTTTTGTAATCTTCTGGTTTTGGCGCACAAGGTGGCATCCCATCATGTAGTGAAGAGCTACTGTTATCTTGTTGTGCGCTCCCGAGGGTTCCTCTGACTGCCCAACACCAACAGTGGCTGCAGGCTCTCGATGATGGCCCCCAGCGCCACACCAAAACTCACACACCTTGCCGCTTCCCGTATGCGCAACATGATGGTATCTCTCGTCATCTTCTCTGCAACCAGCATCATGTTGTCTTCCTGATAGGCTCCCTCTTTTACCTCTTCTTTTGGCGGGGAGACACGAAGCTCAAAGTTCACTCTGCCTCGCCGAGACAGGGTGCAATTGTGGTCAAAGTTGGTAATCTATCAACCAACCAGCAGCATTCAACGAGGCCCTCGTTTCATGCCAAAAGACAGGAAGATTTGTTCTGCTTTACTGGGTTCATTTGGCCTGTGCTCTCAACTGGCTTACATCACCATGGGGACCCTGTTCGAGGGCATGAGAAAGATGACGTGCTTTGTAGCACATGAAGGATTCCCCCCAGTGGAAAAGTTCGCTAAAATTGGAATCATAACTGCAGTGCTGCCTGTGCTCGTCTTTGCATCTCTGCTTTTGTGAGGGATTCTAACACAACCATGTGAGATCGTCATTAGGAGAGGTGGTGTGGGTTCTCATTGAGTTGAAGTCTGCTGATGATCTTGCCCTGTGAAAGGGGACGATGATTACGGGATATTACTTCTGAAAGCAGGAGATGGTGATTATAATATCTCAGTAGAACAAGAACGTTGTAGTCCATTTATTCTCCATAATGTTAACATAGCTGCTGATTCAAAGGTGAACGACAATCCGAGTATGAAGAAATTATTCATCAATCTACTGATGGGCTTGAAATGTCTTCGAGGAAGCTCTGTTCTTAAGATTTGCCAACTCCAGGTTAAAGATTGAGCCTCGCTGAAACAATTGAGTCAAGCTCTGCCTTCCAGAAATTGGTCTGAGAACTCTCCTCGGGTATTGTTGACTGAAATGAAGACTATGTATCATGCTGCTAGTTGCAGCTCCAACATCATCTGAAACCTATGTAAATTCAAAGTTTGGTAATGGGCAAAGAGTGTGTCAAGTAATAATAGAGGTAAATGCTGACAAGGTCGGTTGTGCTTACCGGATGAAATAGTATCATCAGCCGTAGTTATGTTGTCACAGAGGCAGAACCAGCTCCGCAGTTGCAATGAGAAGTTTCTGCCAACAAAAGAAGAGACAAGGGAATCAAGCAGATGAATTGCAGGATTGTGTTGTGGTCTTTTGACACCATCTAAATGCAGATCAATCAGTAGCATCTCTTACCTTGTCCTCTTTGTTATATCTCTAGAATTGTGGCTTTGTTCTTCAAGGTATCCTATGCCTGGTTAAAGATTGAGCATCATAAGTGTTGCTGAGAGATGAACATCGATCTTCCATCAGAATTACCTGTCAAAATCTTGGCGACTACGTCCATAAGACTCCGAACGAGTGCTTACCTTCTACTACAATGCATCTCTATCTGTCGAACTGATTGTAAGAGACGAATGTCTTATCAGTATGCAACAAAAAAACTGAAACGAGTGTGCTAAGGAGTATATGGTCACATACCAACACTTTGCCTTCCAATCAAGCAATATCAGAGAATAGCTTTGATCGAAGGTACGCTGGTGAAGCAAGTTTAATGATCAGCTTTTGGTATTACTGCAACATCTACCAGAAAAAAGAAAAAGAATTCCTAAAGAATAACGTAGGAAAGAAATTAAGGTACAAAATCAGACTGTACGTTGCCAGAAATGCTTACCGTGTTAATCTCACCAACACCATTGTTCCTTTCTTTGATCATCTGTTATCCCAAATTTTCCCTTGACAATTATCATGGGTTGGTAGCTATCGGTGACCGACCACGACTCCTCCATGCAATTCCAGCGTTCGGCAAATAATTGATTCTCTGGGGAAGTCACCATTAGGCAGCGTCTCGAGACCGGTAGGACTGAAGTTTTCAGCCATCAGTGAAGAACCCGGAGTTGCTCTTCTCTTCTCGGAAAGATAGCGAACTCGAGAGAGGGGTAAAGCAAGAGAAGATTTAGTGGAGAGAGAGGGCAAAAATCTAGGATAGCTATCTGATTGTCAAGCCATTGGAAGGAGTGAGAGTGGCATACGGATAATTCAGCTGCTGTTGCTCTTCGGGCAGCGAAGCAACACCAGTGAGCTAGACAGCCGTTAGATTACGGAAAACCTGGAAGAGCAGCCGATCCGCCAACTTCTGATATTGTCGATTCTCTTAGACATGGAGGCAGGAAAGGTAGTTCCTCGAGGCCAGGGCGTTCCATGATCGATAATCTGCGCAATCTGGGGGCAGCAGTACGCGTCTTCTGAGAATTCCAGCCTTCTCTCCAATTCCGCTATATTACGTAGAGATAAACTCTCCAACATCGGAAAACCCCAGCAGAAATAGTGAAATCCCATTGGCTCTGTTAGACTAACGTGTTCCAGCTTGACTTGGAGGAATTTTTATGGAAAGATGTCCCTGGAGTTGATTCAACTGCAGCAGCTGGTTGATCTCTCTGTCCATTCTTGTTGCAGACCTTGTACAGTTTCAGCTTTTGAACGGAGTTTGCAGTTCTCAAGTTGCAGAGTTTGGAGATGGATAAGTTGAGTTAAACATCTGGGCAACCTTTTGATTCAGGCATTAGACAGGCCCAAGAACGAAGATGCTTCGAAAGAGCTATTGAACTTGGCAACACCTGTACATCGCAGTCGCTCAAATCCAGCACTCGCGGACGTCTCATCTCTTGGAACATGTCATCAGGAACTCGTTTCAAGCCAAACTCACATTGTCACATCCACCTAAGAAGACGAGGGTGCGCATTTGCCTGAAACGCTTCCGTCGGAAGTCCTCTACACTCTTCCTACACCATTGATAAGTGACGAGCTGCTGTTGTTTCATGGTTAACAGAGTTATCACCGACAGTGTTGTTTCATGATAAGACATCATTTGTCCTTCACTAGTACGAGCATAAGTAATCACAAGATAATGTCCCCATTTTTTTATTTATAATATATTTGTTTGACTTATAAGTGTTTTCTCCTTCCTTAATAATTGTGTCTTTGGGATATATCTCAACATATAATTCTGATGTAAAATTGACTTTGATACTAATAAGGTGTTGGTTCCTTAGTACGGCTCGATCCATGCAAAAATATGCTATTTTTTATTTTTAAGAAATCAAACATTGAACCAGTATTTTTGTGATGAATTCTTGCGAAATCCACAGTTAAGAAATCATTCAAAAGATGACATTGGGTGCTCATATTACATCTCAAAGTTGTGGATAATATAAAAAAATAGAAACAGGTGATTCAGTTGGTATCCACATATAACATGCAGTTTATACTTATATAACAAGAATGAAATCCTTTTGAGTGATTACCAATACGAGAAAAATAGTTATTGCGAGTACCTATCTTATCCCATCGAAAATATAAGAAACTACTAAAGAGAAACAATAGAGAAAGAAAATACGAGGAGATAGAGAAATCACTCGAGGGACAAATAGTATAAATAGAAAATATGATGAGAGAGAAAATCTATGGAAAAAAAACTATAGAGAGAAAATTCGTAAAAGGAGAAAACTAAGGAGAAATAAACTATTAGAATGAGAAACCAAAAGATCTTAAGATATTATCGTTAAGAATTAATCACAATAAAAAAAAATTCTGATCGTGACAACCATCTATATCAAAATCAAGAAAGTAATCGACATATTAGATTGTAGTAGAAGAATAATTTTTATACATTATTTTGAATCTCATTATTATCTAGATATGATAAAAAGATTATTGGAGATAAAAATATATATATTATTTTTTTGAATTAAAAGATTTAAATAAAATTATGTTATATTATTTTAAAAGTGTAGATGATAGAGAATTTATGTCATGAAAAAAATACTAAATCAAACTTTAAGATTAGTTATGATTTTACTTTACGAGTGTTACTCAAAACAGAAATTTCTATTATAGTTAGAATTAAAGTTTTGAGTTTATATTTTATCAATAAAAAATTTACCCAATGCTTTAGGTAAATAATTGGGAAAAGAAATGATGTAGCATCAAAAGAGGCTCAGAGATCCGGGATATAAAAGATTGTAAGTCATCCTTTTGAATATATATATTTTTAGTTTTGAAGTCACTCTCCTATTCTTCTATATTGCACTCGAGATATTTTCTTATATGATATTATTCGACTTTTAATAATATTGGGATTCTTGTATGGGCTCATTTTTAACCATCTATCTATATGTCATGCCCCTAATAAGTAAAATCTATAAAATTTTCTTTTAATGTTCACATTCTTTAATAAAAAAATAAAAATATATCATAATAGTAATCACGTAAATAAATACCCAATCAAGACTCACCTTCAATACTCTCCAAATATCATCTCAACTTTATTTTGTCAATCCAAATATACTGTCATGTAATCTTCCTCTTGGTTTTCTAATCTGTATCGCCGTTTCGATTACTTTGATTCATCCCTCGCACAGTTCGTGAGTCACCATTCTCCATTCATCTGCAAAAGACCGACGCCTGTAAGAGTTGGAGCGACTGTAGCTTTTGGCAGGGAGGACAAGTTGGCTGCATCCTTATTTTAAACTCTAGCATAATTTCTTCGTACTAAAGCTTGGCAGAGTTGGTCTGCGGAGTGTAATGATAGCGATTGCGCAAGATTGCAACTGTTCCACTCTTTGTTTCCATATGTATCTATTTAGCGAAAATTATTGATAAATAGATAAACTTGTCGAATATAATGACATTGAACATTAAGAATCCCAGAATGCATCTCCCGGTAAGACCGAAGTTGATATTTGGCAATCTCTTTTCATGATTGAGGAGAATGACAGCACGCCGCTATGATTTCATGAGTCCTAATTCGTCGAACCTTGTCATTTGCTAAGAGTCTATCCACAAGTACATATGTACGCCCGTTTTCTAGCTTTAGCTTGTCTGTAATAAACTAATGTTGCGCTCCTTTTACATGGTTTAGCAATCATTTGAAGCTATACAATCCATTTTGACAGAAGACAGTGTCTGAAACGTTTTCTCCATATACAAAATCTATAACGAGTGATTTCTTAAAAGCTTCGTTAAATCTGATACTGTCGATAGATCCCAACTAGGTATCAGCATAGATCATAGAACAGAGGAATGCTGAAGAAGGCACAGGGAAAAGGTGGTGGAAAGCACACAGAAATCATCCCTGTTGAGCACTCCGCACACATTTCCATGGATCGTGGCGTCGCACACTCGAATGCTTGGCCTCATAATTTGCTCGCAGTTTTTGTAATCTTCTGGTTTTGGCGCACAAGGTGGCATCCCATCATGTAGTGAAGAGCTACTGTTATCTTGTTGTGCGCTCCCGAGGGTTCCTCTGACTGCCCAACACCAACAGTGGCTGCAGGCTCTCGATGATGGCCCCCAGCGCCACACCAAAACTCACACACCTTGCCGCTTCCCGTATGCGCAACATGATGGTATCTCTCGTCATCTTCTCTGCAACCAGCATCATGTTGTCTTCCTGATAGGCTCCCTCTTTTACCTCTTCTTTTGGCGGGGAGACACGAAGCTCAAAGTTCACTCTGCCTCGCCGAGACAGGGTGCAATTGTGGTCAAAGTTGGTAATCTATCAACCAACCAGCAGCATTCAACGAGGCCCTCGTTTCATGCCAAAAGACAGGAAGATTTGTTCTGCTTTACTGGGTTCATTTGGCCTGTGCTCTCAACTGGCTTACATCACCATGGGGACCCTGTTCGAGGGCATGAGAAAGATGACGTGCTTTGTAGCACATGAAGGATTCCCCCCAGTGGAAAAGTTCGCTAAAATTGGAATCATAACTGCAGTGCTGCCTGTGCTCGTCTTTGCATCTCTGCTTTTGTGAGGGATTCTAACACAACCATGTGAGATCGTCATTAGGAGAGGTGGTGTGGGTTCTCATTGAGTTGAAGTCTGCTGATGATCTTGCCCTGTGAAAGGGGACGATGATTACGGGATATTACTTCTGAAAGCAGGAGATGGTGATTATAATATCTCAGTAGAACAAGAACGTTGTAGTCCATTTATTCTCCATAATGTTAACATAGCTGCTGATTCAAAGGTGAACGACAATCCGAGTATGAAGAAATTATTCATCAATCTACTGATGGGCTTGAAATGTCTTCGAGGAAGCTCTGTTCTTAAGATTTGCCAACTCCAGGTTAAAGATTGAGCCTCGCTGAAACAATTGAGTCAAGCTCTGCCTTCCAGAAATTGGTCTGAGAACTCTCCTCGGGTATTGTTGACTGAAATGAAGACTATGTATCATGCTGCTAGTTGCAGCTCCAACATCATCTGAAACCTATGTAAATTCAAAGTTTGGTAATGGGCAAAGAGTGTGTCAAGTAATAATAGAGGTAAATGCTGACAAGGTCGGTTGTGCTTACCGGATGAAATAGTATCATCAGCCGTAGTTATGTTGTCACAGAGGCAGAACCAGCTCCGCAGTTGCAATGAGAAGTTTCTGCCAACAAAAGAAGAGACAAGGGAATCAAGCAGATGAATTGCAGGATTGTGTTGTGGTCTTTTGACACCATCTAAATGCAGATCAATCAGTAGCATCTCTTACCTTGTCCTCTTTGTTATATCTCTAGAATTGTGGCTTTGTTCTTCAAGGTATCCTATGCCTGGTTAAAGATTGAGCATCATAAGTGTTGCTGAGAGATGAACTTCGATCTTCCATCAGAATTACCTGTCAAAATCTTGGCGACTACGTCCATAAGACTCCGAACGAGTGCTTACCTTCTACTACAATGCATCTCTATCTGTCGAACTGATTGTAAGAGACGAATGTCTTATCAGTATGCAACAAAAAAACTGAAACGAGTGTGCTAAGGAGTATATGGTCACATACCAACACTTTGCCTTCCAATCAAGCAATATCAGAGAATAGCTTTGATCGAAGGTACGCTGGTGAAGCAAGTTTAATGATCAGCTTTTGGTATTACTGCAACATCTACCAGAAAAAAGAAAAAGAATTCCTAAAGAATAACGTAGGAAAGAAATTAAGGTACAAAATCAGACTGTACGTTGCCAGAAATGCTTACCGTGTTAATCTCACCAACACCATTGTTCCTTTCTTTGATCATCTGTTATCCCAAATTTTCCCTTGACAATTATCATGGGTTGGTAGCTATCGGTGACCGACCACGACTCCTCCATGCAATTCCAGCGTTCGGCAAATAATTGATTCTCTGGGGAAGTCACCATTAGGCAGCGTCTCGAGACCGGTAGGACTGAAGTTTTCAGCCATCAGTGAAGAACCCGGAGTTGCTCTTCTCTTCTCGGAAAGATAGCGAACTCGAGAGAGGGGTAAAGCAAGAGAAGATTTAGTGGAGAGAGAGGGCAAAAATCTAGGATAGCTATCTGATTGTCAAGCCATTGGAAGGAGTGAGAGTGGCATACGGATAATTCAGCTGCTGTTGCTCTTCGGCGAAATCCACAGTTAAGAAATCATTCAAAAGATGACATTGGGTGCTCATATTACATCTCAAAGTTGTGGATAATATAAAAAAATAGAAACAGGTGATTCAGTTGGTATCCACATATAACATGCAGTTTATACTTATATAACAAGAATGAAATCCTTTTGAGTGATTACCAATACGAGAAAAATAGTTATTGCGAGTACCTATCTTATCCCATCGAAAATATAAGAAACTACTAAAGAGAAACAATAGAGAAAGAAAATACGAGGAGATAGAGAAATCACTCGAGGGACAAATAGTATAAATAGAAAATATGATGAGAGAGAAAATCTATGGAAAAAAAACTATAGAGAGAAAATTCGCAAAAGGAGAAAACTAAGGAGAAATAAACTATTAGAATGAGAAACCAAAAGATCTTAAGATATTATCGTTAAGAATTAATCACAATAAAAAAAAATTCTGATCGTGACAACCATCTATATCAAAATCAAGAAAGTAATCGACATATTAGATTGTAGTAGAAGAATAATTTTTATACATTATTTTGAATCTCATTATTATCTAGATATGATAAAAAGATTATTTTAGATAAAAATATATATATTATTTTTTTGAATTAAAAGATTTAAATAAAATTATGTTATATTATTTTAAAAGTGTAGATGATAGAGAATTTATGTCATGAAAAAAATACTAAATCAAACTTTAAGATTAGTTATGATTTTACTTTACGAGTGTTACTCAAAACAGAAATTTCTATTATAGTTAGAATTAAAGTTTTGAGTTTATATTTTATCAATAAAAAATTTACCCAATGCTTTAGGTAAATAATTGGGAAAAGAAATGATGTAGCATCAAAAGAGGCTCAGAGATCCGGGATATAAAAGATTGTAAGTCATCCTTTTGAATATATATATTTTTAGTTTTGAAGTCACTCTCCTATTCTTCTATATTGCACTCGAGATATTTTCTTATATGATATTATTCGACTTTTAATAATATTGGGATTCTTGTATGGGCTCATTTTTAACCATCTATCTATATGTCATGCCCCTAATAAGTAAAATCTATAAAATTTTCTTTTAATGTTCACATTCTTTAATAAAAAAATAAAAATATATCATAATAGTAATCACGTAAATAAATACCCAATCAAGACTCACCTTCAATACTCTCCAAATATCATCTCAACTTTATTTTGTCAATCCAAATATACTGTCATCTAAAAATTAGTAAAGGGAATACACAAAAATGCAAGTAGTAATATGTTGAATAAATAGGCACATTTATAAGAGTCAACTATCATTTGCATGAATATAGTATGAATAAAAAGAAAGAAGTGAACATCAATAGGTGCATATCATGTAATAATGAATAGTATTTAAATTATTTAATTTATCATAAAAGCAAACATGGATGATAGTGGCTAACAAATAGATTTTTTTAACTCTCGATACGATTTAACTCCTTGAATATTTGATAGAGAAAATTCCTGTCGAGTCTATCATCTTTGATGATCCATTAATCCTCTAATAGAATCAATAAACTGATCTCCCTACTCATCAATGGGAATAATGTAAATGATCAAAATGATACTATTCATGCTATATCATAAAACGTGCATCGTATAATATCATCATAAATTTATCTTGCAATCTAACTAATCAAATGTTAGTATATCAAAAGCAACACACACAACCTAATCAGATATCAGCGTACCAAACATCAGTATACCCAAAACGACATACATAACAAAAAAGATGTTGTTGATTCATGCATGAACAATATGTATACAATTTCAAATTAAATAGAATCAACAATAATATAATAATTAGAAGTCAAAATAAAAATTATTATTATTATTAATCCTTGCCCCGTTTCTCTTTCTGTCTTTCCCATCCCTTCATATTTTTCTTTCTTTTTATTTCTTTTTTCCTTTTTTTTTCTTTTATCTTCTTTACTTTCATCACTGTCAACCTCGGTGGTTAACGTTGACGAGATTTACATTTTACATATTATTTTTTTCTAAAATTATTATTTACATTCAAGTCCTCGAGTAATATATACAGTCCATAAGACTCCGAACGAGTGCTTACCTTCTACTACAATGCATCTCTATCTGTCGAACTGATTGTAAGAGACGAATGTCTTATCAGTATGCAACAAAAAAACTGAAACGAGTGTGCTAAGGAGTATATGGTCACATACCAACACTTTGCCTTCCAATCAAGCAATATCAGAGAATAGCTTTGATCGAAGGTACGCTGGTGAAGCAAGTTTAATGATCAGCTTTTGGTATTACTGCAACATCTACCAGAAAAAAGAAAAAGAATTCCTAAAGAATAACGTAGGAAAGAAATTAAGGTACAAAATCAGACTGTACGTTGCCAGAAATGCTTACCGTGTTAATCTCACCAACACCATTGTTCCTTTCTTTGATCATCTGTTATCCCAAATTTTCCCTTGACAATTATCATGGGTTGGTAGCTATCGGTGACCGACCACGACTCCTCCATGCAATTCCAGCGTTCGGCAAATAATTGATTCTCTGGGGAAGTCACCATTAGGCAGCGTCTCGAGACCGGTAGGACTGAAGTTTTCAGCCATCAGTGAAGAACCCGGAGTTGCTCTTCTCTTCTCGGAAAGATAGCGAACTCGAGAGAGGGGTAAAGCAAGAGAAGATTTAGTGGAGAGAGAGGGCAAAAATCTAGGATAGCTATCTGATTGTCAAGCCATTGGAAGGAGTGAGAGTGGCATACGGATAATTCAGCTGCTGTTGCTCTTCGGGCAGCGAAGCAACACCAGTGAGCTAGACAGCCGTTAGATTACGGAAAACCTGGAAGAGCAGCCGATCCGCCAACTTCTGATATTGTCGATTCTCTTAGACATGGAGGCAGGAAAGGTAGTTCCTCGAGGCCAGGGCGTTCCATGATCGATAATCTGCGCAATCTGGGGGCAGCAGTACGCGTCTTCTGAGAATTCCAGCCTTCTCTCCAATTCCGCTATATTACGTAGAGATAGACTCTCCAACATCGGAAAACCCCAGCAGAAATAGTGAAATCCCATTGGCTCTGTTAGACTAACGTGTTCCAGCTTGACTTGGAGGAATTTTTATGGAAAGATGTCCCTGGAGTTGATTCAACTGCAGCAGCTGGTTGATCTCTCTGTCCATTCTTGTTGCAGACCTTGTACAGTTTCAGCTTTTGAACGGAGTTTGCAGTTCTCAAGTTGCAGAGTTTGGAGATGGATAAGTTGAGTTAAACATCTGGGCAACCTTTTGATTCAGGCATTAGACAGGCCCAAGAACGAAGATGCTTCGAAAGAGCTATTGAACTTGGCAACACCTGTACATCGCAGTCGCTCAAATCCAGCACTCGCGGACGTCTCATCTCTTGGAACATGTCATCAGGAACTCGTTTCAAGCCAAACTCACATTGTCACATCCACCTAAGAAGACGAGGGTGCGCATTTGCCTGAAACGCTTCCGTCGGAAGTCCTCTACACTCTTCCTACACCATTGATAAGTGACGAGCTGCTGTTGTTTCATGGTTAACAGAGTTATCACCGACAGTGTTGTTTCATGATAAGACATCATTTGTCCTTCACTAGTACGAGCATAAGTAATCACAAGATAATCTCCCCTCTCGATGAGTCCTAATAGGATTCAAGATAGATGTGGATTATGATTAAGGATTCAAGTAGAAAAAGAAATCCTTAGTTAATTAGGATTTATTGTCATAAATATCTCATATATCTTTACGTTTTAATGGAAAGTAAGATATAAAAAAAATATTTTAAATATTCTTAGATTTCTCTCTCATAGATCTAGAAAGAGTGAGAAAAAAAGATAAAATAATTCTTTAAGTTTATGTAAAATGGTATACAAGAAAAATTTATCCTTAAGTTGAGGCTAACTGAAGGATCTTATCATTGTTCTCACATGATAAAGAATTTGATTTTCTCCATTGATATAGACAAAGAGTATCGAATTATACTAACGATTGTTTTATATATTTTTTTTATTTATAATATATTTGTTTGACTTATAAGTCTTTTCTCCTTTCTTAATAATTGTCTCTTTGGGATATATCTCAACATATATTTCTGATGTAAAATTGACTTTAATACTAATAAGGTATTGGTTCCTTAGTACGGCTTGATCCATGATGTAAAAATATGCTTTTTTTTATTTTTAAAAAATCAAACATTGAACCAGTATTTTTGTGATGAATTCTTGTGAAATCCACAGTTAAAAAATCATTCAAAAGATGACACTAGGTGCTCATATTACATCTCAAAGTTATGGATAATATAAGAAAATAGAAATAAGTGATTCAGTTGGTATCCACATATAACATGCAGTTTATACGTATATAACAAGAATGAAACTCTTTTGAAAGATTACTAAGACGAGAAAAATAGTTATTGCGAGTACCTATTTTATCCCATCGAAAATATAAGAAACTACTAGAGAGAAACAATAGAGAAAGAAAATATGAGGAGAGAGAGAAATCACTCGAGGGACAAATAGCATAAATAGAAAATATGATGAGAGAGAAATTTTGTTAGAGAGAGAAAATCTATGGAAAAAAAACTATAGAGAGAAAATTCGCAAAAGGAGAAAACTAAGGAGAAATAAACTATTAGAATGAGAAACCAAAATATCTTAAGATATTATCGTTAAGAATTAATCACAACATCGATAAAAAAAAAATTCTGATCGTGACAACCATCAATAAGAGTATATATCAAAATCAAGAAAGTAATCCACATAATAGATTGTAGTAGAAGAATAATTTTTATACGTTATTTTGAATCTCATTATTATCTAGATATGATAAAAAGATTATTGGAGATAAAAATATATATATTATTTTTTTGAATTAAAAGATTTAAATAAAATTATGTTATATTATTTTAAAAGTGTAGATGATAGAGAATTTATGTCATGAAAAAAATACTAAATCAAACTTTAAGATTAGTTATGATTTTACTTTACGAGTGTTACTCAAAACAGAAATTTCTATTATAGTTAGAATTAAAGTTTTGAGTTTATATTTTATCAATAAAAAATTTACCCAATGCTTTAGGTAAATAATTGGGAAAAGAAATGATGTAGCATCAAAAGAGGCTCAGAGATCCGGGATATAAAAGATTGTAAGTCATCCTTTTGAATATATATATTTTTAGTTTTGAAGTCACTCTCCTATTCTTCTATATTGCACTCGAGATATTTTCTTATATGATATTATTCGACTTTTAATAATATTGGGATTCTTGTATGGGCTCATTTTTAACCATCTATCTATATGTCATGCCCCTAATAAGTAAAATCTATAAAATTTTCTTTTAATGTTCACATTCTTTAATAAAAAAATAAAAATATATCATAATAGTAATCACGTAAATAAATACCCAATCAAGACTCACCTTCAATACTCTCCAAATATCATCTCAACTTTATTTTGTCAATCCAAATATACTGTCATCTAAAAATTAGTAAAGGGAATACACAAAAATGCAAGTAGTAATATGTTGAATAAATAGGCACATTTATAAGAGTCAACTATCATTTGCATGAATATAGTATGAATAAAAAGAAAGAAGTGAACATCAATAGGTGCATATCATGTAATAATGAATAGTATTTAAATTATTTAATTTATCATAAAAGCAAACATGGATGATAGCGGCTAACAAATATATTTTTTTAACTCTCGATACGATTTAACTCCTTGAATATTTGATAGAGAAAATTCCTGTCGAGTCTATCATCTTTGATGATCCATTAATCCTCTAATAGAATCAATAAACTGATCTCCCTACTCATCAATGGGAATAATGTAAATGATCAAAATGATACTATTCATGCTATATCATAAAACGTGCATCGTATAATATCATCATAAATTTATCTTGCAATCTAACTAATCAAATGTTAGTATATCAAAAGCAACACACACAACCTAATCAGATATCAGCGTACCAAACATCAGTATACCCAAAACGACATACATAACAAAAAAGATGTTGTTGATTCATGCATGAACAATATGTATACAATTTCAAATTAAATAGAATCAACAATAATATAATAATTAGAAGTCAAAATAAAAATTATTATTATTATTAATCCTTGCCCCGTTTCTCTTTCTGTCTTTCCCATCCCTTCATATTTTTCTTTCTTTTTATTTCTTTTTTCCTTTTTTTTTCTTTTATCTTCTTTACTTTCATCACTGTCAACCTCGGTGGTTAACGTTGACGAGATTTACATTTTACATATTATTTTTTTCTAAAATTATTATTTACATTCAAGTCCTCGAGTAATATATACATATGTTAATATCGATTAAGGAAAGGCGGTGTAAGATTTTATTACATCGCATTTTAATTCTTCAAATATTTCTAATTATATTTACGTCCTTCGTAAGTCAACATTTATTTTATCTGTATATAACGGTCTCGTCGCCGGAAGTTTAAGCTTCTTTCGCAATAACGCGGGAATCCAAGCAGCCGCCATCCGAGCGCTGCACTCCTCGCGTCGTCGAGTCCAATCGCGAACACCACTCCCCCTTCCTCATGTCATCAGCCTCCTCCTCGTCCCACCCCCCTCCGTCTCCAGGTAACCCCTCCGCCGCCTCCTCCTCGTATCCTTCGACCGGCATCAGAGACCTTGCCTGGAACCCCTTCGCCGATGTCGAAGACGATGATGCGGAGGCCAACAACCTCGCCCTACCGGCCCCGGTCGAGGAGGGTCCGGTTTGAAATCCACAGTTAAAAAATCATTCAAAAGATGACACTAGGTGCTCATATTACATCTCAAAGTTATGGATAATATAAGAAAATAGAAATAAGTGATTCAGTTGGTATCCACATATAACATGCACGCCATCGTCCACCTCATCGACCCCAACTACAGCATCGAGCTCGGCGCTGGGGACTTCTCCCTCGTACGCCTCCGCCAGGGCGACAACACTCTCACAGTTCTCGCTGTCGTCGGTGACGGTCTTGTTCGGTGGCCCCTCGTCCGCGACGAGACTGTCGTAAAGCTCGATCACTCCCACTACTTCTTCTCCCTCCATGTTCCCCCCAACTTCCTCGGCGATGACGACGGCAACGACCTCCTCAACTACGGCCTCAGCTTCACCTCAAAGACGCAGGAGAGTCTCCTCAGGGAATTGGATTGCCTGATCCAGGCTTACAGTAGTTTCTCAGTGCGGGCGATAGCGGTGGAGGGAGACGATCAGGCGGCGACGGCGTCGGCTTCGGCGATGATACAAGTCCTGAATGGATCGGTGGAGTTGGAGGTGACGCCGGCCGAGGGGATGTTGAAGGAGCGGTCGGCCGCGTACTGGACGACTCTTGCGCCTGATGTGGAGAACTACAGCAGCACGGCGGCAAAATTGGTCGCTAAGGGTTCTGGGAAGCTCATCAAGGGGATCTTGTGGTGTGGGGATGTGACGGCGAATCGGATTAAGCAGGGGGAGGATACGCTGAAGGGGAAACTGACGCCATGCTCAAAGCCGGCAGAAATCAGCAAGAATACCAAGAAGAGGATGAAAAGGTTAGCTTTGGGTATATAACAAGAATGAAACTCTTTTGAAAGATTACTAAGACGAGAAAAATAGTTATTGCGAGTACCTATTTTATCCCATCGAAAATATAAGAAACTACTAGAGAGAAACAATAGAGAAAGAAAATATGAGGAGAGAGAGAAATCACTCGAGGGACAAATAGCATAAATAGAAAATATGATGAGAGAGAAATTTTGTTAGAGAGAGAAAATCTATGGAAAAAAAACTATAGCGCTTTGATATGATTTCACAATGGAGTAAATTGAATCAGAAACTTCTTTTAGATTAAAGAAATAGTAACATATTACTTGTCATTTCTAGTTTTTTTTCACTCCTATGTTTTTATTTGCAATTCTTATGCATGTGCATATGTTTGTTTAATAAAATATTTTTTTTATCGATAACCCCTTTTGTTATTTGCGACTTGAAAACTTTTAATATTTTTAGGAGATACGGACGTAAATGCTTTTAATTCATTCAACTTCTTTCATATAATTTTTTCTTTCATTCTTCTTCTCATCATCATCATTATTGTTGTCCTCCTAATCATTGGAGATAATTGAATACGACGTAACTAGGATTTCGTTATCAAC
>LVTN01000317.1:145497-196157 GCA_001649415.1 Musa itinerans
ATAAATAGAAAATATGATGAGAGAGAAAATCTATGGAAAAAAAACTATAGAGAGAAAATTCGCAAAAGGAGAAAACTAAGGAGAAATAAACTATTAGAATGAGAAACCAAAATATCTTAAGATATTATCGTTAAGAATTAATCACAACATCGATAAAAAAAAAATTCTGATCGTGACAACCATCAATAAGAGTATATATCAAAATCAAGAAAGTAATCCACATAATAGATTGTAGTAGAAGAATAATTTTTATACGTTATTTTGAATCTCATTATTATCTAGAGACACGTACGCTAAATGCTTTTAATTCATCCAACTTCTTTCATATAATTTTTTCTTTCATTCTTCTTCTCATCATCATCATTATTGTTGTCCTCCTAATCATTGGAGATAATTGAATACGACGTAACTAGGATTTCGATATCAACACCCACGGAGATGATTGACTGATGGATAAAATAAGTTTTAGGAAACAATAATGATTGAGAGGACGTGGAAAAAGATATAATTGATAGTTAAGGAATTATACTTGGTAAAATTATTATATAATTTTCTTAGATAATTATATAAAATAAGATATCGAGGTTGGCAACAGCAATATTTTCTTTCCCCTTGTTGGACTTTAACTTTGAGCATGCTTTCATCTTCCCCAGGGCAAAAATGATCACGAAATTGTCAGACAAAGTAGCAAATGGAGTTCTCACTGGAGTATTGAAGTTTTCAGGGTCTGTTACAAACTCTATTGTGACTTCAAAAGTAGGCAGTAAGCTTTTCCGACTCTTGCCTGCCGAGGTTGTCCTTGCTTCTCTAGATGGATTTGGTACGATTCTACTTCAATTCCCTCTCCAATTCGTGTCGTAGATTAGTGTTTTTGATGTTCTATTTTAGAATGTTGATTTTAGTTCACATAAATCTTTAAAAAAATACAAATTTATTAGATGCTCTGTTTTTATTTATATTCTTTAATATATACATACATACATAAATTTCATTGCATCAAATAACATACAGTACGCTTATCTATTATTTATGAAACACGAGATGTTTATGTTCATATTTCTGTTTGTAATCCTTAAACTCAATAATAATATATGATATCAATAATTATGGAAGTACTAACACTCGGTTATTCTCCTAGTTGGCCTAATAAATTAACCTTTTTTATGGGATGCCAACAGGTAAAATCTGTGATGCTGCTGAAGTGGCTGGTAAGAACGTCCTGAAAACATCTTCGGAAGTGACTACCGGAGTTGTGTGTCACAGGTCCGTTTGAATTATTATTATTTATTTAGTTTTCTCAATCTTGAATCTCCAGAGACGACAATCCTCGATAAGATGAGGATTCGGCATTGCTTTGGATCGATCACGGTGCATTATAATATGTGTGCATTGGAACTTTGGTGCCGCAGGTACGGTGACGAAGCAGCCAAAGTCACACACGACAGCCTTCATGCTGCAGGACACGCTGTTGGAGCCGCATGGTCAGTCTTCAAGATCCGGAACGTATTGAACCCTGCGAGCACTATGAGTGCAGTGGCGCTGGCAAAGTCATCTGCCCAGGCGACTGCAGATGATCTGAGAGCAAAGAATGGGAAACATGAGAAGAAGAAGAAGAAGAAGAAGAAGAAGAAGAAGAAGAAGAAGAAGAAGAAGAAGAAGAAGAAGAAGAAGAAGAAGAAGAAGAAGAAGAAGAAGAATAAGAAAAAGGACAAATATATAGAGAAAAGAATTGAAGGAGTTTGATGTAAAAGACAAATAGAATTTTATTTCTTTCCCTTCTTCATCAGTCTCTAGACATTCTACTTGACTCACTCCATGTAATTTCAATTAACTGATAAGAAAAAATGAAGTTTGGTGAATTATTAAGCTGCGGTCATCCACTTATAAGATTTGGTCTGTGCCAAGTTTGACGACTTGGCTTTATCCAAAAAATGGCTGTGTGCTATGGTTGACGACTTGCCATTGTCCACCGTTTGGCGGCTACCAAAAATGGCTGTGTGCTAAGGTTGACGACTTGCCATTGTCCATTGTTTTGGCGACTACCGAGAGTGGCAGTGGAGCTGCCCCCACTGAATGCAAAAGACTATATGTAATGGTCATTCTCAATAGACTGTTGGTGGAGGACGTGTTCGTTGTTTTCTCTTGAATTGCTTCGAACATTGCACGTAGGTTTTTGTCCCCTGAATTCGATCGGTTTTCTGATGAAAACCCTTTAAAGACCACAGATTTAATTATTGCTTCTGCATTTGGAGCTTGATTGATTTTGTTCCCACAGTATTCGGAGCTTGATTTGATTCTCTCTCTTGATTCTATTACTATACCATTACGATCGTCATTGAACTATCTAGATTTATGTCTTAGTTGAACCGACAATGCTTGAATCTATTTCGATTTGTATAGATCTGTAAACAAATTGATAATTTCAACATGGATCGTACGTAATGCTTATATCTTCAAATAAGTTGTTGGCTTGCTTTTCCTTCAAACACAACCAAGGAAAAGATAGAGATAACATCATTATGTGATTCTCATGTTAGTTTAATCATTACTAGGATTTGTTAAAGACTCGTTCCGACCCCTTCATCAAGATTAATATGCTAAGCTTAAGCCTAATTCTTAAGCTTAGTTTTCAAATGAGTGAGAGAGTTTGGGAATGACAAAGCTCAAGTTCGTTTTGAATCTCGAGTTGATTTATCATAAGCTCATGTACATAATTGTTTATAGGATCATGCTCGATTATAAACTCACAAAATTCCTTGTTCGACCAAACAAACACAGTCCCAACATGGATTAAGAATAAAGAAGCAATCTAATATAAAATGGTACATCTCATACTCGGACTGATTGGCATGATTTACGCCGCCATGTTTTGTGGATTTTGTCTTGTTTTCTTTGGGTGTCATAAGCACGGCTACAAACAAGTGAAACACCAAACACAAGGATCATAAAGCCAACATCTCCACACGACGAGCAGACCACACAGCTTCGTCGTCTTAATTAGGTCCATTTGATTAAACTAGGGTAAGTTGCATTTTTATTGTGAGGTTTCCTGCGTGCAAATTTGTGACAATCTATGTACCATAATTAACTCAAAACCAATATTATCTCTAAATTAGTAAATTGTGATGCAATATTAATTTTTTTGGAGTGATCAGATACATGCTTTACGTAATCGAACAGTGACGGCGGAGGTTGCCACAAAAGAAACCATGAAGACAAGACTGTGATGTGAAGGAGGAAGAGAAATGGAGGACAACACACAACAACTCAGTGTGGGCCTGGGGGACAAACATTCCATCCAAGAAAGAAAATGGAGGACAAAAAGAAATGGTTTCTTGATGACCAGCACTCTAAATCTCAAACCATCTGCTTGTGCCAACAGAGAAGAGCAACTGGAAAGCTTCGAAAGGTAGTTGACATCATCAGTGCATCCTCATCAACTGTTATCAAGAATCCTCCATAATATCTTCGTAGAATTTTTGTCAGCAGAGAGAGATAGAGAGAGAGAGAGAGGGTGGTGATAAGGGTTGGGCATGAAGGATTGGGGTGATGGGTCACTTGAGGAGGCAAAGGAATGGAAGATGTTGGATCATTCCGAGTGCTAATATATCCATCACCATATGACAAGATCTTAGTAGAAAAATTAACAGAATATTCCTGAGAATATCTTTACCACCAATATGTCACACAAGTATAGGAATAGATACTGAATACGTATGTGAAGATCCTAAACGGGAGTGTTAGCTTTGTCCAAAACATTAAATACATGGCTAGCAGTACATGCGAGCATCAAAGATACGAAGCAAAGTTGGCGAGGATTCTTTGACTGGGACCTAAACAGGCGGAAGCCCGCCTGAAACCAGAAACAGCAGCATGCGTCCACCCACAATGTAATGCCCCACGTTGGTTCCAACCTACCCCGAGTATAATAATGCAATGGCCACCTTTGATTCAACTGGTTTTTTTAGGTAGTGATGACATGAGGAGAGAGGGAAGCCTCCGCCAATCCACTCCTCCCATGTCATCCTTTTCTGCTCACCAACTCGTCTTGAAGTCTCCCCCCCCCCCCCCCCCCCACAAAAAAAAAAGGGGGGGGGGGGGGGGGGGGGAGGAAGGTCGAGGATTCTATTCTTGTAGGTTCTGAGGTGAGATGGGGAGGTCTCCATGCTGCGAGAGGGTCCACATCAACAAAGGAGCATGGACCAAGGAGGAAGACGACCGCCTTGTAGCTTACATCCGCGCCCACGGAGAAGGGTGCTGGCGCTCGCTCCCCAAGAAGGCCGGCCTTCTCCGGTGCGGTAAGAGTTGCCGCCTGCGCTGGATCAACTACTTGCGCCCCGGCCTCAAGCGTGGCAACTTCACCGAAGTAGAGGACAAGTTCATCATTAATCTCCACAGCCACCTCGGTAACAAGTGAGTGATCACTGTGCTTGAGATCAGAAACTACGATCGACTATAGCTATAGTTCTGATGTGATTCTAACTGGTAACTCCGATGAGCTGCTCAGGTGGTCTGTTATAGCTGGAAGGTTGCCGGGAAGGACAGACAACGAGATAAAGAACTACTGGAACACGCACATCAGGAGAAAGCTGTTGAGTCGAGGAATAGACCCGGAGACGCACCGTTTGGTCCATGCGCCCGTATCGGGCTTCACGATGTCTTTCGCAAAGGGTGAGGAGAAGGATAGGAGCCTTCTTCTTCCATGTGAGCAAGAGAAGATAATTGGCAGCAGCTGTAGTAGCAGCAGCAGCAGGGAAGGGTCATGGCAGATCCACAAGTACAGGTGTCCGGACCTCAACCTGGACTTGTGTTTAAGCCCTCCTCCGTCACGGCAGCAAGTAGAAGAGTGCACACGTTGTTTTAGCCGTTGCAGGGGGCTTCAGCCGACGAGGAAGGAGTGCAAATGTGATGCCTTTCTTGGGCTCGGATCAGGGTTGTGCAGAAGCCTTGAGATGAAATGAACTGCGTATCCCGCCATCTCTCTTCTCTTCCCTTCTCAATTTGTTTTCCTGCCTGTAACAATACCTTTATAATCTTGATACTCGTCAAGACATTCGTATGTTATCTTATGCTTCGATCTCTCCGTTCCTTTATTTGATGTTGTGGTTGCAGAAGAAAATTACTGGAATCTTGTCTGCCATAGTCATTCTTGTACTCTTCTTTGTATTATTAGAGTTTACTTTCTTTATTTTCTATTTTTGTTTCTTTTTTACCTAAAAAATCCTGTCCATCGTTAGATTAAGCAAATGCAGTATAATGGTTATTGTAGATGAAATCTATGGGCCCAAACCAGCAAAATTAGGTCCAAATCTTGTTGATCCACCAAAGAAAACTCACATTCTCTCTCTGTCTTATTATAATTGTTGCTTCCTTTTGTTTTAATATATGATAATGACATTAACCAGCGTCTATTATCTTGTGCGCTAATGATCGTCTTATTACTGCCACGAAGCTTACTTGAAACTTTGGACTATCACCTAAATTATAAGCGAGCAAATTGGCAATGATGTCGCACTGCGTCTCGGTGCCAAACACTTGTGTAACCTCCCGATTAGTTTAGTACCAAGCACGTATCAGTACGTCATGTCTTCATAAATTATACGTAAAGAAAAGACAAATTGGTGAATAGCATGACAGGCCGGAGTGCTTTCACCTATATGTTAGCCTATTGAAAGTGGTAACTTCCAATCCGAGCATCTTATGACTGCAGGCGTCGAGGACTACATAAAAGATTACATTAAAAAATAAAATTAAAATATTACATAAAATACTCAAGGTTCATGAACCTCGACATCTAATGACTGTCGGCCTCGAGGACTATGATGATGATCCATCTAAAATTTATTTTGCCACACCTATCATTTGGAAGGATCAATCGGCTCAATCGTTGACACTCCATGGGTATTACGTTTATCAACAAGTCTTCGTCAACAAGTCTTTCTATTGTGATTCATTGTATGTGATTATTATGTTTCTCACATGTGTGTTAATTTCGGATACTTTATTTTTCAAATATATTATTTTGAATTGAATAGTGTAACTGGAATATGATCCGAGTATAACTCTAGTTTAACTTAAGTATAAATATTAAATTTATCCCCAAACCTACCTAATTTTTTTTAAAACTATAAAACATATTTCTAACATATTATATATATATATATATATATATATATATATATATTAGAGTCATATGTGGCTAAATAGGAGATTTTTAAATTGAATCTATGATCTAGTATAAACCAAGTATAATTTGTGTGTAACTCAAGTATAAATATCTCCAATCATTCTCAAACTTTCTCAAGCTTCTCTAAAGCTATGATGACATATTTTTAATATATTTTTATATTTTTTATTTTAGAATCAATAGGCGATGAGATATCGGGTTTCTATATTGAATTTGTGATCCACTACAACCCGAGTGTAACTTGAGTATAATTCAAGTGTAACTATCTCTAAATATCCTCTATACCTACTCAAACTTCACAAAAACTATATCAACAAGTTTCTAACAAGTTTTATGTTATTTTATATTTTTTTATAATTTAATAGTCAGTAAATGGTTAAGTAGAAGATCTTTACATTGAATCTATGATCTAGTGTAACTCAAGTATAAATATATTCAATTATCCCTAAATCTATTCAAAATTCTTTAAAACTATAATATTATGTTTCTAACATATTTAGTAGAATTTATCTTAGCTTTTTTTTATTTTTAGGTTATTTTAAAATTTATTATTTTCAAGACAAGTACTACAATTATAGGCGATACTATGACATAATCTAGGGGTGGTGCCACCACTCCAATTCAATATAGCACTGCCCAATAGTGGTACCGTCACCACTAGATAGTGTTATACTATGATCGAGTGTATCTACAATATAACACTAGTGTAACTCTATTGGACACTTGAGTTACAATAAAGGTAATAGATTCAAACATATCCAAAACATCTATGACATGATTTTAGCGTTGATTAATATTTTTTATTTTAAAAAATTTAGTGTAATTAATAAAATTTGGCATCTGATGATCCAAATATTAGATCACAACATTATTCTATCTGTAACTTGAGTGTAACTAGAGTTAAAATTAATCCAAATTAGAACCAAATTCTCCAAAACTATCATGACATGACTCTAAGTTAATTTATCCCAATTTTTATTTTTAAGATAATTTTAGTATAATTATTGGAATTTGGCATGCGATCATCCCAACAAAACATATCTCAATCAATAAATCTACTATGCAATATCATCAAAAATATTTGTATAGCAAAAATTATAACATCAATTATAAACTAGTGACTTCATATTCAAAATTATTACAAGTTACGATGTCTCATAATGTTGTGGCACACTTATTGAAAAATTATATCAGTATACATATACTATACATAAAAAAAATCACCCCTTATAACTAATATAGATAACAAAAGACTAACCAAAACTAGGCTATACAAAAAGATTGAAGAAACAATATTGCTTTATATTTTAGAACATTAACTTATACAACCGATTGCGACCTAACTGTTGGCACCTCAAACACTTTGAGGATTTAACCATTGTGTCTCAATTCGATCCTTGTATTCTTTCTTCTGCTTGTGGTTTTACTCTCTTGGAAGGTAAGATAATCCTATCATTAGGTTTTTTTAACCCAAAACTGCTTCTTGTTGGGAAGATGGTGTCATTATAATTCTTCTTCAATATTCTGTCAAAAAGTAATCCTCACAATAGTCATATGGATTGGAATTCAAAATTCCAATAGCAGCTATTGCATGAGGGCATGGAATAATAAATATATCAAAACACCAACATAAACTATTTTAGTTTTTCAGGTCTACTATAACTATCTCAATAGATGTTTAGACCTAGAAAATATTATTCGAGTGAGGGTGAATAGTGTAGAATTTAGCCTTATCTTTTGACTTTGAAATTTCTTGGAGATGATGTCAATGTATAGATCATAACATTGCCAATTTAATGATGTAAATAAAACCACTCAACAACTTTCCTTCGTGTCATCTCGATTATATATGTTATTGAAAGTCTAGATTATCTTTCAGTAATGAATTCATGCTTTCGGAAGCATTTATTGTTAACATTGGATATCATCATCTCACAAAAAATATAGTAGCCCAATTCTCTCTATCTATTTTTGAAATCCAATGATAATTTTTTATATATTTTTTCATCAATTTTCGCATACATTCATTAAACTTAAACTCAATTAGTTCTCTCACGATAGCCTAAAAAGGTTTTGTTGTTTCCATATTGCATACGTCATTTATTAAATTTGTCAAAAGATGGATCATGCAATAACAAAATATTTCTTTCGTTGTTATAAGAATTTCTGAATTTTTATCCCTAACGATATTTAAATAATCGTAATGTGCACCAAAGCATTTTCCCAACTTAAAAACAAACAATTCCCACAACTCTCTCCCCTCAATCTTTGTTATTTCAAATGTGATAAGAAGTAACTTACTAGATCCATCAATAGTGGTAGTGATCATTAATACACCAAGATATTTTTCAGATAAATGTGTTGCATCGATACAAAATAATTGGATGAATGAGCTGAATAAAACTATGCAAACATGCACAGAATGCCCAAAAACCTAACAAAAACGTCCTTCCTCGGTACTCATTAAAGAAATAGTCATTTCATAATCATAAACAAAACTCCCTTAGGAAAGGCATTAACTCACTTTAATATTCATCAAAGTCATTACAAACTTCATTCAATATGATTTCATGTGCCAAATATGCTTTTCTATAAGAAACTACTGCTCCATTTTTATTTTTATTTTGTATGTTTGCAATGATTATCTTCGGGGTATAATGTTCATTTGCAAAAACTTATTCTTTGATTTTTTTCAGCTATAACTGGTAGTTCAAGATTGATGATCTAAATTTTCTGCAAATATATTACATTGGTGCTCGTTGATAAATTTTGTAATTCAATATGTAAGCAATTATCCTTCATTCACAATGCTCAACCTTACATCATGTTTTATGCTTATAATTTATACATACCTGAATTTTCATTTCAAGTTTTCTCCTTGTGACATATTCTTGCACACTCTTTTAAACTGTAAAGTCTTTTAAACTTTAAAATATTTTTAAATACCTATAAGATATGAATGACTTTAGTGTCAAATATCATACCAAATCTTTATATTTCATATTGTAATATGAACAATGGCATATTATTACTTGTACGTATAGGCCATTGATGTTAATTTCATCTTCATCTGGACACGAAGCTAAAGTATCAAGGTTGAAATCATCTTGTATAACCCTATCGTCTAAAAGGTTTTCATACATATTTGAGTTGAAATCGATCGGTTCACCAACAATATCATGGGCATCAAATATATTATGATCTAAATCTTTTGTTATTATCTGTTCAGACTACTCTTCTTCGAATACCTCATAACCATCTTCATTGTTATCCATTATAAATGTATCATTCAAATCAAAGTTGCAAGTTTGAGATTATGCATAAAATCCTTCAACTTGATATGGTCTTGAATCACATTTCCCAAAATTATTTATGATTCTAGTATCGACAAAGATGATGTTTCATTTAAATGTCCATCTTGGTAATAAGTAGCCCATACTTAAATGACGTTCGAAATTAATAGTATCAAACTACAAAAATATAATTATTAATATTTTTTTTATAGGCAATGATTCATGATGCACCTAATGATAGCCAATGCAATTAACACTTCATCAGTGGCATTGCCAAGGTTCGACGCTTCAGCAACACTACAAAGGATGATGTTGAGGCTTCAACGATATTACAAATATTTCACTAATACTATGGTAAATTATATAGCGATTCAACAAGGTTGCAAAAAGATAAATTGAACCGCTAATCACCAAGGCTCCACAAAGCTCAATGCTCTAGAATGGCACATTATTGGCAGAAACCCAATAGCGACGCCGCCACCACTAACACCTTGTTGGCAGGGACCCCAACCCGATGGCAAAGGCTCACACTAGCCCTAGCTCCTATTGGCGACGGCTACAAGACAATGACAATGACGGAGACTGCGATGTTGTCAACCACCACTGACAAGAAGGTTCGCAATGATGACCTTTATCGATGTTGTTGTTACATTGGTAGAATAGGGTTAACGGGATGATTTGGAAAAATTTTGAAGGGCAATTTAAGCCTTAATAATACCAAATTAAATACTTATATTGAATTGGTCTAGTTCCATAAATCTAGTCTGATTCAATCCATCACACCAGTTCAAATCCTAAACCAAAGTCAACCAAGGTCAAAAAAATATCATGTATTTTTTTTAATTTATTTAGGATATTTTGGTTCAATTAGAAAAAAAAAGGCACCCCTAGCCTAAAAAAACAAATATGAAGGCGTCATCCAATAAAATCTTATTATTATAAACTCTTTCGGATAAATTATTCTAAAGTTTTACCCTTTTTTTCATAAAAACTAAGTGATGAAAGCCAAACTCAAATACCAACCAACCATGTTGGTTGACACCTTCTTGGAGCAATATAATACCAATACGTTTCTCATTATTATTTTCAATTTCAAATAATTTTATTATTAAAATATATCAAATTTAATATATTCCTAAGTTGAATTTTTAGTCAAATGTATTTCCTTCTCTTTTTTTTTAATGTAATGATATAAAATTTCCTCAAATCATCTAAAAATTGTCATATAAATCAAAAATGACATTAATATCCTTTATAATACTTTTCGTTATTTTATTATTATCTTATGTCGGATTTGACATGCTTTTTATATTAAATATGGAAAGAGAGTATCTCAATTCATTTGAAAGGACTTCGACCATCGACAACACCCTATTTCATTCAATGAAGGGAGGACATCGATAGATAAATTGCGAGAAAGACAAAAAAAAAAGGTAATCTAAGCATTCTTAAATCATCCCATGATAAATTCTCGATGGAGATAAAGCCTACAATTGCAGCAACATTATTGCTATTCTACAACATAAGACAACAGTTTCATACCTTTTGAGAGTCCTACGCTAATATATGGCAATCATATATACATTTATTTGAATTCGTGTACAATACAAGTGCATCTCACCTATTTTCTTGTACAATTAAAATCGGAAGCCAACATTACATCAGAAGTCAATTGCGGAACCATGTTCGAGCGGGAGGTGCATTTGCCGATCTTCCAACAGAATTACGTATAAACTGCCTTCTCCACCACTTCCCACTCTAGCCATATCTCTGGCGCTAATCTGAACATGACCAATGGCAAGTAGATCTTCTGTCTCCTACGGAATCCACAAGGCAACTCACCAAGACTCCGACTTCAAAATACCACAGAAAAAGATCCGCTTAAATTAATAGAGCTTCTCAAGCCAAAATATACAGGTAAATATTCTACCAATCTTCTATGTCATCCTCCTCACTTTCCCCTGCTTTCTTTCCTTCTAAACTTCCATCTGTACAATCCATGTCATCTTCCCTATGTAGGCTTTCTGAAATATTATCATGAGCATGAACATTGACAGGTGAATAGAACCATTTAATCGTCGGTCTATATTCAGTGGCTATGGATGACAGACTGCAAAAACTGGAAGTTCCATAGGTTGCAAATCTCTCAGGCAACATCTGAATCTACAGATGAGCATAAGAAGACTAACATCATAACAGACAATATAGATCTAACATCAGTAACAAGACAGGCATATACTGGTTACCTTTGAAGAATCAGAGAATACAACACCACATACTTAAGAGGCCAATGTCAGATTGATAAAACTAAAAAATTGTTGGAACCAAGTTTTTAAGTTTCAACGAAAATTAATTTATAATAGATCATTTGCAGGAGATTAGGAAATTACTATAGCATTAGGACAATTTTTTGTGTGATTTCAATTCAAGTTTAGGCACTGGAAATAATATATCCACTTTTGAGGATATTTCCTTGGCACTTCTACGTTAAGTTCACCTATGGGAAAGTAGGGATGTCAAAAAGTGATCAGTTCATAAGCAATAACAGATAGACATCATGTTATGTGCAAAACAACAAATTTGAATTAACCTAAACTTGATACCTGGCTCAATTTTGTTGGGCTTGTCTAAAACAGAAATATACAGAAGTAGATGAATGATATGTCTATTTTATACCCACAAAAATATAATATACTTATTAAATATACTAATTATTTAAAAGTAAAAATTCAGCACCTCAATCAAGACAAGTAACAGGATTAACTCACTGACTCTTTACAAACTTTGTATTGGTGAAAACTTGGTTCACTGAACGATCCTTTTCTGAAAGGATTAGTTTAACACACGAATCTGAGAAATGCTATGATGACCTCAGACTGTCGATACACCTTTTAACCAGCTACTCATGAGCTACCTGGGGTTGGATAGCTGTATAAGCTAGCGTAAGTTCAATAATTCACAGTAATATGAGCAATAGACCACACAACTAGGCTGTTGCATTATAACTCATTACCCATCATTAGTCTGTACAGAACATGGTTCTGCATGAAAGTGCATGAAAGTCGGGGTTTATCTTGAACAGAATGGGCAAATCAATTCATTATTAAATACATCTAGGATGGTATGACAAGACTTTTGTTATCTAGAAACCTTTAATTTTATTTGAATTCCTTTACAGCCTTATAGAAAATACTTAGCTTTAAATACCTCCCCCATTCTAAATAGATCTCATGTGCTGGAATGCGTAAGCCAAGATTCCCAATTATCTAAAAGTAATCAAAATTTTCTTTCAATAAGCAGATCTGAAGCCTATAAACAATGTTTTATGTGATTATATAGATCTAATGAGTGGCACACAAAAATTCAGAGCATGACACTAATGAAGTTGTAACATACATGAATAAACATAATTGACTACATGTGGTAATTGATTTACCTTACTGTGTCGTGATGTTTGCTCAATTTGCCACAGTTTTGGAGTACGGATAGTGTGCCACCTGTTAATCAAAGATGTGAAGGTTCTTTCTTATTTTACAAGGTTAAAAAATTAAACAAGAAATAGACCTTGAAGGTGATGGATGTGAATTTCCAAACAACACACCACGTACTGCAACTGAAGCAGCAACTAGTTCTCTGACACTATCTGATTCATTTGTCTCAGTTATTCGACAAAACTTTGGATGCAGAATGCTAGCAAGCATGTAGTCGGCATCACTTAGATACGAGTTCACAACCCATCCACTATCAGTTGCCTCATCACTTACAAAGTCAAGAACTGCAGATAAGAAGGTCGATAAGTATTAGATCTCTGCCAAAACTTCGCATTCCAGGCAGAAGTTTAAGTAGCTGGCTAATTTTGATCTAACGATAGATATATAGCTTTGCTGTTAATAGCAACTGTAATAACAGGAAGTGCAAAAGACATGATATTGTTATGGGCCCAAAAGTCAGTAAGTTACCACATAATGATCTTCAACATTTAACGGTGTTGTCCTTTTGAGCTACGAATAACAGACACCAAAGAAATTTAAGAAGCCAAAAGAGAAAATAAGACTTGATTTTTTTTTTCTTTTTAAATTTTACTCCCTCCATTCAAGCATTACATTACAAGCTTCGAAGATGCTTACAATGGACATGAAATCCTGATCTCATGACTATGCACAAAACATTTTAACCACTAGGACATCTCCTGAAAGATAACAAAAGATTTGAGGTGCTTCAAGGTGTGTCATACCTAGAAGAATGGAGCCTTTTGGCATTTCTCATGTGTACAAGGGAACCTAATAGGATTCCTGACAGGTTGACCAATTTGGTAGGACAAAGGGGAATAATACCTTTCGGCATGACTTCTTTCAGAAACCACTGTTGGATGTTATAAGTTTCAACACCCAGTGTGCTTCGTAATAGACTACTAAACAAAATAAAAGTTTCCTTCCAAGAAAAAGTTCAAGCGGACAGCATAGCAGAAAAAGTCATTGGATCCTTTTTTTTTATTTTTTTTGTGGGCACAACTTGGCACATCAAACCCCACAGCAAAAGAGCAACAAGCACACAGGTGTCATAGTGAGGGTTCAACCTTGACCTAGGGTAAAAGATCCTAGATATACACCACCAGACTAACTAGTTGGTATATCACAACCAACATTGACGAACAAGGAATACAAATGAAACCATCAAGTGCCTAAGGAACAAAAGAATTGCTCAGGCATGGATCTTGTTATGACAACATGGTGAAAACATTTGGCCTCATATATCTTTGATGTGTTAGAAATTTGGAGGCAATTACACTACATGTACTAATGTAAAAAATTTCTTTACAAGATGAAAATGTCAAAATATTTTGTAGGTAGAAGTCTAAGCATCACTCATTAAATTAACACCATTTTAGCATTGATAGTAAAAAGTGAGACCGGTACTATCAGTGGGTTACACATTCCAATTAACAAGGCCAACCCTTCAATGAAGCATAATTTTGAATCCATTATACAACAAAATTTGAGACTAAAACTAGCCATCTAAAGAAGAAGAAAACAAATATGGAATTCTCATAATTAGCTATCAGACATGAACAATTGTAGGTAGAAAAATAAGCAAAGTAATAAAGACAATCTGTTCATGGTTTACACCAAGGCTTGATGTATCGAAGTGTACCACTCAGTATAGGTGATACATACCGGTCTGACAAAGGATCGATATGGGTGGTACATCGGTACACTCCAGTGTACCATGTGTCAGTACGCTCGGTACAGATTGGTATGTACCATATCGACAATTAATCAGAACACCGACACGGATCGATAATGCGAACCATGGTTTATACAGACCAAGGATTTTAATTTCGAATGATACCGCCCGTACCGAGCAGTACGTACCAGTCCGCCAGCAGAATAATATGCGGATCGCCCACTACCAGGCGCTCAAAGAAGAGGGAGAATCGGGAGAACCTCGACACTTTCCAATTCGGCGCCCCCCTCCCTCGACAATCCCGATCCATAAGGTAATAGAGAGGCGGCAGCTTGGCTTCTTCACCGCGTTCTTCGCCGAAGGCCGAAGACGCCTGCGGCCTTCGTCGCGTTCTTTGCCAAAGGCCGGAGACACCTACAACTTTCATCGTGTTCTTCACCGAAGGCCGGAGGCATCTGCGACCTTCGATGCCTTCGCCGAATGAGGAGAAGACCGGTCTTCTCCTCGTCTGACGCGACAAGGAGAAGAAAAGGAGGCGACGTCACCAAAGCAACGTACGCCTCCTTTATATATATATATATATATATATACACACACACACACACACACACGCGTACCGAGCGGTATACCCTAGCGTACCGCTCAGTATACCTATACCATACCGTACCGAGCAAAGCTCGAAACATCGGTACGATACAAAATTACGAACCTTGATACAAACAATCACTGGAAGTTGGAATTGTGATTTACGTAAATGTGAATTCTTAAAGATGACACCAGAATTGGAAGGACAAAAGAATAACCGCCAAATATGGAAATTTAACATGAAAATGAATTTATAAATATGCTGGTAACATTGAGAGAACAAAAGGAAAACTACCATTTTCATGGAGAAAATCCGTAATGGTCCGTGCTTGCCCATGTGCCTGTAGAAGAACTTCCTCTGGAGCATCCATTTTCAGTGGATTCCTTGCATATTTCTTTTTCAAAGTGAACAAATCTGGTGCTGCAGCATCAAAAACTCGATTAAACTGAAAAACTGGAGAGAAAAATGCAGATTCTTATCCTTCCGAAAGAAGGCAATTGTCTGAAGAAACATTAACTGGCTTAAATATATATGACAGGGAATTGATATCAATATTAAGTGAAGTAATCTTTGACTAACAGTCTGGAGTCCCACTATTAGAAAACACCACGATGGTTTAGTAAGGTTTGCTCAAGTATAAAAATCAACGAATTTGATGTCTCAAAGTTCAAAGAGAACTTGTATAAATTGCTTTTGTGTTGTATATACTAGTATCAAATGATGCTCGATGAACAGTAATCATTTACACATTGCCATGTACACCACAGTATTATTTCCAACAAAAAAGTATGAACTGACTAGAACAACACCTTCATATGAATCTACAACTCGTGCGCTTAACGATTTCACCATGATTATGTTGTGGGATGCCAAACAGGAAAAAAAATAAGCAAAAATAATTTGTTTCAACATAGTGTCTGTTATACAATGTAAGCAAATAAGTTAACCCTTAATTGACACAAATAACGCAACCCTTTCAACCTGAAGATGCAACATGGATTTTAATTCTGGCTTGTATATGCTTGACAGGTTAAAATAGATCTGACGGCAAAATAACTTGGAGGATAAACTGAAACATCTTATGACTAAAAGAATCGATTGTCACCAAGAAGAATTACCTTGATTTAAAAAACTTCAAGTTAAGGCTACTACAATTTCCAGAATGATTTCCCAAATTTCACAGAGAAATTATATAGGATGCTTCTTTTAGTACTGAACTCAAACAGTTTGCTCTAACAAGAGCATTATGAAATCTACCCATTTTGTACAACACAATGTTGACCTTGTCAATGCATTTGTATGAATCTGTTATTTATGTGAGCTCAAAAATTTTACCACAACCAAGTTGTAAAGCACAGAGGACACAAAATAAGCTAAATTATACTTATCCAAATATATTTTTCATATTTAAAGAATTATAAAAAGTGAAAGCTGAAGATGCAATGAGGATTTCACTGAAAACACCACAAGTCAACCAAATAATACTATAGAATGACAGGACATATTCAAAAGATAACGGATGCAGTAATAGAAAATTTAATACAATGAAGAAATAGAAACAAGATTATCACAAACAATTTTATCAGGTTCTGGCATAGGATCTCAAATATGAAGGTAAACTACTTACACTGTTAAGTTCAATGGAACATCTAATAGTTGCTAATAATACTAACACATAGATCATTTCCAACTTAGGAAAGAAGAACATGTAAACTAAACTTATAGCAGTATGGCATAATAGGATTAGCCAAGCTCTAAAATCATTACCTTGTGAAAACAGAAAATAGACTTTTATTGTGAATGATGTATATGTTAAAGCTTGTAGCATAAACATATAAACTGCGAATAATATATATAGTGCTAACAGACTTCACTCCAGTAATTTCTGATAAGAAGACAATGACTTTACTTGTAGAGTTAAGGCAGCATACATTGACCCTCCCCAAAGACAAACAGCTGGAGCCTCATGAATTGGATCATTCTTTCTTTTGAAATTTCCGACAAAGATATGATTGTTACAGGAGACACAAAACAACATGAGAGGTCCATTAATTATTAACCTTATCAAAACCATGAGAACAGGACATGATTATTAATATCAAGATATGATCATTAAAGAAATTTCCATATCCACTGGTTCAAATACTTAAAATTTTCTTGATTACAAATTTATGGTGGCTATTTCTCAACCAACTGTATCAAACATTTCATAAAATACTTGTTCTAGTCAATCCAACTGAGACAGATTGCCAGAAAAATGTGATCAACTTCTCATGTCAAAACTATTGTTTCAGAAATTAATACTTGGTCCTCCTTTGACAGCTTAAACAACACCAAATACAACCCATATCTCACAACATATGCACATACAAATTCTAACAAAACTTTTGAAGGTACAGAGGATTAAAGTCTTAAACTTTGAATTATTTGGTTAACAAACTAAATAGAGAAAGTGTAAGCCTGTAAAGAAACAGAAATATTCAGAACATTGCCAAGAAAAGTAGGCAAGGTAGACAGTACATCCAAATCATAAGACTCCCAACATGTCATGATCCATGAATTATGTGCTTCCTGCATCAACCAAACGAACAATTTTCTCACATGGAAGAACTCAGTGCTCGTTAAGGAGACAAAGGTAGCGTTAGCTGTTAACATCTTAAAGGACAAGAAGAGTCGCATCAACTAGGTCAAGCATAACAAAGAAGAGGCCCAAAAACCTCATGCACTCTAACCTCAAGAGAAAGCACAAAAACCTAGGTGAATATTCTAGAATCCTTTAGAATGGAATACGGTCACAAAAAATTCTATAATTCAGACATTAATTCTTGTTTAAATAACAAGCGATTGTTTAAGAATGCAAATATCATGCACAGAAGAGGTTTATAACTTTAATAAACTATGAATCTCCTAAATTTAACTTGGCAACTAGGCATGCCATACAAGCAAACCATCTTGAAGAAGCTCCCTTGACCTAGTAGATTGATTAAATAAACAGTGTGATATTTGCTAGATTCTTTATATCTGATTCAACAAAGTTCTAATAAATAAAATAGATAGAACTGTCATTGAGAGCATTCCATGTAAATTTTCAAAAGAGTAGTTGTTATTTTAAAAAAATATACTGGCAATTATTACATCTTGATTCATGACAATGTTTATTTGCTGATTAGCACAAAACCATTAAGACAGGGACCTTCAAATTATAATTACTGGATTATAATATGCAGCGAAATCCAACAGATTGCCATGCTTTCAAAATCAACAAAGAAGCTGTTAGACAACATCTCAAGCACATGTTTGCATTGTGCCCAGCTCAAAATTTGCTTCATCAGCATGTTTAGGACACAATATATTCTAGCATGGAATGGCTTACTATGACCAGCATGTTTAGGACTCCAATCAGTGAAATCATAAAGCTAATACCCCATGTCATTCAACATCAATAGAGGGATACATAAAGTTAATATGCCATGCCATTTAACATTAATAGAGGAATATTTTTTTTATCATCAGCAATAAACTACAAGTCCAAAAAAAAACTACAACTACATGAAGATAATTCATAGTAACATACCCAGTGCAAAAGCATGTGGTGTCTCTCTCTTGTTGTGAAGGAACTTCCCCAAGGCATGAAATAGAGTAATTTTTTCATCTCTTCCCCATGGCAATGAAATCTGAGGATTAATGTGCCCATCTCCAGAACTTGCACTTGACAATAAACTGGGACTACCAGATTTTAGTTCATCATGAGTGTCATTTGGAACTGATTCATGAACAGGGAATGATTTGACCGTCTTTATGCAACAATATTGTAAAGAAGTTATGGCATGTCTGATGTCACCTCCACTCACTCTGGCTATATGATCTATCCATTGTGCAGGGACATCACACTTCTCTTCTTGGCATATTCTAGTAAGAGTTTTCTTGATGGAATTTTCTGTTATAGGATTAAAACCTACCTGCGATATAATTGTTATAGGCTACCACTAATTCTTCCCAATGTGATACTGTAGAACTTCAAAAGCTTATGAAGAGAATATACCTTATAAGCCCCAGCTTGTTCAATAGATGATTCAAGTTCCTCCCAGTATTCTGTTGCACTATCAGCGGACTCAATTTTGTGATATTCAGTAATCAAAATGACTGTAGGTGTCTGAGCTGACTGAATAAGAGTTTTTATGCACTTCCTTAATCTTGAAAAAGAAGCTCTTCCTTTTGTCACTGGTATGTCATCAATTAAGAGAACTGTTGGTTTCCTTAATTCTTCTGCATAAGCTCCATGAAGCAATGAATATTTTCTTATCTTTTCTATGAAGCTTTCAAATTCATCCAACTTTGACATATACTGTATTCCTACAAACACAGAGGTCTCAACATATTTGCAAGATACATTTCCAAAACCTATACTATTTGTAATTGTAAGTAATGATGGGTTTAATCAAGCACACCATATGTCTGCCTGCAGTGAAATAATTTGATGCATTTGTAATATGGTTAGTAAAATAGAGAATGAAGTACCTGAATTAGAATTATGGACATGCTCTTCCCAGAGTGTTGGTGTGGGAGACATCCATTCACACAAATCAGCTCCAAGTAGTGATGCAATTACATGGATAGCTGTCTGAACAGGTAATGCCCACATATGAGAATAAGAAAATTTAACGCACTATGCATTTTAGCAATCTTAACATACAGAACAAGACAAGCAAAATGCATTAGCATCTTCAGCTTAGAGTTTCTTGGCCAATGAAATTCTGATAGTAAAGAAACTCTGTAAAAACAAAAGCTGAAGATTTCTGCAATCAAGTTAACAAAAGCTTCAGAAGCGTGCAAACATGCACCTAATAATTAAAGATAGCAAAAGCTCACATTGGCATGTTGCAAAAATTTATTATAAGTAACCTATGCAACAGAAACAAGATGCATGTATGGTTCTGTGCATATATATGTATGTGTATACATGTTTACTGTACATATTTATATATGTAGAAAATAGCTATGACTTGAAGATGACAAAGTAGTGCCCTAACACTCATGGTTGACACAACCAAAGAGTAGCATCCTTTACATGGTCCAGTTACAATCAAGTTTGCCTCTTCCTGGGTATCATAGCAGTTGAAAATGCCCACCTTAGTAAACCAAATTAGTATTCCAGCATGTGTGACATCTACATTGATCAGATGAAATAACAATTTTGCACTTACTACATCAGAATTAAAAAAACTAGTTAACCATAACACATTAAACTAGAAAAGAAGAAGAATCTTCCACATATTGAACTAGAAAAGAAGAATCATCCACCTAAGGACCAATAATAGTATGAAGAGGAAGAATGCAGTAACATTTAGAAAGAAAAAAAGATACATGCTTACTGATTTTCCAACTCCAGATCGGCCAGTGATAAGAACACAGTTCTCTATTCCTTCCTGTATTTTAGGGGGGAAAAACCTGATTACAGTATGCTTATATAATACCCTTCAAACAAATACAAGTACATATTTGAATTAACAGCTACAAAAACATAAAGTTGACTTCAAAAGATTATCTAAGTTCATTCCAACTTTTTCTCAAACATAAAAGCAAGCTTTCAAGAACTCTATTGGTAAAACCTGTAAATTAAAATATTTTATGATTCGGCAGTAAGGATTAGGCAATTCAAAGAGAACTCACAAATATCATATGTATGAGTGCTTGGGGTATCCCAGTTATGGAACACTGAAGAATGTAATATCACCCTCAAAAGGTTCTTGGATCTTTCATTAACATGGGATCTAAATAATTTTGTTTGATAATAGTAGCTCTTGGTTAAAAATGTTCAACTATACATGCTCCAAATAGGAAAAAGAACCCCATAAGCTGGCATAATCAGGAGCCAGATTGAGAGATGAAGATATCAAAGTGTACATATTACAAAAAGAGCAACACATCTGAAAAAAAGGTTAAATACATCTCAGGAAAGAGAGGGTCAATGATTCATCCTAAACATTCAAGATCAATATTGTTGAGAAGACAACAGCTTCTTTGAGGACCTTCTCCAACCATTACTAAGATGTGAGGATCTCACTAACCAGAGCTTACTCTAGTTTGAGAAGCAAGTCCAGACACAGTTTGCTAAAACTAAGATGTCTCAATAATTCGATATCAAAATGATATCTAAAATTGCCTCATCTTAGCCCAACATGCAGTAGTCAAATGCCTAGACAGTCAACCCTTTCAGAAACATAGTCATCAGCTAGGTGGCTACATGAGGGGCAAAAGAAAAATACATTTTAAGTTATTGCATCAACATAATAACAGAGAGATTCATGTTGTCTAGTCACAAGATACAATTATGAATTCATATCACATGAAGTCCGCCATATCTTACATTAGAAACTAATTTGAATCAACTCCACCCACATTTTGTATGTAGCCTTAACTGTAATTATCTTCACATAGGGAGAGAAGATCAAGACCTTGAAACGATATGAACGGGGTTCAGTGCATATGAATGAATGCATATGCTAAAAGAAAGAAACTGAAAGGGTGGTCAAATAGCCAGTGATTCACACAAAAATGAAGCAAATTATTGAAGAAGATGATGATAAGGAGGACACTGATAACAATATAGTATTGATGATGGGGCACTAGCACTGTTGGTACATAATGAAAAAGTCGTGCTTCTAAGATAGAATAAGCAATTCACGTATTGATGAGATTGAATTCTACCTTTGGTGCTTGCATTCTCTCTTCCAACCATCTTTTGACCTCTTCAACCTGAGAACTGAGAGGTAATATTTAGACAACAAGAATCTACAAAAGTTAAACCACAGCCTGATAACAGAATAAAAAAAATTAAAGAACTGGGTTTATGTCAAATATATTAACTCACAAAGAAGACAATCATAAAAAGAAATATTTGCAACGACTTGAAAACTCATTCAAAACATGATTAATGAATCCATCTATGACTATGGCAAAGTAAGAACTAAATATTGCCCATAGATGCAAGCATATCATGACTATAAACCCAATTGCTTACATGTTATTCTTCTCTAACTTATTACTACTCAACCACAAAATGTGCAGCTACAGAGGACAAATAACTGCTCATTTAAGAAACTTCCTATATTTCATTCAAGGCATACCTTATATTAGAATTACAGTACTTGCAAGAAGAGAAGATTCATGGAGATTATCAACATCAGATGCCTTAGCCAAAATCAAGTGAAATGCAAAGCATCAATTAAGTAAGAACCTTCTTTTTATGGACAGCAAGCTCTGCCAAGGAATGGGGTTTATGTTTCTCAGTCCAAAGCTCTTTTCTGTCTGTTTGTGTAATTCCTGTTTCAACTCACCCTTCTCAGCAATTTAAATATTAAAAAATATATATCAAAGTAGACAAGAGAAGAAAACTGTTGCATGTCATGCTTGTAAAAAATGATTAAAATTTAGAGGAAGTATTAGATCCACATTCCAGGTCCGAATGACTCGATAATAACATATGTTTCTTTGGTCATGGTGTAGACATCACATCTCAAACAATGGTAAGCAGAATCACTACTCTAAAATCATTACTTGATGCATGACAAAAGAATACCTTAACATCCATATCTATTTATTTCAAAGCTGAAAAAATCTATGCGCAAAATCGTTGATAAGAAGTAATTCTGAACATGAAAACCAGATGATTTTAAGACATTAACATTGTACTTTGCTACCTTGCTGCCTTTATATGTTCAATTGTTATCTATGTTATGAAGATTGTTGCTGCTTTTGTGTTCTAATGTCGTTCAATCTTACATTGGGTTATGCAAAGACATGACTTCAATTTTATGTTTTAAAATGCTATACCTTTTGCTTACACATTAAAACTTGTTTTCACTCGTAAAAAGGTAAATGTCACTTGTGCTGTATTAGCGATGATACTATTATCTAAACACAAAACTCAGTGGGTTGGATGTGATTTGGCACCAGCATAACCCAACCAAAAGGTGTCGCAGGCCATTCTTTTAATTGAGTCAACCAGTTTGGGCCCAGACCAGTTGGGAAACCAATCAGTGAAAAGAGGCACCAGAATGGCGAGGAACGACAGAAAGAAAAAAAGAAGGCTACTTTTCTTTTTCCTGTTGTTTTCCTTCTTTTGTTCAATCGTTGTCCCTTAATTTAACCAACACCTGGCTGCCAGGAACTAGCGATATAAGGACCAATAACATGTTGTTTGATGCAAGTCCCACATGGTCAGGTTACTATCTCATGTTGCATGGCTCAATGAACATGCAACGATTATTCCCATCAATTTGCATGCAAGTTGTCAATTGCTATTGCTAGAATGCAAACAACAGACTGCTGAGATAGTCCATATATTACCAAATGCAAAGCAGTCTTTCCAATTTCTAACACAATTATATAACATGACAACTAATTCAGACCTCGCCAATAAGCTAAAGATCTAAAATGCTCAATTTTCATACAAAAGCGCCCAGAATGAAGGTGTTCTGGGCAGCAAAATAAAATCACAACTTAACGAACTCCAACAAGCTGCATAATACACAGGATTATCTACTCTAACATTTGGATAAAGAAAATACCTGGTGTTTTGCTGAAATCATGAAGATGATCACAGAATTCTTCAGAAGGCATATCAAATTCAGCCTTTATGAAAAGCAATAATTATAAGAACTTCAGAATAATATGTTGAATGTGAAAAATTAATAAAAGAGTAAATCGTTATAAGTGATCAGATAACAAACAAAAGATTCATGAAAATTAATCAATCCAGCTGGACATGAATACATACACACATATATACACTGAGGCAAGACAAGTATATGCTTGTGTCCATTAAGCTATATGATAGGCAAATTCAATATTCACAGAAGAAATGGTTTTTTACCCACATTATGAACTGTGAAATTTTAGCATTCATTAGGCAATCAAAAACAGCTATTTTTATTTTTATTTTAGTCACTTCCAATTTCATGATTTGTAAAATATGCCATCGCTCTCCAAAACTTCTAGTTTAGTGGTGTGGATCACAAGCATGATCCTTATAATAAAGTCAAAAGTTAATTTCACAGTGATCCACAGATTAGCCTAGTTCTTGACCATGGAACCAGATCCATTCTTGCAAAAAAGATAGATAACACATGTTGTTAACACAGCCTGGCAGTCTGCCATGACAAAGCATGTACCACTGAAAAAAAGAAGATCCAAATAATTAGAAAGAGATAAAGGTAGGAAGAAAGAAAAAAAACACATGCATACAGCAGATATCCCAACCTTGACACCAACACCAGTCATCCTCAACACCGGTGATTGATAGGTGCAGACACCATGTTTGATCTTCACAGCTCGACTCTCTTTCCCTGTCTATCATGTCAAGGAGAGGAGAAGGGGAACCTCAGAGGTGCCCTAATTGAAGTGAACTGGTCCTTCCTCTTAGTTGGTTCATTAATAAAAAGTCCAAATTCATTAACCAAAGAGGTCCAACTAAAAGAATGAACCAAAGGGTATGAACAATAATAGATTGGTATCCCCAAACCACGTCTCTATTGGAAGGCAGTCAATACACGACAGAATTTTCATCCTTGTTCCAAATCATAAACCTTTCTCTTGCTCTTTATTTTAATTTGACAACAGAGGTGGCTGCAGGTTCTACCTGGTATTCGGTCCAAAGCTTGATGGTGGTCTACATCAATTTGAAAGGAATGATCATACTGCAACAGTCCAAGTACTGGATGATCTAATCAGCTCCTCGAACAACTTATTATGCAATTGATTTTTCCAAACATAACCTTTGAAACTCATAGGCATTTTTCATGCTACCAAGGAATGAGAATGCACCATTTGGGATCATTTTCAACAGGTTAAAATTTCTTGCATAAAAAGGTAATTGTGATGCTCCTATGCAGAGACCCTACCAGAAAATGGACAATTCAAAGAAACATCGACATTAAGGAGTGGCCTAACCTCTGCGCTATATTAAAGGAACCAGGGATTTCCGATGTACAAAAATATGCCAGCATATAGCACCAACTGCCTGTAAAGTAGTCCAAAATTTAACATGCATTGCAAGCCCACAATGCCAGCGCACTTACATAAGTCCAGTACCAGCTCGAGAAAGTGGAGCAATATCATTGATTGTGAAAAAAGAAACTCTCTATCTTGGTAATCACTTAATAATCAGGGAAACTTCCAATTTCGATTCTATCCAACCTTCACGGAAGTGCCTACTGTTTATTTTCATACTTTATGTCATCCAACCTCGCCGCAAAGCCTAGTGCAGTGACTAGACGATAGACCCTCAAAACTATCCAATGCTCTCGACGAGTCACCGGATCTCGAGAGAAAAGAGGTCGAACCGCATCACCATGGTATTTACAGATATGAGACAAGAAAGCGTCAAGAAACAAAGTTGCAACTAGGGATCAAGAAAGGGAAAAAGGAACCCAAACAATCCTCAAGAAATGGTGCGTCGTTCATTAAATACCATCACGAACACAGAATTATTCTCGAAAGACGGAAACGACGATCAAAGGGCAGAGCAGACACCGATAACACCGGTCAAGAAACGAAATGATCGAGTCGCATACCACATGACCATCCCGTGACGCCGAGGGTAGGCTCTTCCTTGAGCCCCGACCTCGGGGTCTCTTCCTTGCCGCCGACGCGGATCTCGATCCTCGCCTGGAGGAACAGCGACCGCCGGAGGTGGCGCGACCTCGGACCCCATCGCCCTCCTCGTCCGAGGAGGAGAGCACCAGCACGGGATTCCTCTTCCGCATCGAAAACCCTAATCGGAGAGGAGGGTTTGGCGGGTCTAGGGAATTAGGAGGGAAAACAGATAGACGGAGGCTTCTCCGGGAAGGCATCGGAAGAGAGACACACATCGAATTTTAAAAAGGACTTGTTTACTTGAGCCAGGACTATTGGACATCTCCTAGCCCAAGTCCGGCCCATGGGATACAGATGGGCCGCAATCAAACTCAATCCACGTAGTCACTGATCCAATCCAGTAAAGTAAACAGAGGACTTGATCCAATCCAATAACAGGAGACCCGAAGGACTAACTAAAGAAGTTAATTTTTTATAGATTATTTGAGTTTTTATAAATCAATTTAATTCTTCCTCCATAATAATATACAATGCTTCAAGCATCAAAGAAAATAAAAAATCCAATATACATTATTCAAGTGACGAGTGCTACACTTTTCACGGGATCTTAGAGAGCTGCCGCTGGGCGCTGTAATCATGTGTGGTGGTGACTGAATCTAATTGTCTCCCGCTGTACACATGTTCTTCTTCCCGAGACAGCCATGACTATTGTTAATTTCTCCCGCCAAGCATAAGATCCACCAAAACAGCCGATGGGCCACGGAAGACAACAGCACCGACACCCTCTGTGGCCGACGGGAGATTCTCGTACATGTAGCTTATTGACTGCAGTGTGATTCCAGTGACTGCGTGGTGAGATTTGTGCAGGCAGCATGTCACGTTAGGTGCCACTCTCATGCATCTACCACTCGAAGCATCGTTAGCCATCTTTTAGTTGTTCGGGGAATAATAATAATTTGTGTGGACCTGGGCGTTCTTGCATCCACGGAAACAAGAACCGTGATCTCCTCCCAGTGCCGGTAGAGAGATGCAAGGCACATTGTTCTTGGTCATCCTCCTCGTAGCATGTTTTGTTGAAGGTAACACGAGTGCTTGCCTATGAGCATGTTTATCGTTTACTTTATGAGTCGTGAGAAGATTGTTAGTAGATCATATAATCTAAGCTAAAAAATGAGGTATAATAATCGATAACATAAGTGTCCAAAAATGATTGAGAAGATAACACAAGTGTTCACTCACCTATGAGAAAGGCTAAAGTCAGGTATATCATATCATTCCAGTTGATAGTCACGTGGCAAATTATGATTGGATAAGTTCTGTAATAAAAATTATAATATTAAATATTATATATGATGCTCTTATGATTATTCGAACGTAAAACCTATCATCTATTTAATAATGCATTAGCCAATTAGATATATCGATAGAAGTTAATATAAAATTAATTAGTTATTACTCATTGCATGTTTATATCAGGGTCCAACTTTTGATGGTCAACTGATGAAAGAGGTATTTTCAAAACTAATTCAACATATTCTAGGAGGATTTCCAACATATGAGGATTTAGAAGTCCGACGTTTTGATAGAACAAATTTTGTATGACATGAATTTATTATTAGTAATTTTATTTTTATATGTTATTAGTAGTATTTTAATTTTAAGTGAGAGCAAAAGCCAAAAAAAATATAGAATTTATTTGATATGAGATAATAGTGTTTTTTTTTTAGATGAAAAATTCATCCACTAGCTTCATAAATTTGCAAATTCTTATGGAATGATTAGGATCTAAAGCTTTCTGAATTGTTCCAATAACTTTGGATAATATTTAAACGAGATGTAGATATTTTATATGGTATAGAGATTTTATTGGAACGATCTTTTCAAGGGTGAAAAATATTTTTTAAGAAGAATGCAGTTGTCATTTTTATTAAAACGCAATTTTATACGAAATGCAATGTTCGGCATGAAAACGTGAAAATAAAGTAGGTAGGAAAGAAAAGCTTTCTTCAGTATCATTTTTGTCAATGTTCCATCTTATAGTCGTAATCAATATTATACTTTTGGGTCAAGTGACACTAGAAAAAAAATTATGTTGAAAGCGAAGGATGATTGATAAAAAAATAATTTATACAAGCACCAATATCTATGAAGGAAATATTATATTCACATAGTTCATAGAGCCAAGCACAAAAGTGACAAGTGGATTCAATTCAATGTTGTATAAAACTAGAGTGAGATGTGCCCGATGAATATCATTAGTAATAATATTGGCTTGAATGAATATCTATTTAACACTCAAGTTAAAATTATATAAAAATAATAACATTGGATCGAAAGGAGTGAGAACCTAATCGTCGAGTCAACGTACCTAACATTTCTTTTCTATAGATTGTTTTTTTTGTAATCGTTGGCAGTTAGTGAAGAGTTATTTCGCGAGAACGATCTGAAGAAGTCATCGCCACGTCAATCATGAAAAATCGTCACTTAAAGTCTGAATTCTATCACTCGAGTCCACGTGGAAAACACCTTAACTTTCCAACTTTTGACCATTCCGGTGGACCATCCAAAAGACTACGACTTCAAAGCCTTCCCCCAATTCCATGAACCCCTCCAAAAAAAACCAAAGGTGTTGTGTCAGTCGATGTCGTGTTGCTTGCAATGCAATCCATGGCCCATAAATATCTCCACGTGAATTTTATATTCGGATCGAAGTAGATGTGTGGCGGGACCTACTGATCCGGTTCACATCATCTTGGGTCCCACTCTTGACACATTTGTTTCACCTCTTCACCTGCCAGACAAATCTGAATCCTCTCTTCAGGCCTCACACAGTTCCGTCTGTTAAGTGTCTGCACACACGTCTATTATTATGTGTACTTACTTACCCTAAATAATGCTACAACGCATGCCGCTTCTCTCCATATCTGAAAGGTAGGTGGATGGTTCTCATGCGAGGAATATATTTGAGTCGTGTTAATCGTGCCCTTCTATATGGGACCTCTCAAAACGATTCCATGAAGACGAAGGTGGATTTGTTTCGGTGATCTCTTCCGGTGAGGACATACCGAGGGATTCGATACCTTCGCTCGTATGACGGACTCGTCGTAGCCGGTCACCGTCACTTGCTGGCTAAGCAAGCGAGTGAAGTCGGCGTCGGGCTCCCACCCGCCAAAGCCGGTAACCGAGTCATTTACCGTTGTGTCGGTCGAGTGCGGTGACCAGTTATCTCGCTTTCCCGCGAAAAAGGTGGCGGCTATTTTTAACCGCAGGGCATCAACTACTCTCTACTTTGGTGCTTCGCCCTCGAATCCCGCTACGACTTCTTCTCCTCCTCCGTCTCTCTTCTTCCTCGATTCCATCTGTCTCTTCTTCTTCTTTTCCTTTCCCGTATCCGAAAACCGTTGCCTAACTAAGAAGCTCTGGCTATGGTTTCGTGGACTAATTTCTTATCGAAGGGATCATGATGGAGTGGTTGGGCTGTTGCTCATCTGATACCTCTTGCAGCAAATTGTCTCGCTGGAGTGCGACAAACGAACAAGATTTAGGTAGGTTTAGGCGGACGGGTGGCCTGTGTTTTTTCCTTCCACCTTTGTTGTTGGATTTATGGGGCCGTCTCGGCTCTTCTATTTGTTGTGATCCCTCCTCTGTTTTGCTTTGTCTCACAGGGAAAGAGCGGTGCATGCGCCGCTGTGGGGTTAACTCTGAGCATGCAAATTCTGAGTTGATCTAGTGGATGGACTTTTAGGTTCCAAGTGTTCTGTTTCATTCACCCTCAATCGCAACTGGCGCAGGAGATAGATAGAGACTTGACAAAGTAGGGACATTCCAATTGGTCTACCGGGAAGAGGTGCTTGGAGATCCCAGAAGACTAGGATACCTTTTCGGACACCTGAGATACAAAAGATCAAGTATGATTACGGAGAAGGAAGCCATGGGTCAGGAGAAGGGCAGAGAAAGGTGTGTGCTGGTGGGGCTTCAGATGAATGCCAATGGAAGGGAATTGCTCGACTGGGCTATCAGCAGAGTAGCAGAGGAAGGCGACCGTGTTGTGGCAGTTCATGTCTGCCGCGATTCAGGTACTTTCTTATTCTCTTAGCATCTGCTTCGACATAGTTTCGAGCTTTGTTAAGCTTTCTGACGATCGACTCTTCTTTCAGACCTCAAGACCACCACCACCCTATCTCTGATCGAAATGTTAGATGACTACCTGGCAGCGTATGAAGGCTTCTGCAATCTTAAGCAAGTGAGTCATCTTTGTTCATCTGCTGAGTAGTTCTATGATATGGCTTCCTTGCTTCTCCTGATTCGTAGCTTCTAGGTTGCGTTAGTGGGCCGGGTGTCACGGGGGAACTCAATTAGGAAGATCTTGGTGAAGGAAGCCAAGCACTGTGATGCCTTCAAAGTTGTAGTTGGAGTAAACAAGTACTACTCACTTGGGTAGGTGTTCGACTCATCTAACAAGTACTACTCACTTCTCGTTGTACAAAACTGACGGTATCGATTGTTCAGCGGCTCGGCTTCACTAGCGAAGTATTGCGCCAAGAAGCTCCCTCCTACCACCTCAGTAATCGCAGTTCAGAATGGAAAGGTCCTCTTCGAAAGAGTGATTGCCAAGCCATCACCAGGTGAAATCTTTTGTCATGTAACCTTCCCATAGTTCAACATGAAGATATCAGCTTCTTTATATTTGATACCTCGAATTGGTTTCTTTCGCTGATTCAGGAGGAGAACCAAAACCCATGGAAAAGGCTGATATTTCAACCCCCAGGTTGCATAATGTCGAAGCAGGAATCGATCAAAAGGAAGAGGCCAAAGACGACGACAGTCTCGGCGGATCTGTCACGGTCCCGGTGCAGAAGCCAGCAGAGCCAAGTCTCGGTTGGCCCCTGCTTCGGAGAAGGGATGATGCCCGGAAGCTGTCAGTCGTGCAATGGGTCATGAACCTGCCAAATAGATCTTTATCGTTCACCAGGCTGCAGCTGGACCTAATCAAGGAGTTGAATAGTGTCCTCAGTAACAATTGCTCCAACTGCAGATGGTTTCGATACGATGAACTGCTTCGTTCAACCAATCAGTTTTGTTCAGGTTCACCTTTCAGTCACTAGAAATCTTCTTAGACATGGCGCCGCAGTCCTTTTACCATCATATCGATTCTGTAACAGGGAACATGATCGGGAAAGGAGGGAACAGCCAAGTTTACAGAGGATGCCTTGCAAATGGCCAACAGGCAGCCATAAAATTGTCAAAGCTTTCTGAAGAAGCATCAAGGAATTTTCTTTTGGAGGTTGATATCATCACCAAATTGGACCACAAGTTCATCGTTCCATTGATCGGCTTCTGCATCGAGGAGAACACTCTCATTTCGGTTTACGATTACTTTCCCAAGGGAAGCTTAGAAGAAAACCTCCATGGTGAGATCCACTTTCAGATCAAGCAATCTCACTAGTTAGTGTCTTATCTACTCTGCTTCTGATAAATATGCCTGGAATATAGGTGAAAAGGCTAAGAGTCCACTCCCTTGGGACGTGAGATTTAAGGTGGCAATTGGGGTTGCCGAGGCTCTCAGCTACCTCCACAGTGGCTGCTCTAAACCGGTGATTCACAGAGACGTGAAGTCTTCAAACATTCTTCTCACTGATGAATTTGAGCCTCAGGTAACATCTACAAACAATTGATGAGCATTTAGAACTGATCACCAGATCTGACATGATGTGAGTCATTCTACAGGTATCTGATCTTGGATTAGCCATATGGGCACCTACGGATTCAACCTATCTGACACACAACGATGTGGTCGGAACTTTCGGGTACGTAAGCCATTGACGATACTGATGACTAATCTCATTCCCAGTAGCAAACTCTGAACTGAGATGACTGCTATCAACAGATACCTTGCTCCAGAGTACTTCATGTATGGCAAGGTCAGCGACAAGATGGATGTGTTTGCCTTCGGTGTTGTGCTACTTGAGCTGCTTACAGGAAGGAAACCGATCGATGATGAAAACCCCAAGGGCCAAGAAAGCTTGGTGATGTGGGTAAGAAGCCAATCCATTAGTTGTTTGTACTGCGATTTCTTGTGGCGATAGAAGAGCGTGCCTTAACTCACTAAACGTTGCCCATAGGCATCACCGATACTAGAAAGGGGGGATTTTATGGAGCTGTTGGATCCCGATCTCAATGAGAATTATGATGAGGTCGAAATGAGAAGCATGGTTGTAGCTGCATCTCTTTGCATTACAAGGAGAGCTCGCCTGCGACCTCAAATGAGGGAGGTAAGTATCGGACACAAACCTGTTCGACGATATGACAGTTTAATTCGCATGTTTTTATTCTCATTGTGCCTTGATACAGATACTTACCCTTCTGCAAGGGGAGGAGGACATGGAGGCACAGATGAGATGCCTCGTTGATGCCAGCTCAGACACGTTGGATTGCGAGGACGATGAAGCGTATCCATGTTCGAGCATCAGGTCTCATGTAGGCCTGGCGTTGCTCGACGTTGAAGACGATGCATCGTTGGCTAGCTTTGAGCAGAGCAACCTTGGTTCTTTGGATGAATACCTAAGAGACCGGTGGAGCCGTTCTTCAAGCTTTGAGTAGCTCCTATGGACTGTATTTTTCTTCTTCTTTTTTCTTCGATTCTTCTTCGAATTTCTACCTGAGTGCTTTGTGGCATGACTGCGGAGTATCAAAGCCAGTAAGATGGTTTGCGGTCTCAACATGAGAGAGAGAGGATGCAATAAGAGACGCACAAGAGATTGCTCTGTTAGTGGCGGGGTTTTCTTCAGAGGGGAGAGAGAGAGAGAGAGGAGAGATTTATACAGTGTGGATGTGCTTGATCAGAGTTCAAATGTATTTGGAATGACACGATGTCTCTTGGGATAATGCCACTAAAGAGTTGCACAAAATCTTTGTTTTATGATGTTGTGAATGATTCTACTGCAAAACAAGTGTTTCAAGCAAATTGGATCTGATAGAGTACATAGAAATCAAATCTGCGGATGTCTTCCCTCTGAATTAACTTCTCGAGAGAGGAAATCACGTGTAAGGATTCCCCTCATTCCATATAGGAACCTGATAGGGTGTGGTAATCCGAGAAATTTGCCGTCATAAGTGGGACAGCATATGTCTTCTCTCTCTCTCTCTCTCTCTCTCGGATCCAACACCCACACCCACACACGCACACGCACACGCACACCCCCTTCCTAGCAGCCACTCGAACGATCCACGTCACAACAACACAACGCAAGAAGCCACGATAAGAAGAGGGCAGAGAGATTAACGCGTGGAGGAGTCCTGGAGATCTTGCACAAAAGATTCAGCATTGTTGATGTCATGTAAATTAGCGACACCGGAGTCGAGAACAGAAGAGAGAAGAAAACGGACGTCATTCCAGTAACACTTCGATGCTGCCTATTTTTACGGAGCCGCAGAACGGGCACGCTTGGAGCAAGGCCGCGCAGGGCTCGCAGCAGCAGAGGTGGTTGCAGGGAAGCAGCACCATGCACGCATCACGACACACGCAGACCCTGCACCGTCTCCGCGTCGAGCCCATCCCAGCTGTTGGTTCGTTGGCTGCGCCACTTGCCGCACACTCGGTCGGTCCGTTGTCATTGGAGGAGTGGCAGGAGTCTCGTACTTGCTCGATAGCGTTGCTAAGAGAAATAGCCATGGCCTCGTTTGCCATGGCCATCCCTTGCCACTTTGTCCTCTCCTCCTCCGCGCTCTTCAGGCGCAACTCCAGTTCCCGATTCATCATGTTCGCGTTCGTCAACACTTCTTCCCGTTGTCTCAAAAGGGAGGAAGCTTTGGACTCGAGACTCCGTATGATAGTGGCCGTATGCCGATTCGTCTGTTGCCGAAGCCCCGCAGCCAACATATTACTCTGTTCCAGAATCAAAGGACATCAACCTTAAATTAGAAGCCTTGATCTTAAGAGATAGCATGTTCTACCATTGCTCTCTTTTAGAAGGAATTCGAAGCTACCTGTTGCCTGAGAATTTGATCCGTCTCATTCCTCTGTTCCTCCATAATGCTTAGTATGAGTTCATCAGAGAGATCCATCGTAGCACTAGAAACTGAACTCGACGAGGAAGGCAAAGGAAAGCCTCCTATCATCGACATCCCCGGAGGGGGAGGAGGCGGAGGACAAAGAACCCAAGGAACCGTGACCATCTGTTGCTGCTGAAAATATTGACAGAGGTCAACAGGCAATCCTTCGCCGTCGTCCATCGCGTCCAAACTGTTCCTGTTGCGGATGAACGGAACCGGCGCTTGGATGGCCATTAAAAGAGCAAGGGAGAAACTTTAACTGGATCAGAGGGGACGCACGAGTTCGGTGGGGGGGGTGGAACCGACTTTATGCAGATCCTACTCCGATACACTGATCCTTCCCGTCGAGATCATATGGAAAACAGGATGCCGCCGCGCAGGGGGGGGGTGCGGGAGGTCCAACAAGTACGAGCTCTCCAACCCACAGCACGCGTCGACGTTATGGGGTTTCATCCTTCTCACAAACCCTGCGATCTTTTTGTTGCTCGTTTGGTTCTCGGCACGCTGTCATCCACCTCGACTTACCTTTTCCCTCACACCGGACTGGATCTCGCAGATATGGATACCACGATGGTGAAAGAAACATGAAATATATCGATCGACTTGGAATCCAATAAATATACACGAATTATGGCAAGATTTATATGGGGAAAGGTCACAAGGACTGGAGCGTCGGTGAGCGTGGGTTCTCCTCCGGATTCGCTCGCCTCGCTGACTTCAATGCAGGCAGAGCTCACCGTACATGAAGAGTCCCTGATCTCTCAACCTACACGCATAGTAAATGGGCGCATTCAATGGATTGTGGGAGGAGGCTTCCTTTTTTTTCTCCTTTCTTCTGTCTTTTCCTTTTATAGCTCTCCACGTCCCACGTGAAGCAGTGGGTACGTGTATGGCGATACGCATGCAGAAAAGCAGGGAAACATCAAACGTGGGGTGTCAAACTTTGGCTAGCGAAAGGTCATGGGTTTCTGTGTTCGTCGACTTTGCTTCATATGGGCGGTTTACTTAATTCGTGGTTATCGCAGATGCCTTATGTTCCCTTTTTCTTCGAATCAACTCACGCAGTGTTTGAATCATATTTTGGATGCGTTTCCTCTTGTTATAGTCTTTATCCAATTGCTCGTACCATTCACCAAAGCAATGGCTTCAGGTCTCACGCCTTGATCACGTTTATCTGTTGTTTATAAGGCGATCTGCAGCCTAGACATGTAGCAACTAAGTCAACATTGTTATCTCATTTGACTTGATGTTAGAAGACCAACTACTGTTTTATGGCTCCAACATGAGAAAAAGAAAGTTTCTGTCTGCTTTTTGTATATCCTTTTTCTTACATGACTAAGAAAAAATAATCACATTAGATCAACGTCATTCACGAGAGAAAGCATTATCTGAGACTCGGAGGGTGGCATGTGAAGTAGGGAGAGTGTATATACTCTTTGCTCTTTCTTCTTCCCAACTTGCCTCAATCGGTGGCATGCGGTGGGGTTTAGTACCTCAGATGATGATGCTTGGCGGTTGTAGCCGTGGCTTTCCCTCAGCATACCAACAAATGTGTCCCACTGACCACTCCAGCTTTTCGACGGGAAGGGAGAAGACCATCATCTTTGGCAAGCCATCTTTTTAGACTGACGAGATTCCCCCACTTGTGAACAGTATTCTATTGGAAACTGCAGTAGGAGATGCATTTGTTTTGCCTTCTTTCTTCTTTCCTGGGAGGGTTCAGGCAATTATTCTGTGGCTGAGAGCCAGCCGACGGTCCTCGGTCGCCTCTTGAACGGTTCCTGTTGTTACTCTCATAACACAGTAATCGACTGTAACAGGTGTGACATGAAACCGATGCATGAATTAAATTCGTTTCCTTCTATTCCTCTTTTCTGGGGGAACACGACTGCTGTAGATCATTTATAGGGTGATGAAGCGCCAAGTGTTAGAAGTTGGATAAAGATACGTAAAATTCCTTCGATACCGATGATGTGGACGGACTCCATACACCACGCGTGGCAGAGACAGGGCGTGCATGACCTTGGGCGACGCGTCGATAAGATGGCAGTACATGTGGCAGCACCATTATGGATGACCTTGTTAATTTAAGATATCGAAGAGTCGAGACTTGTGTAGTCGTTGCCCAGTCGCCCATCCGCTCCTCCCACGAAGGAAGCCTTCTCTTGGCCTCGTTTCGGTCGCTTGCAGAGAGCAGGAAGAATGGGCCTTTTGGAACACGTATCTGAGCTTTGCTCCGTCTCCAGAAGTCGCAAAAAGCTCAAGAAGAATAAGCAATTGCAGGTGAGCATCGTAATGACTATGTACTCTTTTTCTCATGTTGTTGTTCGTGTGAAGTGCTAACAGCACGGGTTGAATTATTGATCGACTCAGACGGTCGAGTTGAAGGTGAGAATGGACTGCGAAGGGTGCGAGAGGAGGGTCAGGAAAGCCGTGGAAGGCATGAAAGGTCTCGTCTTTCCTCTTTGTACTGTGTAGTATTTCCCGAGCGTGTCGTTCGGAGGGATTGATGGTTGATGTCGATTAAACAGGAGTGAGCAGCGTAGAGATCGAGCCGAAGCAGAAAAAGGTCACGGTGATAGGGTTCGTGGACCCGAAGAAAGTGATAAAGAGGGTGGAGTGGAAGACGGGGAAGAAGGCGGTGCCGTGGCCGTACGTGCCGTACGACGTCGTGGCCCACCCCTACGCGCCGGGGGCCTATGACAAGAAGGCGCCGCCCGGGTACGTGCGGAACGTGGTGGACGACCCCGACGCGGCGCCGCTCGCCCGCGCAAGCTCCACGGAGGTGAAGTACACGACGTCGTTCAGCGACGACAACCCCAACTCCTGTACTATTATGTGAAGTCTCTGCTACTCCCCATGGAAGAAGAGGGAGAGAGAATTTGTCGAATGCTTCCGTTGGTACGCATGTAGATATTTTCCGGTGTTTGTTGGGTGAATATAGTTGGGTGTTAATTTTGAGTTTAAGTTGGATGAGTATTTGGAGGAACAGTTTGGTATGTGAATTGGGTTGATTCAGATGTCGAGCACGTCCGTGATTTCGTGTTTCTTAACGCAGGATTGGTGAGCTTCCATGAGTTGATGTGGTATGCGACTCCCCACTGTGATGGAATTTAATGCTTCCGGACGATATATAGATAATTCGTCGTTGTCTTGAGGACTTTCGGGTCTTCGGAAAAGTCGTCTCGTGCTTCCATTGGATTGCCTTGAGACGATCACTCGAGTCGTCACTGTCCGACCACTGTCGTGTTTCGTTGCCACTGGGTTTCTCATCTCATCTTCTTTAATCTCTCTCATTCACAGCCTTTCATCCCTTTTGACTTTTGGATCTCACTCGATTACTTAACTGGCCCCTCAGTGCCCACTTTCGGTTCTCTTTCGCACCACCATCGTTTGCTTTGCTCGCCATTACTGCGTTCACTGTTGTTATCCTTTTGACGTAAGGTGCTCGCCGCTATCGACTCTTTGCGGTGCAAACATCATTAGCACAACTGTTCATCCACTCTTCCGTGCATACTCACACTCAATCTCATTATCATTTTTTTTTGAAAATATAAAGAACAATATATTACTCGTGCAAATTCCCAAAAGGAAATTAGAGCACAAAAGATCGGCACTAATTGATAGCCAAAAATCCCTCTAGCAAAAAAAAAACTAACCTAATGGTTCTGTCAAATTTGGTTAGCCAATTTACCATATCATTTCCTTCTCTAAAGACATGATTAATGCAGAAGGAATCCAAAAGCATTCGAAATACAAAGAAAATTACCTATGATCTTCAAGAAAGTCCACGGTGCAAAATCTGGGTAAGGATGGAAGAATCAGACTCAATGACCGCCATTTTTTATTCCTCCATCTTGGGAACTGGACGCCCTTCCATCGTAGCAGACATGGTTAATGGAGAAGGCATCAAAAGCATCCAAAATACAAGAGACATTAGCTGTAATATTCAAGAAAGATCACGGTGCATTAACTCTCTTGGTCAAAACGTTAGTAGGGATCTTAGAATCAGGTTCAATAGCCACCATTTTGACTCCTCTATCTTGCAAATTTACAGCCACCATCAGAACCTCTAATAATGAATTCTATGTCCTCATTATTAGTCTTACCCAACGATCCATCACAACCAATCATCGGTTTTTCCCGTCTCGTTACCAATGCTGGCGGGTCAACCGTGGTCGCACGGAAGACTTCTCTGAACCGGTCATCTTCTCCTCGGTCCCTGAAGGCCCGAGGCTAAAGGCCTGGTTCATCCTCGACCCGAGCCGAGATTTTGTCGCCCATGGTCTAGCTAGTCCGGTCCCTGCCTCAGGCCTGCGGGCCCATTCATTACTTTGTAGGAATTTGGTCCGGTTTAATTATACATTGTCCGGTCCAACCGGTCTGATATTAAATTTTCTAATACATATGGGAAGGAACCCAGATAAATCCATTTCAATTCATAGGATTGGAAATACCCAAGACATCCTATTAGTTTCCAAAATTAAAATTTACTTATAAGAATATATTAAATATATTATTATTAATTTTAATTTAAATATTGTGATCATTGGTTTAGATCAAACAAAGTTGATAGACCAATTAACCCATTAGATTTGAACGATGATACGGATAGTAACAAAATATGAAATGGGGAAGAAAAAATATCTAACCATGAAGATTTTTTTAAGAATTGATGTAATTCTTAGACAAATCTTTGTAATAATTATCCAAGCAATATCATCTTATTTTTCTTCGGTTTAGTAATCTAAACAATATCATGTTTGTATTCTTATCTCCTGCTGTGGTCCAACTCCCTTTTCCTCCACACCAATACGCCATTCAGTAATTATGTGATAATATCAATAATATAGCACAATTTCAATGGGTTATTCTAAAGAGATAGTTGTTTAGGTGGACAACACTTCAGCTACAAACTCAATAATTAAATCAAATTAAAAAATACTGTAAAAATAAAATAAAATTTGAAACATTCAGGTGGAGACCACTAAATGCTCCATCATTTTCAGTAATTATGTGAATCTTGGCGAAGCCCTCACAAACATGTATCCTTTGATCATTCTTGTCCCTCCCACAAACATATAAGCACGCATCATGGCGAGCGCAAGCTTCAGGCCAAAACCACAACGAAACACTGGTGAGGACCGAAGCAGACGAAGTACAAGGCGGCAGGCGAATAGAAGAAGAGCAGTCCTGTCCTGGCTTCCGACTCCTGCGATAAGAACGTCCTTTGGAACACTTGACATCCTCGATTAAGATTGATGACCTAACGTGAAACAAATACGTGGATATCCTTGGGATATTATTAGCAAGTTCTCAATCAAATCACATCACAATGCAGCAATATCGGAGGCGTAGGACCATCATTAGAAGGCTAATTAAGTTAAGCTACAGATACTGCTGAATGATATGGATTAGCATTGGTGGGACTAAGCTTTTCTTCTGAAAAGTAAGCAGGATGGTGATGCCACTGCCGTAGAAAGAGAAAACTGGGTTCGTTGACGACTCTTTTCCTCTCCATCTTGTGTTCGGTGAGATGATTTGTTTATTGGCAGCCTGCCGACCACATCCCTGCTAACCTTCTGGCTTCCAATGATTGAGGCCCCAATGCTCCGCCGGGATCATGTTTATTTCACAATACCGCTAAACATCGTATGCAGTCAGTATATTCCTCCCAGCAAGCAGATAGAGGAAGCTGCCAGACCAGAACAGCTTCACCGTCTTCCATCTCAAGTGATACTGACGCACTTGTTCCTAAAAAAAAATGAGATCCTGATGCGGTACAGAGCATGCATGGAAGCCGAGCATGGTTGTAGACTCTTTGATCTCGTAGAATGCGGATGAAGTCTATCCCTTTATTTGTAGTTTTGAACTCTCTGTTTCCATTGACAGATCACCGAGAGTACATTTCGGAATTCTTTAGTCCTTGTGTGTTCCTCGTGGGCCAAGTAACATAATTGTTGAGAGAAGAAGCTTTACAGGGTAGCTCGGATGGAGTCGGAACCACACTTTGCCTCCCTGGAGGTGGGTGGGGGAAGAGGAGCAATCTTTATCCATTCTTTGGCAGTGAAAGTAGCACTGGCTTCGTCACTGCTCCAAAAACTTATTATGTAATCAAATTTTAGCTTATCTTCTAAGTGATGATGATGATGATGTGAAAGATACGTGCATTCCTTGCTGCGAGATTGGGACCATTTGATGTGGGAAGGAAATTATGATCGAGTCGTAGGCATGTGTGAGATGGCTACCAGAGTTTGTCTACAAATTTTAGCTCTATTATTATTATTATTATTATTATTATATGGTTAACCTAACTCTATTTCATCTAAGCATGAATAATACACGATGGTTCACGTTTCGTCATAGAGCCTATTACAGCTCATCGTTGAATTTTCCGATAATAAACTATTTATTGGATTAAATAGATCAAACAATATCCGCCTTGATTCTAATAAGATGATCATTATCGTTGTTGTATGATTAATGTTTATCCATATGCGTGCTTGATTTGGTGACAGGAAGCCTTGCAATTATTATCGTGCCAACCTTATCATGATGGATTCAACGCTTGTCGGTTGTTCTCGCTTGGTACAGTTGGAGAATCCTATGGTCAGATCATTTGAGTGTTTCGTGTTCTAGTTTGAACAGCCTGTGGCGTTGCGGGGAAGGGAAACAGGCGTGGCGAAATTTCAAGCGGGAGTCGCTTGGGGAAACGCGCATCGCGGGTCGGCACGCATATTAATTACCCAACGGATAGTTGCGGAAAGCAAATATTCCCAAGCTTTCTGCTCCCGGCCACAACCGTCTCACAGCTATAGCCCCAGTGACATGGGTCCCGCTTGATCTTTGCCTTCCTATTCGATTCTGCTGCGTTTGGTGTTATGGACGATACAGCCGAATCGTGGACCGTTGCCATCGATCCAACGAATAGATAGGAGGAACAGTCGGGAAGCGTCTAGACGAGAGAAGAACGACACGTGTTATCCCATGACCGAACCGGTCCGACGGTGTCTGCTGTTGGGCATAGAGCAGCGAGGGGTCGCAGTCATGTCAGGCCTCGGGAGCAGACAGCGACCGCCCAGCGGGGCACGGCTAAAATCCATGAGGCCGAGCCAGGGCCCCTCTCCGTCTCCTCCACGTGGCATCACCTGGATCACATGTTTGTGGGAGCCAAACAGGGAGGGCCCCTGTCTCGATAAGACAGGCTTCCTTTTCTCTTTTTCTATGCCTTTTTTTCCGTTGGCTCAAACGGCACTCGGGGCTCGATACCTGCGTCGCAGATCTTGAAGGAGCAGGGAGGCCAGCATCGCCGTTGGCTTGCATTTGGACGGTGGAGGGCAAAGTGCAGAACCGGGGAACAGCAGGAGACTTCTCGATCTGGAGGTGTCTCGGTGAGGCACTTGCTTCGTACCAGACCAAGTTGGAACGTAGCAATAATTAGAATATTCCAACCACGAGGGCCGACGGCAATCAGACCGATTGGTCTCACAAATTTGCTTCGCTCGGACCCAACCCGGCTGAACATTTGACTCATATTTCACATCGATTAGGCTCAATCAACCACTTGTGTATAATGGATGTCACAGCATTTTGATTGTATAGTTTGGAGGAGCCGTTGGATGCCAGGCTGACACTCGTGTGCAAAGACACACATCCAACCCACCCCGCCTCGTGTATTTAAACCACCCCGAGATGAACAGAGAAGATGATGAGCTCACATGGTCTGGTTGTCACAGGGACCCCCACCTGGACCACCTTTCAACTCCTCCGCCTCTATCTCTTAACATAATCCAACGGCAGTTCCCGATTACCGTTCACGTGAAGCTTCGTTACCGAATACTATGAAATTAAATATGGCTTTTCTTTTGTTATCAGAATCATCATCACCATCATCATCATCATCATCATCGTTGTTATTATTTTTGTTTTCTCGCTGTCAAGGGAAGCCACCAACCTCTGCAGCCCACATGTTATCCATAAAACCCCCCTCAGCCTCATTCCATAGGCGAGCACACAAAGCCACGAGGGGCAGTAATAGCTGCAAGTGAGCCCAAGCAAAGAGAAGAGAGAGAGAGAGAGAGAGTAAGAGAGAGGATCATCATGTCGAAGGAGGTGAGCGTGGAGGTGGAGCAGCCACCGGCGAAGGACTACAGTGACCCGCCGCCGGCACCGCTGCTGGACTTTGGTGAGGTCCGCCTCTGGTCTTTCTACCGAGCCCTCATCGCCGAGTTCGTCGCCACCCTGCTCTTCCTCTACGTCAGCATCGCCACCGTCATCGGCCACAAGGAGCAGAACGCGGCCGACCAGTGCAGCGGCGTAGGCCTCCTCGGCATCGCTTGGGCCTTCGGCGGCATGATCTTCATCCTCGTCTACTGCACCGCCGGAATCTCAGGTCCTTCTTCATCCACCTCGCCAGCTTCGACCCACCCACACGAAACTGATCTGCTCGTATGCTCATAACTTACTTGGGTTTTCAGGAGGACACATCAACCCGGCGGTGACGTTCGGGCTGTTCCTAGCGAGGAAGGTGTCGCTGATAAGGGCGGTGCTGTATATTGTGGCTCAGTGCTTGGGAGGCATCGTCGGGGTGGGCATCGTGAAAGGGATCATGAAACACCAGTACAACTCCCTCGGCGGCGGGGCCAACGTGGTCGCAGCCGGCTACTCCAAGGGCACCGCCCTCGGGGCGGAGATCATCGGCACCTTCGTCCTCGTCTACACAGTCTTCTCCGCCACCGACCCCAAGCGCAGCGCCCGCGACTCTCACGTCCCCGTACGTACCAAGAACATATCATGCGCATGAGTTCATCCGCATCTGCCACTAAATTTCTAGTCTTTGAGCTCTTGCAAAGAGGATGTTCATATTTGAGGTAACTGCTTGCAGGTGTTGGCACCACTTCCCATCGGGTTCGCCGTGTTCATGGTACACCTCGCCACCATTCCCATAACCGGGACCGGCATCAACCCCGCTCGGAGCCTTGGCGCCGCAGTCATCTACAACCAGGACAAGGCCTGGGACGATCATGTGAGTCTACAAATCGACGGATTACATATTTGTGGTTGTTTTGGACGTAGGATGACTGTGTTCTTCTTGATGGTTCATGCAGTGGATCTTCTGGGTGGGTCCGTTCATCGGAGCGTTGGCCGCCGCGGCGTACCACCAGTACATCCTGAGAGCAGCCGCCATCAAGGCTCTGGGCTCCTTCAGGAGCAACCCCAGCAACTAAGCCCTCTCCTAACCGCATGCAGCGGCCGGAGCCCCCGCTACCTCTTTGTTTTCCGGTTTCATTTGTGGTCGGGGGGGGGTTGATTCTGATTTCCCTTCGTTATTTCCTTAGTTTCTTCTCACTCGCTCATCTTTCTTCTTCTTCTTCTTCTTCTTCTTCTTCTTCTTCTTCGTCTTGTGTAATGTATGGGGGATGTGTGGTCCTTTGTTTAATTCAAGTTCTGGAAATTATGTTCTATTCGTGTCTTTGTTGTCTCTTAGCTTAATCATCCATCATATGTCTGTAATCTGCTCATAATTGGTTTAATTATTAAAGGAGGAATTGTTCTCCAGAACATTCCCCGGCTCGACCCACCGTGTCTTATCCTCCTTCTCCATGTGGTCCTCCACTTGCATTTACTATATACTCCCCTAAAAAATAATCTTTCACTTTCTTTACGCAAAAGAAGACGAGTAAAAACGAAAAGAAATATTAAATCAGAAATCGTTTGCCTCGAACAAAGTTGAAAGGCTACATTCACTTCTCCCTACGAAGAAAACTGTACTCGCTCATTAAAAGCTCACACGCTGTAGAGGAGGCGGCAGCTCCCTCTGTAAAGCTACCCAAGGCGTGCTGCACTTGGCCTGCAGCTTTGGGAGGAAAAGGAGAGGAGGGTGGCATGGCAAAAGTCGGGTGAAGGAGATAACCAGGACAGCTCGTTGGCTTCTTCGTCCAGCGCTGGTGAGGAAGGTCTCTGATGGCACGAAGGGTCGTCCTTGAAGGCACGGTGGGCATATATGTTGGACTGCCATTGGAAGCATTTGCCCAAAGGTCACATGCCCATTTGTCACCTTGTCCCCACCGGTGGTGGTGGCGCTTGCTACATGACCACATCATTCCAGAGTGTCGTGTCCTCCCACTGTTTCTTCAGAATTGGTGACCACTGGTGTTTCTTGGAAGGCTCCTCGCAGTAGTGCAGTAAACATCAAACAATTGGCCATGATCCCATGGCCAACTGATGATGACCACCATTAAAGAGATAACTCTCCTGCATTTAATGCCTCAGCAGAACGCATCAATCAACCTGTGCAGTGGCATATTAGTGCACGAAAGTTGCAGTGGAATGGAGCTGCTTGATTTATACTGAATAAGATTCTGATGAAGATGATTAGATATAGGAGTCCAAGATGAAGAAAGGACGATTACTTGTTCCCAATTCAGCTGTTTGTGTCACCAAATTTGTCTACCTAGACAATGTTTTGAACAGAGGTAGAGGGTCTTTACAAGACTGCTGCTCTTTAAGGAAGGATCTCTGTTGCGTGCAAAGAAGATGAAATAGTCCGGTGACATAAAATAGAGCAAAACGGAATGAAAATGATTGATAATAGTCTTCAACCTATGCTTGTGGCTGCTACACAAATTTGTTCTTTTATCCAAACCAAATTTAGCTACATTAGTGTGACATAAACATCTTTTTTAATTGAGGGTTTTGTTCTTGTTCTGCTCGTCTTTATGGGTTTGAGTCATAACGAGAAGCATACAAAATGAGTCTTGGACATGCAATTAGTCATATCGAGCAAGCTCTGCACAAACAGGAGACTATTTGATTGAAAAGCACTTATATTTTTAATAAATTTAGCTTAAGTGAATTTTATTATATTATATAGTCCTATCTAATTAGATAATATATATTATAGATACGAATGAATTTTGATTATGATTATTAATCAATATAAATCTAATTATGATCAGATTCTTTAGGAAATAATCTTAATGAAAGAAATTTTTATCATTATTTATACTAAACCTTTGCTAGGTAAAAAAAATATGATTAATGAGAGATTATAAATTTTCTCATATATTTCTTTATTTCTAATTCATCGCTTATAACAATTATGGCATAAAGGATAGGAAGAGAAGACATGACAAATCTAATTCTCCTTAAATATTGTTGTAGTTTTTAGATTTGATACGTTTATATATTAGATAGAAGCTTTTTTGAGTAATATCGAAAAGTATGTATCATAAATTTGATTTATTATTATTTGATTTTAATTTTTAATATTAAAATTTTTATATAACAGTAATATAATCATAATTTTTATGCTTATAAATATAAGCTTAAATTATATACACTTATAATTAGATACTTAAAACAGTTAAAAGTATTCTTACAGCCCGATAAAATTCATATGACAATAACTCGTTGATTCAACCTTGTTGATACTGGTCATTCAACGATTGCGATAGAGACGGATCTGAAGCACACCCAAAACTAGTTTATGTTTAATCACTGAAGATGTTGTTGATGTTACTCTCCATAAAATACATCAAGCATAAATTAGTTTGATTTCAAGCGACACTAATGGATTTAATTTTCTGAGCGCTTGATTAGATTCCACCAACATCTATCAAATATTGGGGAAGCATTTTAATCATGTGTGCGCACACTCAAAGTTATGATATATATAATTCGATTCTTTCAATTTGTAGAGATTTATGATTATCTTTTCAATTCATCTTTCTTTATCTCTTATGCATAAATATGTCAAACATTTTCCTCTATTTATATGTGAGTTAATAGTTTTCCCCTTACTTTTATTGGTTTAAATTTTATTTGTAATTTTTTTTTGATACTATGTTGTGGTTCACCCATCCATATCTATTTGTGGTGATATGATTATTATTCATTGAGATCAAATTTTGTCCACATAGCTCTAGTATTATGTTAAATCTAGTAATGATGAGCATCAATCAATCTAATATGATCATGTATCATAATTCAGGCTAGATAAATATTTAACATAAAAACTTAATATTTTTTATTATGAGCCAAATATAATATATATAAGATGACTCTTTCAATCATCATCATCATTATTATTATTATTATTATTATTATTATTATTATTATTATTATTATTATTAATTCCTCGTTGATGTAATCCGGTGTTCCGAGCTCCATTTCGCAAGTGGTGTCGTGCTTCCCGCACAGCTCCAACATCTACGGCGCTTCCACCACCGTCCTCTTACCCACGAGATAACATGGCGGTCGAACAATTTCCTTCAAGAATGCTCAGGCGGCAATTGGCCGAGCTCTTTTAGGCTTCGCTTTGCGGGCCGAGAGTTAGGGGAAGGTGACACATCAAATTGGGGTGCCGAATCATCGTTGCTCGCAGAAATGGAAGGATACGGAAAGCACTGGAGCTCTTTAGGGAAACACAGCTTGTGCAAACATGGCATCCTTGACGCACGCCGAATCTGCCCACTGCTTCGCTCTTCGAGCGGGCTTTCTCGAGGAGGAAGTGCAAACATGAGTATGCTCGAGCCATCTCTGATGCCACGCCATCAAGGAATGTGGCGTCTTGGCTGGATGGTGTGCAATGGATGGGAGGGCCGGCCAACGATGCAATTGAGTAGTTCCTTTCCGTTCCACAAATCACCAAGTCCATGCCTACGAGGCGTTCGCTTTAATGTCTGCTATTGGGATCCTGAGATTACACTTATGCCTATAAGGTGTTCGCTTTAATATCTGCTTGGGATCCTGAGATTACACTTGTGCGTTATCGTGTTCAGCCAGAGAAGTAGTTCCGCTAGATGCAGCGAAAGCATTGTTAGATATCTCACTGCCAAAATGGAGCATTGTGCCTGCGGGGGTAGTCTCCTTGGCCATGCAAGAAGGCTCGATGTGGCATATGATCAGATAAGAAAGATGCAAACCGAGCCAGATTGCAAAATCTTGAAGAAAATTTTCTTCTATAGCTAATGCTCCATAATAAGCCTCGATGTTGCTGATGGTTTCCGTGGCCTTCGTGGTGAACGAAGAAGCCCTAATTTTTAGCTGCACGCATCATCAATCAAAGCCTACTGAAACAGTGTGAGCAAAATATTATGGAGCAGCGAAACAATTCTTCCGAGCCAGTAAAAAAATACAACACTATTCCTACTTGCCGCGGCTTGAAGATCCAAACAGCCTCACCAGGGGGTTTTGCACTTGCGACAAGGAGAAAGATGTGAGCCACTCCATCGCCTTCCTCATGTTTCGGTCAGTGCCTTCATCTCGATGCATATCAATGCCTGTTCTGCCTGGCGTACAACCGATGGCCCAAAATCCAGCAACCATGGACGCACACTAAGCCATCTTTCTGAACTCGAACCAGATCTCGTAATGGCTGAACAGCAAGCTGTCGTGCGTGTGCTTCCCTACATACTCCAACCCCAACTTCGAGAGCCTCTCGGTGCACACGTCGCCGCCCAGTCGTGAACAGAACTTGATGTTGTGAGACACAAAGATTCGACCTTTCTCCGGCTTCAGCCTCCCCGACAACCTCTCCAGCCCCTCCCAGACCAGCGCGTCGGGCATGTGGAGGAACACCGCGCTTGCATATATGAGATCGTAGACAACATCGGATCCGAATCGATCGAACTCCATGTCCTCCCCTCGGAGAATGAGAGGCCGCTTGTGGAGGAGGCCCTGGGAAGGGAGCTCGTAGCGGAGCGCGGCCATGAGGGAGAGCTCGTCTCGCTCGAGGCAGTGGAACCTGGCCGCGTCGAGGTACCGGATGAAGTGGAGGCCGACCCGGAGCGTGCCGCACCCGATCTCGAGCACATGGTCGGCGGGCGCGAGCCTGGCGGCGGCAGCGAGGAACTCGAAGACGTCGCGGCCGCCGGCCCACGGCTCGCCGTAATTACTGTGGTGCTCCTCCACCAGAAGCTCCCCGGGGCATGGGAGGGCCGTGCGGTTGCCGGCATCGTCGCCCTCGTAGTGAGAGACGCCCTTGAACCTGCACAAAACCAATCAAGATCAGACTTTCCAAAAACGACTGGAATCAAAGTGAGGGGTTGGATCGAGCGACGGGGAGAGGAATCCACCGGCGTAGGTCTTCGAGCTGCTGGGCGCGGGTGCGGGGGTTGATGCCCTTGCGGAGAGAGTGCCAGGCGGCGGGGGAGGACGGGGGTTCTTGGATGGAGTTGCGGGCGAGTTGAGATTTGAGCCAGGCGATGTCGTCGGGCGTGGGGGAGATTGGATCTGGAGGCCTTGTGGTCGCTGCGACGGCGGCGGCGGCGGCGGCGGTGGTGGGGCAAGAGAGGGAGGGAGCATTGGAGGAAGAAGGGGAGAGGGAGGGGAGGAGGAGAAAGAGGAGGAAGGCGGCGGCGGCGGTGAGGATGAGGAGAGAGGCGGGAACGGTGATGCCCTTGGAGGGGGGAGTCGCCATCGGATCTAGTTTGGCTGCACGAGACGCGGCACCGACACACAACAGGTAGCGCTGAGAACGGGGTTGGCTGGCTATATACAACGCATGACGTGTACGTCAAAGTCATCATATAAGCGCCCATGTTGACTTGGGGAGGAAAGAAGCATTTCATCATGTTGAAACGAGTTTCTCGAAGGAAGAAGCATTAAGTGCAGTATGTTTGCTAAGAAGATTCCAACAAGTGATACCACAAACATCTCTAAAACAAGTTGCAAAGAATAAATATATTTGTGTGTAGACGTGATATGCATGATGAAACAATGTAGCTTTTGTTGTTCAAAACGTATACCACAAAGTAATATATATGCCCTGATAACATCAAAAGTAAAATATTTATACGCGTCACAAGAGCAGTGTTTCAAATGGGAGTCCATCCTTTGATCTCAACACCTCACCGAGTAGTATTGAGAGAAAGTGAAGTTTCACTTGGTATGACAAACTTATAGTATCGTGACAAGTTATTGTTGATCGAAACATAGATCGCACAACAACTTGCCATAAATGAGTGCATCAAAACAAAATCTCTGTACATAATGGAGGAAAGTCACCGATCGTCGTCTTCATTTACGAAGGGAGGGAGAAGATATTGGTGAAGGGCTGGCTTGATACCATGTTAGAATGAATATTTTTTATTTTATTGATTATATATTTTATGTATATCATAATCCTATTTATAGTGTGAACGATAATCAAATCAATCCTCTAAACTAAACTAAGGAATAAAGAGATCAAATCCCTCTTGCATGGTAGAAATATTGAAAAATATACGATGTATATCGAGGTATATGAGTTCTGTTTTATATAGTGTTAGGGTTAGAGTGATGTAGCATCTTATATGGCTTATTCGTTAGCATTCCATACTATTATTATTGTCATTTGCTCAACAAGGGTCTCCTCGGTACGTGATCAAACTATTGATCGACGTATATTCGAGCTAAATATGATAGAATCGATGATAATTTCAACTGATAGCAATTCTAACCGATGATAGTTTCAATCGATGTAAACCCCTCAAATCACAATAGTTCGAGTTCGATGGTCTCGAATGCTCCATAACCAAATTTGTCGATCTCAATAATCTAAAATACGAGAATGTTGGGGGTGTTGGTTGGTCCGAATATGTTTTCTATCCCTAACTCAAATATCTTTTGATGACTTTTCCAAGATCCAACCCTTGCCTAGCCATCCCCAACAGCATTGATAATCATAACAATTTTTATAGAGACATTCCACACTCTAATCTAGCAAACGTGGGCCTTCACTAAGATAGTTCAAATAATTTTTTCTTATCTACTATAACTTTGCCATCTTGCTCATCAAACCCTATATGTATTCATCTTGTTAATCCTAGCCCCCACTCCACCACGGGTAGTTATTCCTGGTCTGTTGGATGAAACTTGTCCAGCTCAAGCTCAAGCATTACCCGAGGTACCTCTACCACCATTGGCTCAAAATCCTATTCATCAAATTGAGTCAAAATTCTTAAACGAGTTGGTCGCCCAATCAATTGACCTCCTGACTAAAGTTTGAGACTATCTTGATTAGATGAATCGACAAATAAAGGATAATTATAAAAAAAATAAGCAAGACAAACAACACGAGGTAAAGTTATACTTACAATTTTCTTTTACATGGGACATAAGTAATGAATTGATTTCTTGAGGCTTTAGGCTTCTTATACTCGATTTACATGATGAAAAATTTGATTTATCTGAACATGTAACATTTACCTCATAAATGACTCTCTATAGCACTTCCGACTCTCTTATGTGTCAGACTTTTCCCAAGTAGCACGAGAATGATTTGCCAAACTTGCCTTAGGAGTCCATCTCCTCTTTCGGACAGTTGGTAAAAGATTCGAACTTAGCTTCATCAATTATAATATCCCAAAAAAGCCTATCACCTCTCTTTATACCCTAATAGCTCCTCCAAGAGAGAGAAAGAACCACTAAAAACCTATATAGTTGGAAAACTATATAGAAATTATAGACTACTTGGAAAGACACTGGCTTTGAGTGAATAACATTACGATGCTCGTCAAGTTTGCCAGTAATTCAAATATAAACTGTTAAAACCTGTTGTTTAGTCTCTCCATCGTGTTATTCCAAGTCAGATTAACTTGGGTGACCAAGGATGCAATGCGGCTAACAGATTTTTATTATTACGTGTTTGCTGTCAATTACAAGTAAGAACAATCATTTATGTTGCGCTTTTAATGTTGAAACAATTGCATGCTCAATCATAATGATCTGTTTACAAGTTAATTATAGATTATGGATCTTATAAGAAATGTCATCCCTG
>LVTN01000317.1:197828-223817 GCA_001649415.1 Musa itinerans
AGTTGGCTGAATGTTGTGGTCTCACTGTCATCAGACAAGAAGTAGCCACATGAATCCATAAATGTAATCACCGTTTCACCACAGATTTTGAACTTGTCATACTACTCATGACCATTAGAGTATAGGTTGAAAAGGCATCAAATTTCGAACTTTACCCTATCACAGGCCGAGCCAACAAAAAACGAAAAATACACATGGATGAACCACAATGACACACGCAATGATATTAGGATGAACCACACAACACAAGCATCTATACATTATCCAAGGCCTGTTGCAAAGCAGCATTGACAGCACAAAGTAGTATGGAACTTAAACTTATGATCATGATTGATAGATATCCCAATCGATGTCAATGTTGGAGAAAACCTCATAGTCAGTTGGTCCATCCACAAAGCTACCGGCGGCCTGAATTCCTTCCAACAAAGATGGCTGAAAACTATCGGTTCTCGAGGGGAGCATTTTGTAGAACAACACCAATCCTAGAGTAAAGATGGCCTGCAGCTTTGTGGAGTCACCACGGATTGAGAAGAAAAACAACATGGACAGAAGAAACAAGACTACACAAAAATGCATATTGCATAAGACCCTGTCCATCAGTTTCCCGTCGTTACCAGCTGGGAATCCCTGAACTCTGTACACAAACAAGAAGTTATACTTGTCCACTATGTATCGGTAGCCAAAGTAGATGGCACCTACAGGAACCACGAGCGGTGCAAACAAGGAATAGATCATCGTGAGCGCAAAAATTGTGAGATTAAAAGCATAGTACTGTGCAAAGTCAAATGTCTGCTTTGGGGTGTGGAAGCTCCTGTCTATAGGATACACTGAAAGATCTTGTACTTCGGCACCATTCAAATCCAAACTATCAACTCTATCAGAAACGAGAGGCGTCCGCAAATTGCTTTCTTCGTTGTTCTGCTCTACTGGGTAGTCCACATTTTGTTCCGGAACTAGTTGAAGCATGTCATTCTTCCGGAATTTCTTCAAAATGTTCTTTATCCAAGGCATTGGAGCCAACAAATCAGAGGATATCCCAAGAAAGGTGCTCGTGATGAGAAACGCAAGGGTGGAGAGACAGGACCTCGACAGGAATGAAGCACTCATATACTGTTCGATTTGTTTGCAATCTTCCCCATCCATGTAACACCTCCCCATTCGAAGTATCGCACTCTCAAGTGATGACTCCACCATTGCACGCAAGAGAATGAGATTCACCAAGAAGAAGCAAACCATCTTTAGCAATGCAGCTCTCTGCTCCCCAGAAACAGTGAGATGGCACTCGAACTTGGAAAGATAGGACAGTGCAGACGGGATGATTATGTACATGCTCACGAATATGAGGACATTAGGCAGGAACTGGAGAACGAGAGCTCCAAACCAGCTCGAGCCCTCAAGCCAAGTTAACCATGACTGAGCATGATCGACGGCCTCTGCGTTAATTATCCTTGCGGCACTCTTCATTGCGCTGATGATTGCAAGAGGTGAACTGCAAAACAGAAGCATCAGGAGGAGGCAAGTGTTCACAGCGATCTTCCGCAATCTCAATGAAAGCTTGCTCAAGCCCAAGTGGTTCCAGTAGATGTCTTCGGCCGGCGGGGCCCTCTCAACCCTCCACCGGCTCCGCTCGAGCTGGAGCTCCATCAGGGGGCAGAACTGCCCGATGGGCCTCTTCTTCCTCTCCGACCTGAAATCCCTCACGGCCTTGTTGGCAGTGTAAACGTCTTTAAAGACCACGAATGCAATTCCGGCGCCAGGCGCCCGTCCATCCTGGTAGTCCAAAAGTTTGCTTTGCAGTACCAACCTCAAATTCTGCAGCTTTCTCAGCCTTTCTTCCTCGGTGAAGCCCAATTTCGCAGCGACCATCGCCCAGAATTCTTTGGCCTTCCTCAACCACAGATGCTCATCAATCTGGATGCCTTCGTCACCATCGTTCGATAGGGATCGGGCGTTCAGGCGAGCTTCGAGCCAAGAGATGTCGTTCCGATAATCAAATCAATCCTCTAAACTAAACTAAGGAATAAAGAGATCAAATCCCTCTTGCATGGTAGAAATATTGAAAAATATACGATGTATATCGAGGTATATGAGTTCTGTTTTATATAGTGTTAGGGTTAGAGTGATGTAGCATCTTATATGGCTTATTCGTTAGCATTCCATACTATTATTATTGTCATTTGCTCAACAAGGGTCTCCTCGGTACGTGATCAAACTATTGATCGACGTATATTCGAGCTAAATATGATAGAATCGATGATAATTTCAACTGATAGCAATTCTAACCGATGATAGTTTCAATCGATGTAAACCCCTCAAATCACAATAGTTCGAGTTCGATGGTCTCGAATGCTCCATAACCAAATTTGTCGATCTCAATAATCTAAAATACGAGAATGTTGGGGGTGTTGGTTGGTCCGAATATGTTTTCTATCCCTAACTCGAATATCTTTTGATGACTTTTCCAAGATCCAACCCTTGCCTAGCCATCCCCAACAGCATTGATAATCATAACAATTTTTATAGAGACATTCCACACTCTAATCTAGCAAACGTGGGCCTTCACTAAGATAGTTCAAATAATTTTTTCTTATCTACTATAACTTTGCCATCTTGCTCATCAAACCCTATATGTATTCATCTTGTTAATCCTAGCCCCCACTCCACCACGGGTAGTTATTCCTGGTCTGTTGGATGAAACTTGTCCAGCTCAAGCTCAAGCATTACCCGAGGTACCTCTACCACCATTGGCTCAAAATCCTATTCATCAAATTGAGTCAAAATTCTTAAACGAGTTGGTCGCCCAATCAATTGACCTCCTGACTAAAGTTTGAGACTATCTTGATTAGATGAATCGACAAATAAAGGATAATTATAAAAAAAATAAGCAAGACAAACAACACGAGGTAAAGTTATACTTACAATTTTCTTTTACATGGGACATAAGTAATGAATTGATTTCTTGAGGCTTTAGGCTTCTTATACTCGATTTACATGATGAAAAATTTGATTTATCTGAACATGTAACATTTACCTCATAAATGACTCTCTATAGCACTTCCGACTCTCTTATGTGTCAGACTTTTCCCAAGTAGCACGAGAATGATTTGCCAAACTTGCCTTAGGAGTCCATCTCCTCTTTCGGACAGTTGGTAAAAGATTCGAACTTAGCTTCATCAATTATAATATCCCAAAAAAGCCTATCACCTCTCTTTATACCCTAATAGCTCCTCCAAGAGAGAGAAAGAACCACTAAAAACCTATATAGTTGGAAAACTATATAGAAATTATAGACTACTTGGAAAGACACTGGCTTTGAGTGAATAACATTACGATGCTCGTCAAGTTTGCCAGTAATTCAAATATAAACTGTTAAAACCTGTTGTTTAGTCTCTCCATCGTGTTATTCCAAGTCAGATTAACTTGGGTGACCAAGGATGCAATGCGGCTAACAGATTTTTATTATTACTTGTTTTCTGTCAATTACAAGTATGAACAATCATTTATGTTGCGCTTTTAATGTTGAAACAATTGCATGCTCAATCATAATGATCTGTTTACAAGTTAATTATAGATTATGGATCTTATAAGAAATGTCATCCCTGGCGCCGCCTAAGAATGATCCATGGAGAGAGGAGTTGAAATAGCTACAGAAATGAAAAGAAGAAATCGATGCACTTGGGCACAAGCAAGTCTGACGCTAACTTGGATCAAGGTTGGAGTGTTTGATTGTTTAGAGATTCAACGTACCGAGATTCTACTTGGATACTTCTACTTGCTTTTCACATTAAGAGATTCAACGTACCAAGGTTCTATGCAGAGGCTCTTCTTTTTATAGAGATCAAACTATTTCAGATGCATAATTTTAACATGAATATGAAACTATAGAAACATTGCAAGAGGTTGTTGAACAGAAATAGTTATGACAGAGAATTCAATCGAGATAAATTTCTCTCATTATTCATATCTTTAATCTAAAAGTAAAAACTTTTAATTTCACAATGCTCTAATCTTCAGGCTATAATGTCAAGACATTCATTCTTTTTAAGACTGCCATCCTCTTGAGCATATAATACAATTGTAATTATGTAACTTCAATTAAATATTTTTTTATACAAATAAGAATTATATCTCTATTCGGCTATCGTGATGCCATATCTTATGAATAAATCATGATCAATTATCCATTAGATTCTATTCATTTCTCTTTGTTAATTGGTTATAATTATCATAATCTCTCTCTATTTATAATTATCATTATATATTTTTCCTGAGTACTACAATATCATCATCAATTTATAAAATTAATTTAATTATTTTTTATCTTATAAACAAGGTTATACAATCAATAAAATAAAATTTCTATTTCTTCTCTTTTCATTCTAACATGGTGCCACATACTTTGGACCACAGCAGAGACACTTGCAGTTGGCTGAATGTTGTGGTCTCACTGTCATCAGACAAGAAGTAGCCACATGAATCCATAAATGTAATCACCGTTTCACCACAGATTTTGAACTTGTCATACAACTCCTCACGACCATTAGAGTTAGGTTGAAAATGGCATCAAATTTCGAACTTTACCCTATCACAGGCCGAGCCAACAAAAAACGAAAAATACACATGGATGAACCACAATGACACACGCAATGATATTAGGATGAACCACACAACACAAGCATCTATACATTATCCAAGGCCTGTTGCAAAGCAGCATTGACAGCACAAAGTAGTATGGAACTCAAACTTATGATCATGATTGATAGATATCCCAATCGATGTCAATGTTGGAGAAAACCTCATAGTCAGTTGGTCCATCCACAAAGCTACCGGCGGTCTGAATTCCTTCCAACAAAGATGGCTGAAAACTATCCGTTCTCGAGGGGAGCATTTTGTAGAACACCACCAATCCTAGAGTAAAGATGGCCTGCAGCTTTGTGGAGTCACCACGGATTGAGAAGAAAAACAACATCGACAGAAGAAACAAGACTACACAAAAATGCATAATGCATAAGACCCTGTCCATCAGTTTCCCGTCGTTACCAGCTGGGAATCCCTGAACTCTGTACACAAACAAGAAGTTATACTTGTCCACTATGTATCGGTAGCCAAAGTAGATGGCACCTACAGGAACCACGAGCGGTGCAAACAAGGAATAGATCATCGTGAGCGCAAAAATTGTGAGATTAAAAGCATAGTACTGTGCAAAGTCAAATGTCTGCTTTGGGGTGTGGAAGCTCCTGTCTATAGGATACACTGAAAGATCTTGTACTTCGGCACCATTCAAATCCAAACTATCAACTCTATCAGAAACGAGAGGCGTCCGCAAATTGCTTTCTTCGTTGTTCTGCTCTACTGGGTAGTCCACATTTTGTTCCGGAACTAGTTGAAGCATGTCATTCTTCCGGAATTTCTTCAAAATGTTCTTTATCCAAGGCATTGGAGCCAACAAATCAGAGGATATCCCAAGAAAGGTGCTCGTGATGAGAAACGCAAGGGTGGAGAGACAGGACCTCGACAGGAATGAAGCACTCATATACTGTTCGATTTGTTTGCAATCTTCCCCATCCATGTAACACCTCCCCATTCGAAGTATCGCACTCTCAAGTGATGACTCCACCATTGCACGCAAGAGAATGAGATTCACCAAGAAGAAGCAAACCATCTTTAGCAATGCAGCTCTCTGCTCCCCAGAAACAGTGAGATGGCACTCGAACTTGGAAAGATAGGACAGTGCAGACGGGATGATTATGTACATGCTCACGAATATGAGGACATTAGGCAGGAACTGGAGAACGAGAGCTCCAAACCAGCTCGAGCCCTCAAGCCAAGTTAACCATGACTGAGCATGATCGACGGCCTCTGCGTTAATTATCCTTGCGGCACTCTTCATTGCGCTGATGATTGCAAGAGGTGAACTGCAAAACAGAAGCATCAGGAGGAGGCAAGTGTTCACAGCGATCTTCCGCAATCTCAATGAAAGCTTGCTCAAGCCCAAGTGGTTCCAGTAGATGTCTTCGGCCGGCGGGGCCCTCTCAACCCTCCACCGGCTCCGCTCGAGCTGGAGCTCCATCAGGGGGAAGAACTGCCCGATGGGCCTCTTCTTCCTCTCCGACCTGAAATCCCTCACGGCCTTGTTGGCAGTGTAAACGTCTTTAAAGACCACGAATGCAATTCCGGCGCCAGGCGCCCGTCCATCCTGGTAGTCCAAAAGTTTGCTTTGCAGTACCAACCTCAAATTCTGCAGCTTTCTCAGCCTTTCTTCCTCGGTGAAGCCCAATTTCGCAGCGACCATCGCCCAGAATTCTTTGGCCTTCCTCAACCACAGATGCTCATCAATCTGGATGCCTTCGTCACCATCGTTCGATAGGGATCGGGCGTTCAGGCGAGCTTCGAGCCAAGAGATGTCGTTCTGGACCTTGGTCCACTTCGAGGCGAGGTACTCCAGGGTGCATAGATCAAAGGGCACGACAACGCGGTAGACCTTTCCAGGATATCGATGCTGAAGGTACTCCTCGAGCGGGGCCTTGTCGGCGGCTAGGGCTTTGGGGATGCCCTGCACCATGATGGTGAAGATGGAGATGGAGCTCGAATTGGGGTCGCTGGGATTGCCGTTGCCGTCGCGGAATCGGGTAATCCGGAGGTCGTCTTCCATCCGAGTTATGCCGAGATGGGCGACGGCGACGACGAGGGCAACGAGGAGGAGGTGGAGCCAGATGAGGGGGGAGGCAGGGCGGAGGTGGGAGATGGTGGTGCGGGCGAAGGGGTCCGCGAGGAGGACGGAGCCGGCGCAGAGATTGAGGGGCAGGGCAACGATGAGGGCGAGGAGGGCGACGGCGAGGAGGACGAAGAAGCTAGCGCGCTCGATGAGGAGGAACTGGGCGGCGTCAGCGCCACAGTGGAGGGCGATCTGGGCGGGGGTGGCGTGGTAGACGGCGAGGAGCTTAGCGGCAAGGGCGGATGGGCCGGGGAAACGGCGGTGGTCGGACCGGAGCTTGACGAGGATGAAAAGGAGGAGGCAGGAGGCGGCGCCGGCGGCGGAGATGTTGAGGAGGTACTGGATGTTGCCGTACCACGCGGCGGCGGGGTAGTCAGGGTCCGCAGACGGCGCGGCCGCGCCGGCCATGGACGGGGCGATCGAGAGCGCGCTCATGGGTCTTTCTCCCTCATAGGGGGATGAGAGAAACCCCAACCCTAATCGAGAGAGACCCGACTATGAATCGTCTCCGTTGGGCTTATTTTAGAATAACCAGAAAATTATAGCGTCAGACTCTAAAGTAAACTCCACCGTCCGATATCCTCCACAAATATCGGATGATATGTCAATCTAACATAAAATACTCATGAAATCCCAATTTCATTAAATCTTAAGGATACAAATTAGTATGTCTCATCCCATTAGACTTGCAATATTTTTGGGAGGGAGAGGAAGATTAGCGGCCACGGCGAGGCCACTCCAGGTGGTCGTAATCTATTTGTTTTAATGCGGAAAAGAAAAACCAACAAATACAGAAAACAAAAGGGAAAAAAAGTTGGGCTCCAAAGGATGCGTCTGCTTGCACAAGCAAGTCTGACGCTAACTTGGATCAAGGTTGGAGTGTTTGATTGTTTAGAGATTCAACGTACCGAGATTCTACTTGGATACTTCTACTTGCTTTTCACATTAAGAGATTCAACGTACCAAGGTTCTATGCAGAGGCTCTTCTTTTTATAGAGATCAAACTATTTCAGATGCATAATTTTAACATGAATATGAAACTATAGATCTTGTGTTGGCCTCCTCACTTCATGACATTGTCGATGTCGATGAGATAAACCTCTTCGGTTGTAAAGCCACCCTGAAACATTGCAAGAGGTTGTTGAACAGAAATAGTTATGACAGAGAATTCAATCGAGATAAATTTCTCTCATTATTCATATCTTTAATCTAAAAGTAAAAACTTTTAATTTCACAATGCTCTAATCTTCAGGCTATAATGTCAAGACATTCATTCTTTTTAAGACTGCCATCCTCTTGAGCATATAATACAATTGTAATTATGTAACTTCAATTAAATATTTTTTTATACAAATAAGAATTATATCTCTATTCGGCTATCGTGATGCCATATCTTATGAATAAATCATGATCAATTATCCATTAGATTCTATTCATTTCTCTTTGTTAATTGGTTATAATTATCATAATCTCTCTCTATTTATAATTATCATTATATATTTTTCCTGAGTACTACAATATCATCATCAATTTATAAAATTAATTTAATTATTTTTTATCTTATAAACAAGGTTATACAATCAATAAAATAAAATTTCTATTTCTTCTCTTTTCATTCTAACATGGTGCCACATACTTTGGACCACAGCAGAGACACTTGCAGTTGGCTGAATGTTGTGGTCTCACTGTCATCAGACAAGAAGTAGCCACATGAATCCATAAATGTAATCACCGTTTCACCACAGATTTTGAACTTGTCATACAACTCCTCACGACCATTAGAGTTAGGTTGAAAATGGCATCAAATTTCGAACTTTACCCTATCACAGGCCGAGCCAACAAAAAACGAAAAATACACATGGATGAACCACAATGACACACGCAATGATATTAGGATGAACCACACAACACAAGCATCTATACATTATCCAAGGCCTGTTGCAAAGCAGCATTGACAGCACAAAGTAGTATGGAACTCAAACTTATGATCATGATTGATAGATATCCCAATCGATGTCAATGTTGGAGAAAACCTCATAGTCAGTTGGTCCATCCACAAAGCTACCGGCGGTCTGAATTCCTTCCAACAAAGATGGCTGAAAACTATCCGTTCTCGAGGGGAGCATTTTGTAGAACACCACCAATCCTAGAGTAAAGATGGCCTGCAGCTTTGTGGAGTCACCACGGATTGAGAAGAAAAACAACATCGACAGAAGAAACAAGACTACACAAAAATGCATAATGCATAAGACCCTGTCCATCAGTTTCCCGTCGTTACCAGCTGGGAATCCCTGAACTCTGTACACAAACAAGAAGTTATACTTGTCCACTATGTATCGGTAGCCAAAGTAGATGGCACCTACAGGAACCACGAGCGGTGCAAACAAGGAATAGATCATCGTGAGCGCAAAAATTGTGAGATTAAAAGCATAGTACTGTGCAAAGTCAAATGTCTGCTTTGGGGTGTGGAAGCTCCTGTCTATAGGATACACTGAAAGATCTTGTACTTCGGCACCATTCAAATCCAAACTATCAACTCTATCAGAAACGAGAGGCGTCCGCAAATTGCTTTCTTCGTTGTTCTGCTCTACTGGGTAGTCCACATTTTGTTCCGGAACTAGTTGAAGCATGTCATTCTTCCGGAATTTCTTCAAAATGTTCTTTATCCAAGGCATTGGAGCCAACAAATCAGAGGATATCCCAAGAAAGGTGCTCGTGATGAGAAACGCAAGGGTGGAGAGACAGGACCTCGACAGGAATGAAGCACTCATATACTGTTCGATTTGTTTGCAATCTTCCCCATCCATGTAACACCTCCCCATTCGAAGTATCGCACTCTCAAGTGATGACTCCACCATTGCACGCAAGAGAATGAGATTCACCAAGAAGAAGCAAACCATCTTTAGCAATGCAGCTCTCTGCTCCCCAGAAACAGTGAGATGGCACTCGAACTTGGAAAGATAGGACAGTGCAGACGGGATGATTATGAGAGAGGAGTTGAAATAGCTGCAGAAGCAGAAATGAAAAGAAGAAATCGATGCACTTGGGCACAAGCAAGTCTGACGCTAACTTCGATCAAGGTTAGAGTGTTTGATTGTTTAGAGATTCAACGTACCGAGATTCTACTTGGATACTTCTACTTGCTTTTCACATTAAGAGATTCAACGTACCAAGGTTCTATGCAGAGGCTCTTCTTTTTATAGAGATCAAACTATTTCAGATGCATAATTTTAACATGAATATGAAACTATAGAAACATTGCAAGAGGTTGTTGAACAGAAATAGTTATGACAGAGAATTCAATCGAGATAAATTTCTCTCATTATTCATATCTTTAATCTAAAAGTAAAAACTTTTAATTTCACAATGCTCTAATCTTCAGGCTATAATGTCAAGACATTCATTCTTTTTAAGACTGCCATCCTCTTGAGCATATAATACAATTGTAATTATGTAACTTCAATTAAATATTTTTTTATACAAATAAGAATTATATCTCTATTCGGCTATCGTGATGCCATATCTTATGAATAAATCATGATCAATTATCCATTAGATTCTATTCATTTCTCTTTGTTAATTGGTTATAATTATCATAATCTCTCTCTATTTATAATTATCATTATATATTTTTCCTGAGTACTACAATATCATCATCAATTTATAAAATTAATTTAATTATTTTTTATCTTATAAACAAGGTTATACAATCAATAAAATAAAATTTCTATTTCTTCTCTTTTCATTCTAACATGGTGCCACATACTTTGGACCACAGCAGAGACACTTGCAGTTGGCTGAATGTTGTGGTCTCACTGTCATCAGACAAGAAGTAGCCACATGAATCCATAAATGTAATCACCGTTTCACCACAGATTTTGAACTTGTCATACAACTCCTCACGACCATTAGAGTTAGGTTGAAAATGGCATCAAATTTCGAACTTTACCCTATCACAGGCCGAGCCAACAAAAAACGAAAAATACACATGGATGAACCACAATGACACACGCAATGATATTAGGATGAACCACACAACACAAGCATCTATACATTATCCAAGGCCTGTTGCAAAGCAGCATTGACAGCACAAAGTAGTATGGAACTCAAACTTATGATCATGATTGATAGATATCCCAATCGATGTCAATGTTGGAGAAAACCTCATAGTCAGTTGGTCCATCCACAAAGCTACCGGCGGCCTGAATTCAATCTGTAACTTCTGAAATGAAGGTGAGTCCATTGTCACTGGCCAAACCAATCTCTCTCGGAGTAATTGCAGTGCATGCTAAGGTTATCAACACAAGAATCTACCTGCAGGGATACTGGGTAGCAACCCTTCTCACCTGTTGCATCCACATTATCTTCAGTAGCAATCTCGACCTTTGAAAAGTCCCAATTGCATCTATAGGCAATCCTCTGTTGCCTCCGGTCTCAAAGAGATCATGACTCTCCGTGGAGGGCAAGCTAAGAGCACTCATCTGCACTTGGGGTATATTTATCTTATAAAGCCACAGTGCATGTGGAGCTGCTTTCCTCTGTGAAAGAGATACCTGACTCTTAACACTCTGCAGAGCTGGGCCAACCTTGGTTAGACCATATGACATACATCATCATCAACTCCACGGCAAAGAAAAAGAAGGAAAGAAACCTTTGAACTTTGTTGATTAGGTTAGAGAAGGTAGTCTGTCGTCATTCACAGTTTTTCTTTTTCTTTGTTGTGCTACACATGGAGAAGCAGCAACTTGGAGATTAGTCACATAGAGAAGCTTGGTCTGGTATAAATATTGATGTTGCCAAGTTAATGGTATAAAGCTTGAAAGGAAACTATCAGTAGTTGATGTTAGAGTTGCCCTAAAAAATTTATCAAAGGGTAATTTAATAATCTAATAAAGACAATAAAACAGAAAAATAAAAGAGATAAGAACACCATATTTACGTGGTTCGGTCAATTGACCTATGTCTATGGATAAAGGAGGAGCAAAATTCTACTATAAAAGAGACAATTACAAATGTCTTATGAAAATATTCTTAGGCCATAAAACACCTGAAACTACTAAATAAGAAAAACCTAAACTATTTTAACTAAGTATAGACTTAATATAAATTAAATCCAAAGCAAACAATTAGGTTTTTATGCATTTGGCTTTAAAGCCCAAGCCTTTATTTATAATTGCAATAGGAGATAACAAGCTTGATTTTTCCGATGTGGGATTATGTGGGACTTGCTGAACTAACAAATCTCCACCTTAGCATATCTCAACATTGATAATTAACAAAATTTGCTCCACCTTCTTCACAAAAGCCTCAACGGGCAATCACTAACAATGAACACCAACCAAGTCCAAGCACTACTTGAACTTGTAAACCGGAAGAGGCTTTGTAAGCATATCAGCTGGATTATCCTTCATATGAATTTTCTGAATAAGGACCTTTCCCTCAACAATAGTATCCCGAATAAAATAAAACTTCACATCGATATGTTTCGTCCTCTCATGATACATCTGGTCTTTAGTCAAATGAATAGTACTTTGACTATCACAGTAAATTGTAGTAACACCTTGATGCATACATAATTCGCCGAACAAACCTCTTAACTATAAAACTTCTTTGATCGCCTCTATCACTATCATATATTCTGCCTTTGTAGTAGATAAAGCCACGCTATGTTGTAAGGAAGCTTTCCAACTAATTGCACAACCGCCAACGTAAAAAATATAGCCAATCAAAGATCTTCGTTTATCAAGATCTACAGCATAATCAGAGTCGACGAAACCAACCAAAGTGTCATGATTTTTCCCAAACTCCAAACAAACATCTGAAGTCCCTTACAAGTATATGAGAATCCACTTCACAGCCTGCTAATGTGTTTTACCCAAGCGAGACATATATCTGCTAACCACACTGACTGCTTGTGAAATATATGGACGAGTACAAACCATTGCATACATAATACTGTCATCACTATATATTCTTCCTCTTCAATTAACTATGGTGACTGAGCAATAGATAACCGAAAATGGCTAGTAAGAGAAGTACTCATTGGTTTAGCGTTTTTCATGCCAAACCTCTCCAAGACTTTCTCAAGGTAATTTTTCTGGGTCAGAAATAATTTTCTAACTCCTCGTACTCTTTTGATCTCCCTACCAAGAATTTTCTTAGTTGCTCCCAAATCTTTCATTTCAAATTCACTACTCAGTTGCATTTTCAAAGTGTGAATTTCTGACAAATTTGTAGCTACAATAAGTATGTCATCAACATAAAGCAATAAATACACAAAAGAGCCATCAGTTAACTTCCAGAAGTAGACACAACTATCATACATGCTCCTCGTGTAACCCAACATAAAAGAATCAAACCTCTTATACAATTATCTTGGAGACAGCTTCAATCCGTATAAGGATTTCTTTAACAAGCAAACATGATCTTTTTTACTATTAACTTCAAATCCATGAGGTTGCTCCATGTAAATTTGTTCTTCAAGTTCATCATGTAAGAAATTTGTCTTGACATCAAGTTGCTCCAATTCCAAATCATACATGGCAACTAAAGTAAGCAAAACACGAATAGAGCTATGTTTAACAACAGGTGAAAATATGTCATTAAAATTAACACCATGTACTTGACTATAGCCCTTTGCAACCAATCGTACTTTGTACCTTGCATCTTCAATCCTTGGAATACCTTCCTTCCTTTTAAAGACCCATTTGCATCCAACAATTTTCTTACCTGAAGGTGGCTTCATAAGATCCCAAGTTCTATTCTGATGGAGAGATTCAATTTCTTCATTCATCGCAATCAACCACTTAGCGGAATTATCACAAGAAACTGCATCTGAGTAGATAGTAGGCTCACCAACTTCACTTGTTTCTTATGCAATAGACAAAGCATATGCAACCAAATTTGCATATCTTTGTGGTGGTTGAATATCTCTCCATGGTCTATCCTTGGCTATGAAATATTGCTCTTCCTATGGATCATCTTCGTTAGTAAACTAGGGACCATCTACTGGCATTCTTTAAGTAGAACAGTTTGACTGAAAAGAATCAGAACTACCAATCTCAAGCTCCACCTGCTTCTGCGCACTATCATTTATACAACTAGTAGATTCCTCTTTGAAAGATAACATAGACAATTCATCAAAAGTAACATCTCTACTGATTACAAATTTTGGGGATTTGGGATCAGAACACCATAATCTGTATCCTTTCACCCCATAAGCATATTCAAGGAAAATGCACTTTTTAGCTCGAGGCTCTAATTTTCCTTCATTTACATGCATGTATGCTGAACACTCAAAAATTTTTAAATCAGAGTAATCAGCAGGAGTACTTGACCAAACTTTCTCCGAAGTTTTAAAATTAAGTGCTATAGAAGGAGCGCGGTTGACAAGGTAACAGGCCATATTAATCGCCTCTACCCAAAAGTCCTTTGTCAACCCTGCATTTGAGATAATACACCTTGCTCTCTCAAAGAGTGTTCTGTTTGTACATTCGGCCACACCATTTTGCTAAGGTGTCATCCTAATAGTGCGATGCTGAACAATTCCTTCATTTTTGCAGAATTCATCAAAGTCGCCTTCATAAAATTCCATGCCATTATCTGTTCGAAGCCGCTTAATCTGTTTACCTGTTTGCTTCTTAATCAAAGTCTTCCATTGTTTAAAAGTTAGAAAAACATCATTTTTATGCTTCAGAAAATAAACCAAAACTTTTTTTGGAACAATCGTCAATGAAAGTCAACATATACCTGGCACCACCCTTAGACCGAACACGAGCTGGACCCTAAAGGTCTGAATGAATATAGTTAAGAGTATCTTTCGTTTTGTGAACTATCGGAGAATTGAAACTGACTCTTTTCTGCTTTCCAAAAATGCAGTGTTCACAGAAATCCAGTGGCCCAGTACTCTATCCGCAAAGAAGACATCTTTTGCTCAATATGCTCAAACTTTTTTTGCTCATATGACCCAAACGCATATGCCATAATTTGGTAATATTAGAATTAGACAATGATGATGACAAGACTACAACCAAGCCTGTGATAGTAGTTCCCTACAAAATATATAAGCTACCAGACCTATAAGCTTTCATAACAACAAGGGCACTTTTAGAAACTTTTATAACTCCACCTTCAGCTGCATATTTATACTCAAGAGCCTCTAGGGTGCCTAAAGAGATGAAATTCTTTTTTAAATCAGAAACATGTCTAACATTAGTGAGCATCCTCGCAATACCATCATGCATTTTAATTCGGATTGTGCCTTTACCAACAACATCACACGCGACATTATTGTCCATCAAAACAATTCCACCATTACAAGATTCATATGTGGAAAACAAATCTCTATTGGGACACATGTGATAAGAACAACCCGAATATAAAATCTATTCATTTTTAGACCTCGTCCTGTCATCAGTAGTAAAGAAAATATTTCCAACATTCTCATTAGCTGCTACACTAGCTTCAGCAGACTCAGTAGTTTTCTCAATAATTTTTTCCTTTTTTTTTTAATTTATTTTTTAATTTAAAGTAATTAGCTTTAATGTGCCATATTTTATGACAATATCTGCACTCCAAATTTCTATGTCTGGATTTAGATCTACCACGGTCAAATTTCCTTTTATCCGTTCTACCCATGACAACCAGTCCCTCAGCTTGATTCTCTCTATTTTCCTTAGTGATATCCCTGTCTATCTGCTCCTTAGATTTTAGTGTAGATTTAATTTTCTGATACGAAATTGTTTCTTTTCTATAAATCATAGTATCATGAAAATACTTAAAGGATTGGGAAAGAGAACACAAAAGTAACAGGGTCTTATCCTCGTCATCAATTTTTGCATCTATATTCTCCAAATCCATAACTAAGGAATCAAATTTATCAAAATGTGAGAGTATAGATGTACCTTTAGTCATCCGAAGCATATACAAACTTTGCTTAAAGTAGAGACGATTCTCCACTGTCCTATTCATATACAAGGCTTTAAGTTTGTCCCACATGCTCTTAGCCATAGTCTCTGTAGCTACCTCCCATAAAACCTCATTAGAGAGATTTAGAATAATGCTTGATCGAGCCTTCTTATCCATACCCACAAGATCTTCCTTTGACGTATCATCTAGAATATTCTCAGCTCTTTGTAGTGCCAAATCAACTCCATCTTGAGCCAGAATATCCTCCATCTTGAGCTGCCACATGTCGAAATTGACATTTCTATCGAATTTCTCGACAACGATCTTTGTTATTGTCATCATTGCCAAAAGATCCCGAAACCAAGCTCTGATACCAATTTGTTAGAGCTGGCCCTAGGAAATTTACCAAAGAGTAATTTGACAACACAATAAAGACAATAAAGCAGAAAAATAAAAGAGACAATGACACCAAATTTACGTGATTCGATCAATTGACCTACGTCCACGGACAGAGGAGGAGCAAAACTCTACTATAAAAGGGACAATTATAAATACCTTAGGAAAATGTTCGAAACACCTGAAACTAAAAGCCCAAACTATAAACACAAACTATTTTAACTAAGTTTGGATTTAATAAAAATTAAACTAAAGTAAATAATTAGATTTTTCTTATGGTGCATCTGGCTTTGAAGCCCAGACCTTATTTATAGTTATAATATGAGATAACAAGCTTGATTTTTTTATGTGACACTTACCAAACTAACAGTTTGACTCAAACGTGTGGAACGACTCTAGCATTTTATGTGAGACTTATCAAACTAACAGTTGACTCAAACGTGTGGAAAGACTCTAGCATTTAGTCTACAACAGAGTAGAAATGACAAAAAGAGGAGTATTCATCAACTTACTGAAGGCTCAGTAACTCTAATATGAGGAAATATAACAAGGGCATGGATCTTAAACAGGAAGGTGGTGAATCACATATTACTCTTGCAAACCTTGAAGGATCATCTTAGTGAACACAGATTAGATACATTGCATCAAGAGTTGACATGATATGCAACTGTTAGGAAAAGAAATGGGTGAAGCAAAGTGGTTGGTAGCATTGAAAGAGGAAAGGGAAGGAAGTAAAAGAAGGTAAGAGTTGTTGACTCAGTATTCGCAAAGCGAAGGCTTAAGACATAATTCATGATTTAGAAGCTCTAATTTCAATGGAAGACAGCACTACAATTGATACGCTATAATTCTTCCAATCATAATTGGTCTTACACAAGAAATCAGCATCCTGGATTCATTTCTGAAATTTACACATATCTGAAACATCAGGATACATATACAATGCTTTATTGATCATTCAGAGCCTCTCACTTTATTTTGGGATGGATTTTATTTATATTTTCGAAGGAAAACAAGTTGCTTGTCTCCTGCTTTCTCCAGAATTATGCGTGGCCTTTTCTCATCATTGCTACAAATTCGTCATAATTGATTCTACCATCCTGTGAAGAAGTAACATATATTTTTGCTCTTGTAAGGGCTCAGGTAAACAAGTAGGTAGGTAGTAATGCACAAGAGGGAGACATTCACTTACTTTATCAGTATCAACATCATCAAGTACTTCATTGATGGTTGCTTCATCACCCATTCCATATTGCGACATGGCATGTTTCAGTTCGTCTCTTGTAATATACCTGGTGAAGAATTCAAGAAGGCAGATATCAAACAATTAGATTCATTGTTACAACATTGATTGATGAACATCTGTTTTGTTTGGTGCTATTTTGCAAAGAAAAAATGTTTGGTGATTGTGCTGCAGTCAAAAACTGAGTTCTTACCCGCTATGATCCTCGTCAAAATATTCGAAGGCCTTCAACAAATTCTCTTCTTTCTCTAGTTTATGGCGATGCATCGTTGCAGTGATGAATTCAATGTAGTCTATAGTCCCATTCTTGTCTACATCTGCCTGTGACAGAAAACGAGCGTTTCAGACTGTTCTTTGGTGCAGGTGATAGGAAAAGGAGATTGCACTGCAGTCTTACTGCGTCCATGAGTTGCTTGATCTCATCTTCGGTCAGCTTCGATCCCAGCCTTCTCAATCCAGTCTTCAATTCTTCAAGTGTAATTGTGCCACTCTGATCGGTGTCTATGTTCTTAAACATATGTTGTAATCCCTTTAAATCCTCTTCTGAAAGATTCTCTGCGATTACCTTGATCACTCAAGAAGGCATCTTAGGTCAAAACTACAGCAGTTAATATAGAGAAAAACCTGTATAAATTTTCCAAAAGTACTACCCTCAGCGCAAGTTTCTTTAGCTTGTTCATCGCCCTGAATTGCTTCATTCTGGTAAGAACTGCACTGTCAATAGGCTTATCTGATGCTTCACCACCTTCTTTCAGCCATGGGTCCTCTGCTTTATCCAAACAAATCCAAATTACGATGAATGTAATCAGCATAATGAACCAGTCAAGCCAACAGATTACAAACAGAAGAACTTCATCTTTGTATTGTCAATGCAATGATATGAGATTCTAACCAAGGGCCTGAGCAGCAGTAATTCTCTGCTTGGGGTCTTTTGTCAACATCTTTCTGATGAGGCTCTTTGCACCACGGGATATTGTTGGCCATGGTTGACTTTTGAAATCAATGTACCCTTGTAATATTGCATCAAATATACCTTTCTCCGTTTCTGCATGGATTTTTCCCGCTTAGATTCATCAGTAACAATTGTCAAAAGCAAATAATGGTTAAGTGGATCACATCAGAAGTAATTGTGGTTGATACCTGCCCAGAACGGTGGCACACCACTGAGGAGAATATACAGTATGACCCCAGCACTCCAAACATCAATCTCCTTCCCATAGTTTCTCTGCAACACCTCTGGAGCAATATAATATGCACTTCCTACCACATCTTTGTAGACTTTACCTGGACACACATTTTAAATGACTTATAATATAGCAGAATGTTGCAGCTGCATTATGTATGATGTGCTTTCTCTAACATATCTTTGATTCAAGGGGTATTGTTCTATTGCTTTGCTAGTCATAGGTGCCCAACAAATCAATCATGTGAGTGATGACATATGTGACTTAACATGAAATCTTTTTACTTATTATATTTTGATATTTATCACTTTATATTAACTATTATATATATGCATGCATATATTGTGATGTTCTTGGATCTGTGCAATGAGAATCGGATCGTGATGAGATCACGATAATGAGATCGATTCACCTTTAAACACAAATCCTAAATAATCCCGGTTATAGGTTACTCGAGGAGATATCGTGATAATCGGAGAGACTAGTGTGTTGTATACCCGTCTATATGATGGATGCAGCTAGTCTCATAGCTGTTCGTGTAGGGATACTAGGGATATAGTACTGGTGCTAATTGGAGAATGAGTTTAATGATTGATCCGCTTACGGAATGTTGGATGGTTGATGATGCCTTATTATCAAACAGCGATTCCGTAGTCCTAGTGGTATATCTGGTCCTTAGACTTGAGACACTGAGGATGTCCTGTATGAGTGCTCCACTCTTAGATCTAATACAACTAGTCATTGGGGATGACAATCGACCTTACGAGGGCTATTGAGTGTCGATAGAGGATCATCCACTCTCGGTATCATGAGAGGATTATCCCATGTATTCTTGCTTAGACAAATCGCTGGCCATGGTCATTTGATTGAGAGAGAAAGAGTTCTCTCGGAGAATCCGATTAGAGTAAGACTCGAGAAGAAACCGTATGGGTCTGACAGCACCATGCCCGATATATGGTCTCTAGGATATTAGATGGATGAGGGACTATCGGTATACGGTAACTGAGGACAGACAGGTCTATTGGATTGGATTCCCCTATATCGTTTGGGGACTACGATGTAGTGGCCTAGTATGTTCGTAGTCGATGAGTCGAGTGAATTATTATAGAGATAATAATTTATTAAGTTAGAAGGAGTTATGATAGGTATGACTTACGGCCAGCTCGATATTAGGCCTAGAGGGTCACACATATATGGTAGGCATTACGATGAGTAGAGGTTAGGATATAAGATATCCGTCGGAGCCCCTATCTTATTGGATATCCAATAAGCCACTGAATTATTGGATCCCATGGACGAGATCCAATAAGAGCGAATGAGAGATTATTGGATAGAGATCCACTAATCTAAAAGGCTTGGGTAATTGGATGCAGATCCAATACCCACAAGGGGATGATCCATTAGGGTTTCACAGGGGACCTCTATAAATAAGAGGGATTCAGAGTCTCATAGGCTAGAGCCTTTACTTGTCTCTCCTATTCTCCTCTCCCTCTCCATCTCAGAGTAGGCCTGGAGTCTTGAGGAGCGTCGTCGTAGCTCTGCTGTGTGGATCACCGCTAGAGAGGGGGACGTTTGACCTCCTTCACCATCTCTTAGAGATCTGCTAGGAAACAGGGATATACGATCTCCCTAAGTAACACAATCTATTCTATACGTAGTTTGTTTCGCGGATTTTTGTGCACCAATCTTCGCACGACGACGAACATCTTTTTGAAAAATTAGAGATTTTATTTTCTTGTTCTTCCGCTGCGCATGTGATGTCGCCCCTAAGATTTCCTAACATGCTTGCCACAGTTGATAGGGTGAACCAGAACCTAAGTAGAGGTAAAACGGACTTCAATCTCAAGGATGTTGGTTAAATAGATCTTTTAGTTTGTGTAAATTTATGCATTAAGTAACATAGAAGTTGATATAAGGATCATCTTTGTGGAAATCAGTAGCACGGGGAATAGATTGAGTTCGTGCTAGATTATGGAGAAGTAAGCAAGCAAGTTGATGCCCAGCAATCATCATCGCTCAGTAGCAATTTTCTTTTTATGGTAAAGATAGAGCAGACCTTCTTCGATGAAGACTGAGAGTCCGAAGTTTGTAGCTTTGAGCTCAGCATTTTCGTCCTTGCTGACCAACAAGAAGTTCTCCGGCTTCAAGTCCCGGTGCATCACGCCCATGAAGTGGCACACATTCACCACGTTGACGATGTCCCTGCACACAGCGGCCGCCTGCTTCTCCGAGTAGCTTCCCTTGGCGGTGATCCGATCGAAGAGCTCCCCGCCGGAGCACAGCTCCATCACGAGGTGCACGCTGTCCTTGTCCTCGTATGCGCCCTTTAACTCCACGATGTTGGGCTGGCCGGTGAGGTGCTGCAGGATCATCACCTCCCTGCGCACGTCCTCCATGTCACGCTTGGTCACAAGCTTGCATTTCGACACCGACTTGCAAGCGTACTTCCGGCCTGTCGACTTTTCCATGCACAGGTAGGTGACCCCGAATTGGCCGCGGCCAAGCTCCTTGTCGAGCGCATAAAGGGATGTTACGTCAACCATGGGATTCCCCAGAACCGGTCCGATCTTGGCTGAGGAAGGTGCTCTGCCGACGGAGGATAGTGCTTGTTTGGGCTTCGAAGGATCACTCTTGGGAAGGGAGGCAGCGGGTGGAGGCGGAGGCGGAGGTGGAGGCTTGACAGGGCCAGAGGTGATGGGAATTTCGTAGGTTCTGTTGAAGCAATTCCCCATTGGCGACTCTCGTCTTCTTGTTTCGGCTGCTTGGTTATTTCTAATGGGTTTCAAATAGATTTTACGAGGAGGAGGAGGTCGGTTCTGCTACCTTTCTTCTTCCTTCACCTCTGGTTCTACTTTCCTTTTCCCCCTTCTTTTCTTTATGCTCCTTGAGCTGTCTGTCGATCTCGACGCGGGAAAGAAGATTCAAAGTATGCTGCCGGATAACGCAAAGGAATCGATATTCTCAGGAGACTTCGAGGAAGAGGGAGATATAGATCAGTGAGCTTGGCAAGACGTTGCTTCTTAATTGTCATTTGGCGTGAAGGATGTGACATTGTTCCCGCCACACCCTAAATAAGCTCTATATTACATTCTATAATTATACTTTTATTATATTGAGATATTTAAGTGATATATTTAAATCTATTGTTCTAATAATTTTTTTATTTTTTAAATTTTTAACTCTATATAGGAATCTTAATGTTTTACTTTCGTAAATACAAGAATTTCGATATAACTTTCGAAGAGATAGAATCGAAATACTAAAAATAATTAATTATAAAAAATAACATATAATTAGCCCGTATAAATATTATCATTATTTTTTATGTTAAAATATTATCATAAATCTTAATAGCTTAAAGAGTCTAATATATAATAAACTCTGAGGCAATCGAATTAATAAACTAAATTCAAGTATATTAAAAAAATAAAAATTACAATCAAATTACCTTAGATTAAAAAATAATCGTTAGAAAATATCACTCTCAGAAAGAATCATCTACTGGCCGGTGGACAAGACCTCAAGGAATGATTGACGTCAGGAGATTCTTTAAAGTTGTGGATCAGATCAAGATCAACACAACAAAAGCAATCTCATTTTGATATCTTTTTCTTTGTGCAATTCCTGTGACAAGTGTAACTCATCCTTTTTTGTACCATTCGGAAAGAACATTATATTTCTCTTCTGACAGGATATGAGTTCACGATCAGCTCATAAGCATGTAAGGAAATGAAGTAGATAGTGATAGCTTACCTCTAAATGGATGGGAATCCTACACAGCCCAAAACAAGTTTCTATCATGTCCCCTTGGCCTATTGTACCAAATTGCTTTTTGATTTGAAATCCACGGTTCATAAGATAAAAGTGTATTTAGCTCTGCTAGGCAGATGATCATCATCTCTACACATTCTAGTTGGGAATTTCCATCATAAAGGAGAAATGATAATTGTATATGGTTAAAAAGTAATTCATAATTCATTCTCATGCTTAACTTACAGTGAAAATCCTAGAACATAGCTTTCTTCAGTGTCCTGTTCTACAGAGTCCACCACATTTTGCAAGCAAAGTGCCCACTACTCGGTAGTAAATTATAGTGCCGAACTTTACTACAGACATCACTACTAGAAAACTAATCTTTGCAAGCAACGATCATTGCCCATGTGTTGTTTCTGCAATTGCACAGCCAGTGGCCTTATCTACTGGAGCGAGCACATCTGCGGCAAATCAACAGACACCTGGTGTGCTGACATGAGACGAGTAAAGAAGACGAATTTTCCAAAATTAAGATGACATCTAGCAATAGAAATTTAAAATTAACTTGGTTGAACACATGCATGAGAAAACAACTCTTAAATCAGTTTTATGTTGTTTGAGTCGGATGCTTATTAAGAGTCAATCAGGAACCTACGGTTCTTATCTCGTGATTCCAGTTGACACCATTTATACCATTTATATTTGTCTCTAACTATGTTGAAACCTATAAAATTATACTGAGGGTATTTTTTATGCTTAAGTTAGAAATGGGTTAGAAAGATTCAGCTTAAGTTTTAGAGAGAAAAAGGTTCACATTCGGGAATGCACGTGAGGTTCACATCCGGATACTATTACTTTTGTAGTAGATGTTGATTACGAAGAAGGTAGTACGCTTCTTTTGGACTTACACATGTCATAGTCATAGTGCATGGAACCAAGGATGTGATAATGTTTAGCCTCCTCAACCTTAAGGTGTCAGTGTTAATCATGTGACGTTGAGATGTCAATTATATGACAACAAGATATCATAACAAAATCAAATGATAAATTTTACTCTAACAAGTTAATCGTTAGCTTCACCTAGTAACAGTTCAAATTTCTCGAATAAAATCTCTCCAAGAAAATTCAAATCACTAACAGAATTTTATTATTCAATATTTGTTTTATTTTTTTTGAATCCTATAAATTTTGCAGAAGTGATTGAAAAAGAGGAATGACAAAAAATAATAAAGAAAAAAAATTAAGTCAATTGAGAGGAATGAAGCTTATAAGATCGAAAGAAAAAAAAGTTATTGGATTAAAATGAATGTTTAAAACAAAGTATAATACAGATGGAAGCATCCAAAACCACAAGGCTAAACTTATAGCAAAAGGATATTCATAGCAACAAGGAGCTTTAGATGATAGAAAAAATATTTTTGATAATATTTTTCAACCTTAAATCAGAAGCTATATTTTGGAGTTTAAAGTAGTAAATAATAATTGTACTGTCAACATCAAAACAGTAGCTTCAACATTAATAGTTTGTCAAGTAATATGACTTAGAAAACTTCTTGAAATTCTTCATCAAAGATAAAAAGAAACAACTGAAATATTTTGTGATAACAAAACCATAATTACATTGATGAAGAATCCAATCTTTTATGAAAGAACGAAATATTTATCATTTCATCCAAAATCTTATAACAAGTGAAAAATATGACAATGAAGTATTATAGCATAAATGAATAAGTTACATATATTCTCACAAAGTCATTTTTATTTTAAAAATATATTTATTTCATATCTCAAATTAATGTATATAATTATGAATTAAGGAAGAGTATTGAGTTTTGTTTTAAATAGTTAGTTTATTATATTTTAGATAGTTTTAATTATGTTCTAAGTAGTTCTAATTAAGTAACCTATGATGTTAATTCTTATACTTAACTTAATCATAGATAATAATAAAGTTATTAATTTTTAAAAATAATATCAAAGTTCATCAAAATAAAAATGTGTTCTTGAAAATATTTTACAAGTGTTCTTGTTTATAACTATTTTATTTTATTATTAAAAAAACATAATAGAATTATGTTTTTATCATTTCTAGCTCGTACATCTCCGGAAAAAAAAAAAGGTGCTTTGTTGATGTAGGAAAGTGCTGCTTTGGAATTCGAACGATCACGCTTGGGGAGAGGCAGCAGGTGGAGACACAGGTGGAGGCTTGACAGGTTGAGAGGCGATGGAAATTTCGTAGGTTCTGTTGAAGCAATTCCCCATTGTTGCTCGGGCTTCGTGTTCCTCTGTGACTCTCGGTTCCTTGTTTCGGTTGCTCGGTGGATTTCTAATGGGTTTTAAATAGATTTGCGAGGAGGAGGAGGTTGGTTCTGCGACCATTTCTTCTTCCTGCTTCAACTTTCCTTTTCCCTCTTTCCTCTTTTTCTTTTTCTTTATGCTGCTTGTCCATCGTGTTGGGCTGACAGCCCAACCTAAGATGAGTTTTATCGTCTCACAACTCATCCTCTTTTAATTTAATCTTAATTCATATTAAGAAAATGTGATGGCTATGAAAATAAGTATAAAAAGGCAACAACAAAGGTAGCAGGGCACATCTTGGTAGCAGCAAAAGAAGGAGTAAAAGATAGAAATCCAAGGAGAAAGAAAAAGAAGAAACCAAGGACAACGCAGAGAGAATTTTCTCAATCATCTAGTAGTGTTCTCATCTCAGGTTAAATCAAATATATAGTAGATTCTTACTGTGATTACTTGGGGAGAATTTAGAATTTTGTGCAGAGTGATGTGATCCTTGTATCCTAGTTATTCTCTTATGATTGTTGCTAGGGTTTTGGGCAAGAGATTGAGATTTATATATTCATTATTCTTATAGTGGATTATCTCTAGTTTGCCTTATGGTTTTTACCCTTCACATTGGATGAGTTTTTCACGTATATCTTGGTATTCTATTTGATTATGATTTCATTTAATTTTGCTGCGTGTTATAGCCTGCTAGTATCTATTCATATACAAAAGTTTATTTTACTTTATATCCCATCAACTGGTATCATAGCAGGGTTGTGATGATTTAATTTTTGTATTTGAACATGGAGGCCAGTAATGTTTATCGCATGATTAGTTTAAATAGAAATAATTGGATGATATGGAAACCAAGAATAAAAGATCTCTTGTATTACAAAGATTTGTATGGACCTTTGTAGGGGGATAGTGTAAAACCCACAACTATGACAAATGATGAGTGAAAGAGGTTAGATCATAAAATAGTTGGGTTTATTCGATAGTGGCTTGATGATAGTGTCTTTCACAATGTTTCTACTGAAAGTTCTACATATTTTTTTTTTAAAAAAAATTAAAAGGTCTCTATGAAAGAAAAACAGTTGGTAACAAAGCTTTCTTGATTAGAAAACTTGTGAACCTAAAATATAGAGAGGGTGCTTCTATTGCTGAGCATTTGAATGAAATATAAAGTATTACTAACTAGTTATCCTCTATGAAAATGTCTCTTGATAATGAGTTGTAGGCATTGTTACTTCTCAGTTCATTACTAGAAAGTTGGGAGACACTGGTGGTTTCCCTCAGTAATTCTGTGCCAAATGTTGTTGTCACTATGAGTCAAGTAACAAGCAGTTTGTTGAATAAGGAGTTAAGAAGAAAGAATTCAGTAACATTTCAGAATGATTCACAGGCATTTATCTTAGAGAATAGAGTCTAGAAGCAGTTCACGTATGGGTAGGAGCAAGTCAAGATCAAGAAAAGATATTGTTTGCTATAACTGTGGTGAGAAAGGACATTAC
>LVTN01000317.1:259066-276127 GCA_001649415.1 Musa itinerans
ATTTTATTTATATTTTCGAAGGAAAACAAGTTGCTTGTCTCCTGCTTTCTCCAGAATTATGCGTGGCCTTTTCTCATCATTGCTACAAATTCTTCATAATTGATTCTACCATCCTGTGAAGAAGTAACATATAATTTTGCTCATGTAAGGGCTCAGGTAAACAAGTAGGTAGGTAGTAATGCACAAGAGCGAGACAATCACTTACTTTATCAGTATCAACATCATCAAGTACTTCTTTGATGGTTGCTTCATCACCCATTCCATATTGCGACATGGCATGTTTCAGTTCGTCTCTTGTAATATACCTGGTGAAGAATTCAAGAAGGCAGATATCAAACAATTAGATTCATTGTTACAACATTGATTGATGAACATCTGTTTTGTTTGGTGCTATTTTGCAAAGAAAAAATGTTTGGTGATTGTGCTGCAGTCAAAAACTGAGTTCTTACCCGCTATGATCCTCGTCAAAATATTCGAAGGCCTTCAACAAATTCTCTTCTTTCTCTAGTTTATGGCGATGCATCGTAGCAGTGATGAATTCAATGTAGTCTATAGTCCCATTCTTGTCTACATCTGCCTGTGACAGAAAACGAGCGTTTCAGACTGTTCTTTGGTGCAGGTGATAGGAAAAGGAGATTGCACTGCAGTCTTACTGCGTCCATGAGTTGCTTGATCTCATCTTCGGTCAGCTTCGATCCCAGCCTTCTCAATCCAGTCTTCAATTCTTCAAGTGTAATTGTGCCACTCTGATCGGTGTCTATGTTCTTAAACATATGTTGTAATCCCTTTAAATCCTCTTCTGAAAGATTCTCTGCGATTACCTTGATCACTCAAGAAGGCATCTTAGGTCAAAACTACAGCAGTTAATATAGAGAAAAACCTGTATAAATTTTCCAAAAGTACTACCCTCAGCGCAAGTTTCTTTAGCTTGTTCATCGCCCTGAATTGCTTCATTCTGGTAAGAACTGCACTGTCAATAGGCTTATCTGATGCTTCACCACCTTCTCTCAGCCATGGGTCCTCTGCTTTATCCAAACAAATCCAAATTACGATGAATGTAATCAGCATAATGAACCAGTCAAGCCATCAGATTACAAACAGAAGAAATTAAGCTTCATCTTTGTATTGTCAATGTAATGATATGAGATTCTAACCAAGGGCCTGAGCAGCAGTAATTCTCTGCTTGGGGTCTTTTGTCAACATCTTTCTGATGAGGCTCTTTGCACCACGGGATATTGTTGGCCATGGTTGACTTTTGAAATCAATGTACCCTTGTAATATTGCATCAAATATACCTTTCTCCGTTTCTGCATGGATTTTTCCCGCTTAGATTCATCAGTAACAATTGTCAAAAGCAAATAATGGTTAAGTGGATCACATCAGAAGTAATTGTGGTTGATACCTGCCCAGAACGGTGGCACACCACTGAGGAGAATATAAAGTATGACTCCAGCACTCCATACATCAATCTCCTTCCCATAGTTTTTCTGTAACACCTCTGGAGCAATGTAATATGCACTTCCTACCACATCTTTGTAGACTTTACCTGGACACACATTTTAAATGGCTTAGAATTTAGCCGAATGTTGCAGCTGCATTATGTGTGATGTGCTTTCTCTAACATATCTTTGATTTAAGTGGAGCTCATTGAAGGGGTATTGTCCTATTGCTTGCCACAGTTATACGTATCTCAGGAAAACATAGGGTGAACCAGAACCTAAGGAGAGGTAAAGCGGACTTCAATCTCAAGGATGTTGGCTAAATAGATCTTTTAGTTTGTGAAAATTTATGCATTAAGTAACATAGAAGTTGATATAAGGATCATCTTTGTGGAAATAGATTGAGTTCGTGCCAGATTATGGAGAAGGAAGCAAGCAAGTTGATGCCCAACAATCGTCATCGCTCAGTAGCATTTTTCTTTTTATGGGTAAAGATAGAGCAGACCTTCTTCGATGAAGACGGAGAGTCCGAAGTCTGTAGCCTTGAGCTCAGCATTTTCGTCCTTGCTCACCAGCAAGAAGTTCTCCGGCTTCAAGTCCCGGTGCATCACGCCCATGAAGTGGCACACATTCACCACGTTGACGATGTCCCTGCACACAGCGGCCGCCTGCTTCTCCGAGTAGCTTCCCTTGGCGGTGATCCGATCGAAGAGCTCCCCGCCGGAGCACAGCTCCATCACGAGGTGCACGCTGTCCTTGTCCTCGTATGCGCCCTTGAACTCCACGATGTTGGGCTGGCCGGTGAGGTGCTGCAGGATCATCACCTCCCTGCGCATGTCCTCCATGTCACGCTTGGTCACAAGCTTGCGTTTCGACACCGACTTGCAAGCGTACTTCCGGCCTGTCGACTTTTCCATGCACAGGTAGGTGACCCCGAATTGGCCGCGGCCAAGCTCCTTGTCGAGCGCATAAAGGGATGTCACGTCAACCATGGGATTCCCCAGAACCGGTCCGATCTTGGCCGAGGAAGGTGCTCTGCCGACGGAGGATAGTGCTTGTTTGGGCTTCGAAGGGTCACTCTTGGGAAGGAAGGCAGCGGGTGGAGGTGGAGGCGGAGGTGGAGGCTTGACAGGGCCAGAGGTGATGGGAATTTCGTAGGTTCTGTTGAACCAATTCCCCATTGGCGCTCGGGATTCGTCTTCCTCTGCGACTCTCGTCTTCTTGTTTCGGCTGCTTGGTTATTTCTAATGGGTTTCAAATAGATTTTACGAGGAGGAGGAGGTCGGTTCTGCTACCTTTCTTCTTCCTCCACCTCTGGTTCTACTTTCCTTTTCCCCCTTCTTTTCTTTATGCTCCTTGAGCTGTCTGTCGATCTCGACGCGGGAAAGAAGATTCAAAGTATGCTGCCGGATAACGCAAAGGAATCGATATTCTCAGGAGACTTCGAGGAAGAGGGAGATATAGATCAGTGAGCTTGGCAAGACGTTGCTTCTTAATTGTCATTTGGCGTGAAGGATGTGACATTGTTCCCGCCACACCCTAAATAAGCTCTATATTACATTCTATAATTATACTTTTATTATATTGAGATATTTAAGTGATATATTTAAATCTATTGTTCTAATAATTTTTTTATTTTTTAAATTTTTAACTCTATATAGGAATCTTAATGTTTTACTTTCGTAAATACAAGAATTTCGATATAACTTTCGAAGAGATAGAATCGAAATACTAAAAATAATTAATTATAAAAAATAACATATAATTAGCCCGTATAAATATTATCATTATTTTTTATGTTAAAATATTATCATAAATCTTAATAGCTTAAAGAGTCTAATATATAATAAACTCTGAGGCAATTGAATTAATAAACTAAATTCAAGTATATTAAAAAAATAAAAATTACAATCAAATTACCTTAGATTAAAAAATAATCGTTAGAAAATATCGCTCTCAGAAAGAATCATCTATTGGCCGGTGGACAAGACCTCAAGGAATGATTGACGTCAGGAGATTCTTTAAAGTTGTGGATCAGATCAAGATCAACACAACAAAAGCAATCTCATTTTGATATCTTTTTCTTTGTGCAATTCCTGTGACAAGTGTAACTCATCCTTTTTTGTACCATTCGGAAAGAACATTATATTTCTCTTCTGACAGGATATGAGTTCATGATCAGCTGATAAGCATGTAAGGAAATGAAGTAGATAGTGATAGCTTACCTCTAAATGGATGGAACACAAAACATGTTTCTTTCATGTCCCCTTGGCCTACTGTACCAAATTGCCTTTTGATTTGAAATCCATGGTTCATAAGATAAAAGTGTATTTAGCTCTGCTAGGCAGAAAACGAAAATAATTATGGCAGACTTCACAAATACAGATAATCATCATCTCTAAACATTCTAGTTGGGAATTTCCATCGTAAAGGAGAAATGATAATTGTAAATGGTTAAAAAGTAATTCATAATTCATTCTCATGCTTAACTTACAGTGAAAATCCTAGAACATAGCTTTCTTCAGTGTCCTGCTCTACAGAGTCCACCACATTTTGCAAGCAAAGTGCCCACTACTCGGTAGTAAATTATAGTGCCGAACTTTTCTACAGACATCACTACTAGAAAACTAATCTTTGCAAGCAACGATCATTGCCCATGTGTTGTTTCTGCAATTGCACAGCCAGTGGCCTTATCTACTGGAGCGAGCACATCTGCGGCAAATCAACAAACACCTGGTGTGCTGACATGAGACGAGTAAAGAAGATGAATTTTCCAAAATTAAGACGACATCAGGCAATAGAAATTTAAAATTAACATGATTGAACACATGCGTGAGAAAACAACTCTTAAATCAGTTTTATGTTGTTTGAGTCGGATGCTTATTGGGAGTCAATCAGGAACTTTCGGCTCTTGTTCCAAGGTGATTCCAGTCCACACCATTCATATTTGTCTCTATGTAGAAACATACAAAATTATATTGAGGGTATTTTTGATAAGATCCTTTTTTATGCTTAAGTTAAGAAGAGGTTTGAAAGATTCAGCTTAAGTTTTAGAGAGAAAAAGATTCACATCTGGATACTGTTATTTTTGCAGTAGGTGTTGATTATGAAGAAGGTAGTACATTTCTTTTGGACTTAAATGTGATCATGGTGTATGGAAGTAGGGATGTGATAACATTTGGCCTCCTCAATCTTATGTTGAGGTGTCGATCATATGACATTGATGTATTGGTAAGGTGTTAGTCATGTGATGTTGAGGTGTCAGTCACGAGATATTAAAATATTGGTCATGTGATATTGAGATATCAGTCATATGATAATGAGATATTCTATTTCTATACTAGGTGCATCCCCCCCCCTCTCTCCACTCGTTGAGCAAAGTAAAATTAAGTCATGAAGTAGCCTACATGAGTCCATTGACATTGAAGCTTATCATGAATTATGCTCTGGTTCAATTTGACTATGTCCAATATTGAAATACGTTGTGGGTTAATTTAGTTCTACACATTATTAAAATATGATTTGGACTGATTTGATTGAGTGCATCACTGGAATACACTTTGGTCGTGCACGTCATAGGAATGCACCTTTGGTCGATTCAATCACGTGTATTGGGTTTAGTTATTTGTCTACTTTTTTATTTGATAAATTAATGGGTTTCTTATGTGCTACATGGAGCAAGGTTGAAAAGATCATTTGAGAAAAGTGAAAAAAAAAATTTAGATTAAAGAAGAGTCTTTTACTTCAAAAGAAAAAATAAAAAAAAAATCAATAAAAACATAATGTGATTGAGGAGGATTTCATAATAGAAAAAATGAAAAAGGAAGAGGATATTTTGATAAGAACAAAAATAATTAAATTATAATCAATAAAACTAAAGAGTAGTATTCAATGTCACTATTGTAAAAAGTTTAGTCAGTGCTGAAAATAAAGAAAATAGTATGAGTTAACTCATTCACAAGTTAATGATTTCTTAAATGATATTTAACTTTTTAATAATAGATGTACTAATTATACATCAAACATAAGATTAATGTTTAAATATCTTCCAAACCTATAAGTTAAAAGTTAGATTTGGAGATAACAAAAGAAAATAAATAATTGCAGTAAAGATAAGTCGAGAGAGGGTTAAACACCTTGATAATATTTTTTATATTCTTAGTTTATCATATAACTTGTTGACTATTGAACAATTGATGGATGACAGATATTTAATTATATTTGATGATAATTCATGTATTATTAAAAATAAAAAATCTAGTTTGATTATACTAAATGTTTACATAACTCAAAATAAAATATTTTCGTTTGATGTTTCAAATGTTGAAAAGCATACTCTTATTACAACTCAAAGGAATGAGTTTAATTTATGATATTTAATATATGAACACTTTAGCATTAAAGATTTAAGGTTTTAAGTCAAAAAAGAAATGATTTTAAGATATGGATGCATTTACCACAAACAAAGTAAGAAATCATTTCCTATTGAAAAATCATGGAGAGCATCTAGTTCTCTTGAATTAATTTATGTTGATTTATGAGGATAATATAAAATTATTTAGTGAAAGTCAATATTTTTTATTGTTTATTGATAATTATAACTAGGTATATTTTTTAGAACTAAATATTTAATAATTTTAAAAAAATCAAAGCATTTATGGAAAGGTAAAATGGTAAATGCGACAATTTGAATAGAAAGAGATGATGAATTTATATTTAATTAATTTAATTTTTTTATGAAGAAAATAATATTCATAGGGAATTGATAGTACCACATAGATCGAAACAAAATGGTGTAATTGAACGTAAGAATCGGAGTATCGTTGAAATGTCAAGAAATTTAGTTAAGGGAAAGCATCTTCCAAATTAATTTTCGACATAAACATATGCAATAATAGTTTATTTATTAAATATTTCACTAACAAAAATCATTATAAATCAAACTCCTTTTTAAGCTTAGTATGGTATAAAGCCAAGTATAAGCTATTTAAGAATATTTAGTTATATTGCTTATGTTTTGGTAAATTCATAAAACCATCATAAGCTTGATGAAAAATCTAAAAAATATATCTTAATTAGTTATCCCTTATAATTCAAAGCATATCAATTATATAATCACGTTAATGGTAAAATTATTATTAATAAAAATATTATGTTTGATGAAATGGTAAGTTGAAATTGGGGAACAATAAAGGTGAAAAATAAATTTAGATTCTAAGACACTCCACATAATCAAATGATAGATCTTGTTCCAACAAATTCGTCAGCCTCACCTAGTAACAGCTCAAATTTATTAGATGATTCCTCGGATGAAACCCTTTTAGGAAAATTCAAATCACTAATAGAAATTTATGATTCAATATTTGCTTTGTTTATTTCAAATCCTATCAATTTTACAGAAACAATAGAAAAAGAGGAATAACGAAAAATAGTGAAAGAAGAAATCAAGTCAATTGAGAGGAATGAATCCTATAAGTTAATGGACTTGCCAAAAGATAAAAAAGTTATTGGATTGAAGTGGGTGTTCAAACAAAATATAATGCATACGAAAGTATCCAAAAACACAAGACTTAACTTATAGTAAAAGGATATTCACAACAAGAATGAGCTTTAGATGATAGAAAGAATACCTAATGCAACATTTTCAATCTCGGATCAAAAACTATATCTTAGAGTTTAAAGAAGTAAATAATAATTATACTATCAATATTAGAATATATTGTCAAATAATAATTTTATGGAGATAGTTCGTATACCTAACTTAATCATACATAGTGATATGAGATAATAATAAAGTTATTAGTTTTTAAAAATAATATCAAAGTTCATCAAAATAAAAATATATTCTTGAAAATAGTTTAGTAGTGTTCTTGTTTATAACTATTTTATTTTTTTGTTAAAAATATTTTTTTAATATTATAATAGTATTATATTTTTATCTTTTGTTGCTCCTACGTCTCCAAAAGAAGGTGCTTTGTTGACGTAGAAAAGTGCTGCTTTGGGATTCGAACTATCACGCTTGGGGAGAGGCAGCGGGTGGAGGCTTTGACAGGTTGAGAGGCGATGGAAATTTCGTAGGTTCCGTTGAAGCAATTCCCCATTGGCGCTCGGGCTTCGTGTTCCTCTGTGACTCTCGGTTCCTTGTTTCGGTTGCTCGGTGGATTTCTAATGGGTTTTAAATAGATTTGCTAGGAGGAGGAGGAGGAGGTTGGTTCTGCGACCATTTCTTCTTCCTGCTTCTACTTTCCTTTTCCCTCTTTCCTCTTTTTCTTTATGCTCCTTGTGCTGTCCGTCGATCTCGACGCGGGAAAGAAGATCCAAATTATGGAATAGATATTCTCTGGAAGGCTTCGAGGAAGAGGGAGTTACCCATCAGTGAGCTCGGGAACACGTTGCTTCTTAATTGTCAGCTGCCGAGAACGAACTGACATTGTTCCCGCCACATCCAAAAATAAAGATCAGTACAAACATGCCTCCATCTACCTAAGACTACCATAAATCCTACAAACATGGGGTAGAGTGGTTCACCCTTGTAACCAAAACGACTCCAAGTATCAAGAATTCACCTTATATTTTAACCCTTGTGTGCTAATCGGATTAGGCTTACATGTCAAACTGAATCCAAGTGTATTAAAAAAATAAAAATTTCAATCGGATTACCTTAGATTAAAAAATAATTGTCAGAAAATATCGCTCTCAAGAAAGAATCATCTGTCGGCCGGTGGCATGGAAAATGTGGCTGAACTTTAGAATCCAGGGGAAGACAGCTCCTAAAGGAATGGTTGACGTCTGGAGATTCTTAAAGTTGGGGATCAGATCAAGATCAACACAACAAAAGCAATCTCATTTTGATATCTTTTCCTTTGTGATGACTCATCCTTTTTCTTCCATTTGTATAGAACATTAGATTCCTATTCTAACAGGATATGATGAGTTCATGAGAATATAATGTGACTATTTCTAATCAGCTGCTAAGCATGTAAGGAAATGAAGTAGGCAGTGACAGCTTATCTCTAAATGGATGGGAATTCTGCATAATTTTAAACATGTTTCTTTCACGTCCCCTTGGCCTGTTGTACCGGATGATTGCTTTCTGATTTGAAATCCATTGGTTCATAAGATGAAGTGTATTCAGCTTTGCTACACAGAAAATGAAAAAAAAAATACAAATAATAATCACCATCTCTAAACATTCTAGTTGGGAATTTTCATCATAAAGGAGAAATGAGAATTGTAGATGGTTAAAAGGTAATTCATAATTCATTCCCATGCTTTACATACACTATGTAAGTCAATCATGAGAAGACCAATGAGTACTCATTGCACCCAATCAAGCCATGATTAGATGCATGTATACTAATTAATACTCGGTTTGGTGGCATATGACCGACCCATTACCGATCTCAACATCGGGCAACCAACATCCATAAACGTAGATGTTCCAACTTCCAACATTGGTAGGTAACGTATCCATACCCCATTTGGAGAATCAAAATAACAAGGACGAAGAGTTTTCCTTCCTTGTAGAACAGTAGCATGTTGGAAGACGTAATCATCTACAGCGATGATAGCGCATCATACAAGACAAATGTCAATGAACTCAGACACTTTGATGGTTGCTTCATATATACTACTACTACAGCGGCATGTGGTGAGATACTTGTAATCTCAGAGCAGGCCTAACCTTGTGCAATGTACGATGGTTAGATGCATGAACAGGAAGACATGGCGTGAGGCTCGCTCATAACTTGGGTTGGTAGTCTCCGCAAGCGTCGCGTCGCCCATGTGAAGTCGGTAGAATCCAGCATTGAATTATGTTTGTCCCTACATGAGGTCAAGTAGTCACAACCTCCCACGTTATGCTACCTGATTCATGGTAACGTTTAATGCTGCGCCCATTTGGCTCTACCACATGTTAGACTCGTAATATTCAACGCATGAAGACCATGTGAGGTGAGACCATTTTGGATGCCTAATAATTGCGTGCACCTTCTTACTCTTTCTTTGAGATTCGTTTCTCACAAATTAGCCTTACGCCACCCTCTATATAAACCGAAGTGCCTTCTACCGGAGACTGATGGAAATGGAGCCCAATATGAGAGAGAGCGGACGTGGCCATGGTCTCCGCAAGTGCTTCTGCCTCGGGAGCCCGAGGGTCACGGCAGAGGAGGCCGTAGAGGAGCTTACCCGTGGAATGGTCATCTCCACGGAGGAAGGCGACGGAGTAGTGCGGTTGAAGATTGTGATGAGCAAGCAAGAGCTGAAGGTAATGGTGGCGTCGCTGAGCGGGGAGCGCAGCGATGCAGGTGGCGGTCGCGGTCGCACGTCGCTGCCGCCGCCTCCGCCGAGCCTGGACCAGTTGTTGCATGCGCTGCGGAGGCGGCACATGAAGAGAGCAGAGAGCGGGAAGCGTCGGAACGGCGGGTGGATGCCTGCACTCCAAAGCATACCGGAGGAGAATTGAAGTTCGTGCTTTTTTCGGTGGGCTATGTGTACATTAATTTGTATAGAGTACCGATCTTTTGGATGGTTCGGAGAGGTCTAACTTTATGATCTGTATGTAGAAAGATTGGTTTGATGCCTCCATGGAAATGTTTACATAGCCGGAGGACTTTGATTCTCACATCTGCTGCGTCCCTTTTGTGCCTCCATCATGCGCATGGCTTTCTTCGTCCGCTATTGAGGTTAATGGTCAGAGGGAGAAGGAACCAGAAAACCCGTTTCCGATCAGGAATGTGACGCGGACTTTTCCGCGACTGAAGAAACGAATCTCACACGATCCCAAGCGCCACGACTTAAGTAGGGGCACGTTGTCCCACAAGAAGTAGAAGGTTGCTTTGGAGGGTACATCTGTATTTTTAGTATATACCAAAAAATGTTTGAGTGAATATATAATTATAAAATATTATGAATGTTTGATAAATAATAGATAAAATTATATTTTAAATATATATTATCATAAATATTATTTACTAAAATTATATTTCAAAAATCCATCGAATATTATGTGATAAATTTACTCCTTTAATATTTATTCAAGAGTGAATACATATTTTTTTATTTAAATTAATAAATAAATAGAATAAATGAATATATGTAATCTTATAAAAAAAATATATGGCCTAGACATATAATAAATAAAAATATATAATCATATAAATGAATATGAAATAATAATTAAAAATAAATAAATATAATTTCATCTTATAAAATATATAAATCATATTGATTTCTCACTAAATCATGTCATTACATTAAGATAGATTGCTCATTAGGTTAATGATTATCTGATCACTTAAATAACTCATGTCATAAGATTTATTATTATTAGAGTTTTTACCGCCCTTATTTACCATTGTTACAATCCTCAATTAGAATATAATAATTAGGATTTAAATTTATTTTAACGGAATGAGTATCGTTAATGATATGTCATCGTATGATATGTCATCGTATGTATATATGTATAGACAAATGATATCTGACTTTCTTGTATAACTCCAAATAATCTGTTGGATTAGGAAAATTGGAAGAAGATGAAAGAAAACGAGGGTTAGAATTTCTATTATATAGTAATAATATTATGATTTTCGAAAATATCATAGGATACTTTAGAATTAAAAAAAAAAATATTAACAACCCATAAATATTGAAATGTTAATGCTACCTTAAGATAGCATCAATATTTAAGCATTTGTAATATAGCATTCATGTTAAATTTGATTTGAAAAAATATATATATATTTAAAATATGCATTGGATCCTTATTGTATGAATACATACGAAGTTGTGGAACCAATTTTTTGGAATTATGTTTGATATTTCATGCGCCAACGGTATAGTTTCATTCGATGATATGGCATGGATGAGCTGTTTAACCTGGAATCTGATGTCCTTTTTAGGGGAAGATTTGCAATGTAATCACTTAAAATGCGCATCGAATCAATAGGCAACTTTACACAACTGAGTTGACCAACATATATGAGAGGATTGCTCGACTGAGGTCGATCGAAGAGTTGAGTTCGGCCTACGGACTTCCTCTTTCCATTCTAACGCAACTTGCTTCTGAGTGCAGCCACCGTTTGCATCGGTTCATCAAAGTACCCAAGTGCTTCGTGAAAGATGCTTTGAATCGATCACCAAGACATACTAAACTCATTCATGTTTGGCAACGTCTTGGCATGTGTGTCGGGTTCATTGATATAATTCCATTCATTCATTCTGGCCGATCTTCTTTTTATTTTTGCTTATTTTTATTTTTTTAAAAAAATAATTAAAAATAAAGATGACTATAATATATGTAATTTGATTCTTTTAATCATCAACTATATAGGACTATCCTCTAATGATATTTTTCTTAATCTCATACGTCTGAATATTTTAAATATTTTTTTATATATTCAACTGTGGGTTTAGAATCTTTTCCTTAGCTTAAGCTTTGATCTGGTATATTTTTGATGTTATGGAGTGATTTATTCATCTTTATGTTATGGAGTGATTTATGCATATACTGGTGCAACTCTCTTTATTCAATTAAATCGAATGATTTAATATTTTTTTAATTTTGACTCATTCAAATCAAAATTTTATTTTACCAAAATTTTATAATGACTAATCCAAGTCATTCTAGTCATTGTGAATATATATATCAAGTTAGATACCAATTCAAACCAAAAACCTAAGCTCTTAGGTTATGACTCAAACCTAATATATATAATATGACTTATTCAATCATCAACCATATATGAATATGTATTCAAGATATCTTTTTTCATCTCACACATATGAATATTTTTAATAAGTATAATAATTATCGTAAAAAAATAAGTGAAAAATATAAAAAGTATCATTTGTTTTTTTAACGAATATAAGACAACTATTAAATTTGTAATTTCAACCTTCATCACAATTCTATAATATGTTGGAGACTGTAATCCAATTAGAGCAAATCAATACAATTCGATCATAAGGTAAGAAACAAGTTAAAAAAAAAAAATCCATATTCTATTTCGATTGAATGGCAGAGGCATTAGATCTCTATACAGAAGCTCTTTAGTAAGTGAAAGGGGATACGATAAAAGTGCAAGATAATGTTATTATCTTTAGCAAGTGCTAACTCTGCTTCTCAAATTTTCAATCAAAATAAAAACAAAGGTTCGTTTTAGGATATTAGGTTTTATTTTTATTTTTTAGGAGAATCAACCTACATAAATTTTATTTTTTATAAAAATAAAACTAATTTCATGATGTAATTATTATTTTTGATATAGTAAAGGAAAAAATTTATATTTGTGTCCTTCGATTGGGAAAGTTTGTTCTTAGTAAAGATGATAATTGCTTTAGTATATTAGAAAATATTACTTAAACATTTATTATTTTTATTAATTAATTCTTGTTGGATATTCACAAAGAAATATGAAATATGAAATATGATTGACTTTAGAGCATGACGGGGCCCAAATGCATCCAATCACGAAGCACGTATTTGGACGGGGAGAGTTAAAAGTAAAAAAAAGTATTATTGTGGCGGTCATCCCCACCGACACGACCATAAACGTGTCACAATCGTGAGGCCTACGGCTTTGTAGAGACGATCAGGACCGTCCATTGTACGGGGCCCTATCAGTAATAACGAGAAGACGACTTCTCCCCCAAGGCGAAAAGCCAGGGGAACAGAGGCGAGAGGAGCGCTTCCCTCCTGCGTGCGCTCGCTCTGTCGTCGTCGTATGGGCCAGTGCACATCGAGGAGGGCGAGGCGGGCACCCGGAAGACGGTGGCGAGAAGATGAGGACGCGGCGTCGGACAAGGTCGGTTGGCTCGCGGTGGCGAAGGAGAAGCGGTCCAGGTTCTACATCCTGCGGCGGTGCGTGGTGATGCTTCTCTGCTGGCACAAGTACGGCAAGTGCTGAACCCCCTCCTGACGGCGCCATGTTCCCTCGTTGCTTCACGCTTCCCTCATCTGCAGGTGGCCTTCTTGAGTCCGAAGAGAAGCAACGAAGGTGTTTCTTGACTCCAATTCATGTCTCATGTTGCATGGATGCTCTGAATCTGTTTGGTTGCTGCTTTTTCTCTTTTTGTAAATTGTTTTTATAATATTTTTTCTTTTTCAGAAGAAATATGACACAATTTTCATAGATTAAAGGTGGGTAATTTGCTGCTTGGTGAAGAAACCTATTCCTGTCCAATTATCATCAATTAATTGTATGACAAGAAAGATTAATAGTCAAAACCGTACGCCATGCAAAGATTTTATTATGCATGTTCAACTTCTTTGTTCTTCGTGGTAAAGATTGGCTTTACTGCACATATTATATAACATATTGTTGTTGTCTGATTAGGCATTACTGCAGGCAACGCAGCGTGTTTGAGTTTTTACGTTATTTCCAATACGTACAATTGTTCCCTCGATTGAACTTTAGAGTACACCATGAAACTTGTGTCGAAGGATCCAAGTCTAAATTCACATATTTATCATGTTACCCTTACGGAGATCGAAACCTAATTCTATGTTCAGGCTTTCTTCCTGTTCTTAGCAGCAGTATTGCAACGATGGCAAGGAGGAACGAAAAGGTCATCGTCTTAGCATCTTGCCTTAAACACATTAGAGTTGAGTGTTCAAATTATTTGGAGGACAAGCAAAGTAAGTCTAGAGAGAAATCCTTGCAAATTATAATTTGGTAGTTCTTTAGATATCTAATGTATCTGGTGAAGTAGAGGCATGCAGGAAAGACATCTTGAGTGCTCCATCTTTGCACCATCTTGTCTTGAGCTCGAAGAATTTTTTGGTAATGCTTTTGTTTTAATTCGTAATTTACTGTGAGTACTGTTCACAGTGATTGTTGTCCAAAACAAACTGAAGTAATTAGCGCTTTCATGGCACCTTTATCTTTCAGATTCTGTTTCCTGACTTGATTAGCTCCGTATATAACCATGACTAAAAACCAAATAACATTCCAGGAAGGTGAAGTTCATAAAGTTTAGCTTTCCTATATAAGCATGGATATGTCATTAAATATTTAATCATGAAAAAAATCGATACAAGCATTCTTTTCCTATATAAAATGTGTAGGTTTATATTACAAGTTATAGTAAATTTAGTATTGAGTTGAAAGTCAACTACCTGCAGTTCTAGTATTTCTCTTTTGAGTCCAAATGTGCATCAGCTTTTAGCCAGATTGAGAATAATAAAATTATTGAAATTGATAAGTATTTTAAGATTTTTGGAGCTAGTGAGAATAAAAAATCATAGCGGGAGAAAGAGTCCTTGTGAAATAAAAAAATTCTAAAAATTTAGATTTAATTTTTTATGAATATCTTATGTATCCTTAGATTTTGATAGAGAGAAAGAAAGAACAAGATTTAAGGAATACTTTAAATGTTTTTGGTAGAGAAGATGCTATTTAAGGTTTCTAGAGAGGAGGATAAAGAAAGATATAAATTCTTCGGGTTCATATGAGAAGGTATACAAGAGGAGTCGTACTGTATAAGGGTTGTCATTAATCTTATTATGAGTCTTGTGATTAAAAATTTGATTTTCTTCTTGGATATAGATAAGAGTTGATTTTTTAATATCTTCTAATTTTTTTTTCAAGAAAAACAGGCTTATTATATATAAGCAAGCAGAGAAGTGGTGAAATCTTTTGTTGCAACATTCTTTCAACTATTGGGTTCCTATTGAGCAGATATCTTTTGCTGCAAGCTTCTTTGAACAATTGTGTTCTAATTGGACAAGTATATTGTTTCATCAGAGTACTGTGAAATAAATTATCAATGATTCCATCAACACCAACAAGTGCAAGCTGCACACAGAGTGATCCATCCATACCTCCTTTGTGGTGCCTTGTCTCATCTTGATGTGCTTTCTGCAGTTGGACTAAATGGATGGAAACAGAGATGCCTCATGAAGTCAAGCCTGGTGGAAAGGAAACGAGACCAGGAGACTCGTGAGAAAAATTGATGCTCAAGTTTAGGTCATGGAATTTGAGGTTCCTCATACAGTGAAAACCAAACATTAACCCTGTGAAAGTAATTGTTTTACCAATATGCTCTTGCAAATGTAACTCTTGGAATATTAGATCGCTTCAACTCATCATCATTGCTTAAATAGTTTAGATCTAAAGATATTTCTCATGTGTATTCGCTCTTTTTGAGTGCTGATGCGTTCAGCATGGGTTGTATTCGCTCTTTCACTCAATATATAGCCTTTTAATTTTGAAAAAGAAAAATCCAAACCACATGTAGCTCTTGGGATTAGGTAGAAGAACTAAATACAGCAGAAGAGGTAGCTGGAGAAGAGTAAGTGTTGCTTGATGGATATGAGAGAGAGAGAGAGAGAGAGAGAGAGAGAGAGAGAGAGAGAGAGAGAGAGAGAGGACTTAAATGGAACGTAGTGCCATGAGATGGCAGCGCATTTATGTACGTAGATGCCTGCCATTATATCGTCGTTGTTCAGACAAAGATTCCTTCATTTACTGCCCTCATTGACTCCACACCCCAACACAACACTTAATCTTGTGGGTTTCACATCATCGGCATCTGTGACTACAAATAACATAGTCGACTTCATTGCGTATCCAACCATTTGGATGATCCGTCTCTCGTATCAATGTCACGTTGTTGCAGAGTGCACAGAAAAGACTGCACGCCTCCTGAAGCATTACCAGGTTACACAGTTCCTGCAGGGAGCAACCAGGGTGGAAATCCCTCTCTTATATGTAAGCAGATGAGGTCGATGGAATCCAAACAATAATGACCATAAGGAACATCATATTTCACGTCTGTCTTGATTAATTTTTGTGCCATATGCGATGATAAAAACCTTCCGATCTGTACCCACATTTCCTGGAAGTGGCCAGTCCAGTCTAGCAGCACCTGTAGACACAACAAGAATGCACAGCATGGTGGTACAAAGCTTCAAATTTTTATTTATTGCAATTCATGCACTAATGGCACAAGTGACAACTAGTGATGGTCCTGCTTATGGACCTCCATCCCATTGTCTGTGCCATGCAGTGGGAACAACTTCTGGAGGACTTCTTTGCCGAAATGTTTTGAAGTGCCTTTCAGTAGTGGACTCCTGTAATTGAAAGGCTCTCGAGTGCTATACAACACATCAATTCACGAGGCAAAACTTTCCACACTCAATCTTCTAACCCCCTTCTCCTAGCGTTTTATGGCAACACAATAGATTTACGTCTTCCTGTGCCAGCCAAGAGGTAGCAATTAATCCCGCTTCCTCTCTCTCTCTCTCTCTCTCTCTCTCTCTCTCTCTCTCTCTCTCTCACATGCTAATGCTCAGAGCTCGCAGTAATGGCTGAAGGAGCAAAACCTCCAAAGTTGTTGGTGCAGTGGGATTTACTATACCACTTGGACGCTTGTATATGAATGGAATAGGAATTTGATGGTCTTCGACGCAAGCAAATGTGATGAAGTAGTGATCATATAGCTGTGTGAGAGAAAGAGGGATGGAAAGAATACTGTGAGGTTGGAGGTGGTTAACTATTAATGTGGCAACCTGTCTCTCTCCTTTGGTAGTCGGGGCTTTTAATGCTTTGCCACACATCCACCTCCTTAAATTCCAAGTCGTTCCCTTCCCCCTCAGACCCATCTCTCTATCCCCTCC
>LVTN01000317.1:276155-307055 GCA_001649415.1 Musa itinerans
CCCCTTCCATCTTCTCCAAACAACTCCATGCTTTTTCCCTCATATAGGTGAGATGGGAGAAAGCTGCTTTACGTCCATAAACTCTTGTTCCTCTTCGATCTAACACAATGGTTTGGAAGGAGGAGAAGAATACGTCATGAAATAGTTGCTATGATGTTGGCCCGGTTCACTCAGAATTCACCAGCGAGCCAAAGAAGAGGGCTTTACGTACTCTGTTCTGATTGAGCCGCGCCAATATCTTAGTATCTTTTTCATTCCAATACCTCTTTCGTTTCCCAATTGCACTGCCATTTAGGTACTTGTACACAAGCTTCTTAACTGTTAGAATGCACATGTAAGATTCTTATTATGTTTACGTATAAGAAGGTTTGATCTTCCTAAAGGCATATGGGACAGCATACGTACACAGTAAGGCAAATCAAAACAAGCCTCATACATGCAGCCACAGGAAAAATAAGATTTTGATTATACGTGTCAAGCATGTATCTTTTTCCTTTTTTATGTTTCCCAGACTTTCTTTATATCACAGTGGCTTATAAGGTTTAAAGTGTTGCATGGACCAGCCTCTGATGACGCTGCCTACTTTTCATGATCTTTTACAAGATCCTTCTCTGGTGTAGTTAATGCTGAGGCTGGAAAAAGTTGTTGAACAGGATTAATAGAACATAAATGATGGATGGTGAATGTAAAAGCAAATCTGAAAGATGGAGATAGCATCTTCATGTGCATAGATAACTCTTTCGTTCGTCCATTTACTCCATGATTATTTTGTTTTAGCTAGCATTTAATGCACCTATGCTCTACATGGTCCTGACAGCAAAGGAATAATATTATGATTGAGAAAAGTTCATGTTCATGCATCCAGCGACTATATCTCATCACGTATTTGTTTCTGTCGAAACATTATGCATGCTTGGGTTGGAATCTATAGCACAAAGTGAGTGTGTCATGGATCAAGAGAAACGATATTTGTTCTTGTTCAACTAATACGTATACAAAGGATTAGGTTATAAGCTTTAAAGTAACATAACACACCGCAAATCATGTCTCACAACACTTTGTTGTTAATGTGTCCTTCGCTTTCCTCTTTAGACCAGTAGAATGATTTCAGCTACCTACGTCTCCACGGCAGGCTACAATCATCAGATTTCTACCAAATATTTAGATGTTGTCTTCCGACAAAAGTCTTTGAGATCTTCCTAGCTAGACCGCCAGACACTTCATTCCAGTCTTCTGTCTCACTTATGTGGTTCCTTAGTCGATCCAGGAGGTAACAATCAGTGCTCGCAAGATACGGAGTATCATACTTTGCACTTCCTTGCTGCACTGGGAAAGGACTTAAATCTCCTTTATGTTCATTCACTAGTTGTACTTCTCCATACTGTTATTTGCTTGAACCTTTTTCTTTCCTTTTGTTATCTATCTTTTCTTATTCCTTTTATCCTTGCCCACGACGAAAGCATTCGATTCCTCATGTTGTGACTACTTAAAGCCCTCATCGAGAATAAGTTGTCACCTGCGAGAGAGAGGATGACAATGTTGAAGGTATTTGGACAGCCGGCCGCCACAGACGTGGCCAGGGTGCTAACTTGCCTCTTTGAGAAGGATCTGCAGTTCCAAATCGTTCGTCTCGATTCGTTCAAGGGGGAGCACAAGGTGCCAGAGTTCCTCAGGTTACAGGCAAGTCATCAAACTGTTGCTTCTTTCACTTGCATTTGAATATTACGATTCAACAAGGGTTGTCTGCTTGCTCCTCCATTCGGCCTTGCAGAATCCATGTGGTCAAGTAACCTTCAAAGATGGAGATGTAACTCTTGTTGGTATGTGTTGGATCACCGCTCGATGTTTGCCTACAGCAACATGCATGGATTACATTCTAGAGATAACGTGATCCTCTTCTTCTTCTGCCAGATTCAAGAGATATTTGTCGACACATCTCCAAGAAGTACGAAGACAAGGGAAACAAGGCTCTTTCTGGTACTGGCTTCCTCCAGAGGGCATCGATCGAGCAGTGGCTACAAGCAGAAGCTGAGAGCTTCGAGCCTCCTAGCTCTGCTTTGGTCTTCCAATTGACCTTTGCACCAGCACTTCACATGCCACCCGACGAGGAACTTATCCAGCAAAACGAGGAGAAACTGTCCAAGGTGCTCGACATCTATAACTCCAGGCTCGGAGAAAGCGAGTACTTAACCGGTGACACGTTCACGCTTGCTGATCTCTCTCACCTTCCCAACTCGCACTACCTCACCATGTCCGAGAGGGGACGCAAGCTTTTCGCGACCAGGGGGAACGTGGCGAGATGGTGCACTGCAATCTCAGCACGGCCGTCGTGGAAGCAAGTCGTCGAGATGCAGAGCGAGTGTCCCGGTCTGATTTGAGATTTTAACCATGTAGAATCTTTGCCTAGACAAATATGTGGTGGCAGCATTCTATGCGCATCTTAGAGAATAAGTTTGTGATATGTGACAGAATTCAACAAAATATGTAACATTCACACCAGAATATATACGTGTGGAGACGCTTGTTCTAATTGGAACAAGAAGCAGCCTAAAGTTTAGGTTGTTCCTTTGGGTTTCTTTCTCTGTCTTCAACCAAGCACCATTTCTTGGTGTCAGGACAAAAATCACTGGAAGCACTGCCTTCATGGTGAAGCTCAAACCAGAGCAATAAAAGCAAACATCAGTTGGCCATCTGATCCCCATCCAATGGGCACGATATGCGCTCCCTGAAACATTCCCTATACGCTAAACTTTCTCTCTTTTCCTTTTTCTCTTTTCCTTTATATCTTTTTCTTTTGCTTTTAATTCTCCTCTTGTGAAGCAAGGAATTTCCCCACCAGCCCTGTTAGGTATTTATATCTCCCCTTGCAGTCTCCCCCTCCATGCACTGAGAACCAGAGTGCAGGAGCATCCTTGCGCACTTACCATGGCTAGCGTGAAGGTTTTCGGCTCCCCGACGTCGGCAGAGGTGGCGAGGGTGCTGACATGCCTCTTCGAGAAGGAGATCGAGTTCCAGCTCATTCGCGTCGACACCTACAAGGGCCCGAAGAGGCTCCCCGAGTACCTCAAGCTACAGGTATATATGAGAGCTCAAGAATCTATACCAATGGCTAAGCTACCCAAGTCTTATTAACGCATGCACCATTCCTCGTCGCAGCCCTTTGGACAAGCTCTAACTTTTGAAGATGGAAAGATGACCCTCGTCGGTAAGAGAAGACCACAAACTCCGTGCGGTTGCCCCAGAAGTTCGTTCCGTATGCCGAATGTTACATGTGGTTATGAATGCAGATTCCAGAGCCATATGCCGACACTTGGCGGAGAAGTATGTGGAACAAGGTAACAAAGACCTTCTCGGCTCCGGTACGCTCGAGAGGGCATCGATCGAGCAATGGCTGCAGACGGAGGCTCAGAACTTCGACCAGCCCAGCTCCGCGCTCGTCTTCAACCTGGCGTTTGCGCCGCTCCTGGGCCTGGTGCCGGACGAGGAGGTGATCGAGAGAAGCAAGAAGAGACTGGGCCAGGTGCTCGACATCTACGAGCAGCGGCTGGACGAGACCAAGTACCTGGCCGGAGACAAGTTCACGCTAGCCGACCTCTCGCACCTTCCCAACACCCAGCGCCTGGTATCAAACAAAGAGTGCCTTTCGCTCTTCAAGGCCAGGAAGAACGTGCTCAAGTGGTGGGAAGAGATTTCGCGCCGGGCCTCGTGGAAGAGGGTGGTGGAGATGCAGCAGGAGCCGCCACACATCGTCTAATAAGCATTGGTTTTGTCCCAAGTGTGATAGCTCTTCCGGGGAAGAGACTGGGCCAGGTGCTCGACATCTACGAGCAGCGGCTGGACGAGACCAAGTACCTGGCCGGAGACAAGTTCACGCTAGCCGACCTCTCGCACCTTCCCAACACCCAGCGCCTGGTGTCGAACAAAGAGTGCCTTTCGCTCTTCAAGGCCAGGAAGAACGTGCTCAAGTGGTGGGAAGCGATTTCGCGCCGGGCCTCGTGGAAGAGGGTGGTGGAGATGCAGCAGGAGCCACCACACATCGTCTAATAACTAATAAGCATTGGTTTTGTCCCAAGTGTGATAGCTCTTCCGAGGGGGGGTGCGTTTGGATTGCTCGTTTGCTGTGTGTCGTTTTCTTTCCCAGCTGCTCTTTATTTACCCGTCTTTGGTCAGTGCTCCTCGTTGGAGTATGTGCTGCCAAGTACGAATAAGGATTACGCGTCACTTATGTGACCTTAACAGTATATCCGGATCCTAATATTCTAGACCTGTGCAAAGCCAATCTGATGCACCGAGGCATGCATCATTTAAGACTCCTACCGTGCTGCAAAACAAAACAACGAAGTTGCCCAGAAGCCCATCATCAGATTTCTTTCTTTATCCTTCTCTTTCTCCTCCATTTGTTGAACCAATTGCTCCGTTGAACGTGGACCGTGGACTGCGAATTCTACGCCACGCTAAGTACTACAGTGCATCTTTATTGGGATCGAACTAACACATGCCTTGCGGACAGTGGGCGGACGTTTCTTTGATTACTAAGCCTCTGGGTTTCCAAATACCACCACCTGTCGAAACCATTGGCCAGCCTTTGTCCATATCATATGAATGATTATTGCGGGTCGGGTTGCACTGTTCAAATACACACCAACCAGCATTATTATCTATGCAACAATCTCACCCTTCCTTCACATTCTATTCATTGACCAGCTAACCTGTTTTTGACCCATTGAGATGACGAATGGCACTTTACCGTCCAAGAAACGGAAAAATAGCGTGCAACTAAAATCTTGTCTGGTAAAGAAAATTCATAATCCAATATATCTATAGCAAAAGAAATTAATATCCAGTTACACCTTTAACTGAGGAATCGTTGAGCCGCTCTTAAAAATTTTGAATGGCCCAAATTAAAATATGATGTTATATATAATTGAAAAAAAAGAATTATTTTAAGAATATAGCTGTCGTGATTATTGGGTATCCTTCATTGCAAATACCAGTCGTCATCATCGTATTAATATTCAATAAAAGCCACTTAATTGCAATTAAAGGCGCGTATGTGACGGAAGTGGATAACTTCAACCGAAGCAAGACGAACGAAAAGGGGCAGTGGACACCGCGTAGAGAGAGAGAGAGAGAGAGAGGCGGTGAAGACGTCGAGGGCTCCTCCAACCGCCACCTCTTGGGGGTTCATCGTTCGCAGGTTGCACATAGCAACCGCTTTTGCCTCCCGCCCACCCGTCCTCAAGAAGACGTGAGGAGTGACGGGGCCCACTGAATGAACCAATCCAGAATGCCCAATACAAAGACAGGTAGATTTGACAAGTAACTAAAACCGGGTGGGAGAGCCTTTTTTTAATTTTCCCATGACTGGGCCAGACGTGTGACCGGATCGAACAACAACGTCCGTCCGCCGCCCAGCCAATGGACGAAGCAAACGCCACGTGACGGCCCGGCTCGTGTCACGCCAGGCCAACGCCTCGCTCTCGTTACAAAAGAGTAGATTCCCTTGGAATATTCGTTTTCGAGATTAACTCCTTCCTAATCCCCTCGTCTTTATCTCCTTCCCCTCCGCTATGTTAACTCCCCGGTCTCCGCCTCCCCCTTTCCTCGCAACAGACCAGAGAAACCGTCTGTCTTCCTTGCATCGTCGTTTTACGCATTATAGCAAATAGATGACGAGCAGTAATCGCACGGAGAGGATGCTGGAGGAGGCATTCAAGATCCGCGGCCGGGACAAGAAGGGCCGCAAGATCCTCCGCATCGTTGGCAAGTTGTTCCCAGGTACGAAGGGCTAATCCACATCTGTTGTTTGCTCGTTTTGCGATTCCTCCGATCCGTTCCTGATTTGGGAGTAATCTGCGACAGCGAGGGAATTGATGAGCGCGGGGCAGGGTGGAGGCGAGGAGGTACTGCGGAGTTTCTTGGAGAGGAGGGTGTTCCCGGAGCTCGCCGGGGCGCCGTTCGTGGTGGTGTACATGCACGCCCTCGTTCAGAGGTCCGAGAACTTCCCCGGCGTGACGGCGCTGCGGTCGGTCTACGAGGCGCTCCCCGCCGCCGTCCGCGACGGGCTCCGCGCCGTTTACTTCGTGCACCCGGGCCTGCAGGCCCGCCTCTTCTTCGCCACCTTCGGCCGCTTCCTCTTCAGCGCCGGGTGAGTCACGCGCACTTTAGTCCTCTGTTATCGGGTACCGTTAACGTGTGCCAGTCGGACCCCGTTGCACCCGGCGCACGTTTCGGCCACGGAGAATTGCTATCGTGGACCGTAGACTTTCCTTTGCCCCGATTGGCCCTCGGCGCATAGTAGCAGAAAACAACGCTTGTTAGCTTCCAACTCGAGGGAGTTGACTATAGGCCGTAAAAGGTCAAAATAGGGCTCATATTCGTTGCTGTTTTGGTAACCTAATTCGATCCCTGGGAAAAATCGATGGTTTGACCAAGTCTAATAGTCGATTTCCCGATGGGAATCGCTTGCCCAGTCGAAGTCTTGTTGTGTTTTTCTACTCTAATCCGAGTTGATGGCATCCTAATCCAAGGGCTTTTCCGATCTGGGTGGTACAGGTTATACGGGAAGCTGCGATACGTGAGCCGGCTGGAGTTCCTGTGGGAGCACATGAGGAGGGGCGAGGTGGAGGTGCCGGAGTTCGTGGAGGACCACGACGAGGAGCTGGAGCACCGCCCGCTCATGGACTACGGCCTGGTGGAGAGCGACCACCACCACCGGGCCTTAGACGACCCCGCCATGGACACGACCGCTTCCATGTACTCGCTCCGATGCATCTCCTAGCCGTCGTGTGATGGCATGATGATCGAGGACCATCATGCGCCGTTCTTTTTGTTTCTGTCTTGTATACATATGTACATAGTACATGACGATAATGATACCCCCAGTCGAGCTGTTTGACTTTTGATTGATTGACTCGGCAATTACAAATATCAGGATAAGATAATAAGTATATAAACGATAATAGCTATACTAAGTTCTAAACGCTGCTATGGTAAGTTACATAATATTACGCTTAGCCCTGAGGAATTAATTGATTATGCGAAGATATGTTCAGGGTGCAGCGACCCGTACATGGACTCGTCGGCAACTCGCAGGGGCGCAGTGACGTAATTGCCGTGGGTTCCCACCCACTCTCTAAACAGCTGGAGATATTTAGGATAGGGATGACGATGGGGTTTGTCAACTGTTGGGTCATAACAGTTGTCTAATAATCAACTTAAAGTTGGATAAAAAATCATTTATATTGTCTTGTAATCACAATATTTTACATTACGATAAAATCGGGTCTTAGCGTTTGAATCTAAGAAACCATATCTTTATATTGTTTTTGTATCATTTGAATCTAAGAAACCATATCTTTAGTTTTTTTATTTTCCATAAATTCTTTGAAAACGATTTTATAAAAAAATATTTTAAAATATTTTGATTTGTCTGCCAAGCAACACTGGAGAAAAATAATCAACGTAAAGTTGGAAAAATTCATTTATATTGAAAATCTTTTATATTTTGAAAAAAATCAGAGAGTCGAGTCTTTTTATGCAATTTTTTTGTTAACTTTTGAGCCTTTTGTCTAATATTTTCCTGAAAATTTGTTTAAAATTACTTGGTAATTGAATGATGAGTTGTTGATTTTTTTAGAAGATAACTCATAAATCAAATTTTTTGACCTTTTTATATCGTTTTAATATAAGAAACAAATTCTTCAGAATTTTTTTATTTTCCATAACATTTTTGAAAATGATAATATTATTTTATGTAAAAAATAAATTTATTTTTAAATATTTTGATTTGTCTATCGAAAAACACTGGAGAAAAAAAAAGAAAGTGAAAATCTAACTATATCGCAACAACATTATTAAATACATTATTATTAACATTAGTAGAAAAATATAAATATCACTTAGACTATAACTTCTTATTATGGTTATGGATACATTATTAGATAAGAATCATGTTATCGATTACAAGTTATTAAAGATGGTTATGGATACATTATTAGATAAGAATTATGCTATCGATTATAAATTATTAAAGAAAATTGATATTATTTGAAACCTATAAATGTTAATAGGAAGGATATAGTAATAAACTAATAACAATGTAGACTGTTAGCTACTCGATGTTAAGCATAAATCAAAATTTGTGATTTTATAGGATTTTAGTTTAGGAATCTGAACGAAGATAAGTGTTTCAATCATAGGTAAAAATGAAAGTTTTCAGTTTATCCTTTTATAAGTAAAAGGTTCATTATGTATATAATTAAGAAGTGAAATGAATTAGAGCATTGGCACACAGAGATTTAAGGTTAGAGAGATTATAAATTTTAGGTTTAATAAGAGTTTTAGTTTTTGAAGATTCTTTACTCCTAGACACTTCTCCATAATTTCTTTATATCTATCATCTTTCATGAGAGATTTTCTAATATGGAATGAGAGTTTTAATTTCTAACAAGGTTTCAGTGCATATCAAGCACGTGCAAAAGTTAAAAAAAGTTGTAGAGAAAGAAATAAATACTAAAAATACCTATCTTATATTATTGAAAGCATTGATTAGATATTGTTAGAGAGAGAAAACACATCAGAGAAATAAGTATATAAAGAGAGAAACAATATTGTTGAGAGAAAAATAGACTATTTAGAGAGAGAAATGATACTTTAGAGAGAGAAATAAAACTATTGAAAAAGAGAAACCTTGTTATTAGAGAGAGATAAATAGAGAAGATTCAAAAAGAGAGAAAAATCATAAAGAGTGAAAAGCCAAGGAGAGAGAAATTATAGAGAGAGAAGAATTATTCATAACATCAATATTGAGCAAATTTGATCATGATAAATCAAGCAATCGATAGATTAAATTATAGTAATCGAAAGATGATCGATGTTGATTAAAAAGATCAATAGATTGAAAATTTGAAACTCTCAAAAGAGAAGATTGAAAGTATGGATGATGACTTTGATAATTTATTTTAAATTTTATTATTACTTAGATTTGATGAAAATATTATTAGAGATGGAAAGTCATGATGCAAATATATCTTGGATTAGAAGACTTAAAAGAAATTATTTTGGATGGTTTTAAAGATGTGATACATCATAGAAATTTTGAGTTACTCTGTAAAGAGCATAAAGAAGAGTCGATTTTTAATAAAGAAGATAAAAAAGCAACCTAGTTGATCTTACAAGATATTTATGAAAATTATATATATCATTCTACATCATTTGAAAGTAAATAAAAAAAAACATATGATAAAAAACTAGAAGAAAATAAAAATACCTCAATAAAAGAAGATAAAGTAGAGAGACCTCATCACATATTTCCCTAATAGTATTATTTCTCAAATTAAAGATGCTACGATCGTACAAAAACAAGATTCACATTGCAATGTGGATAGTATTGATTTTATTGGAATAGACAATTTTATTTTCATTGAAAACATAAAGGTAATTTATCTCCTTATATAAAAAAAGAATTTACAGAGATAGTAATTAAATATTAAAAAAAATATTATTAAAATTGACACGGAGATCGTTATTAGTCATCAAAAAAATATAAAGACTAATAAATATTCTATAAAAAGAAAGTTAGATATATGTGCAGATGATTATGTTGATGACATTAGAGATTGATTCCAAAAATTTGATAAGATTGATTTCAAACATATCAGAGTTTTTACAATTGATCAAGATTTATAAGACACATCGAGCACATGATTAGTTATTGTAGATTGTGTGGCTCAGAATTCATAAATTTCAGAAATTATAACATAAAGCAATAACATTGAAAAACAATATAGGAAGCTTCGGGCTTTCCATAATATTTTTTTTATAAAATTTAATTTATGGAAAGATGTTGAAGTATAAATCAAATTTTATAATTTGATAGGATTTTAGTTTAGGAATCTCAGTGAAAATAGGAGTTCCTACCAAAGTTCAATTCAATATTTTTGAGTTTATCCCTCCATAAATAATTGAGAGAAGAGATAAATTAGAGTAAAGGCTTAAATATTGTAAGTTTTTTCTATTTAATAATTTTTTATTTTTTAAAGAATCTTTACTCCTCGATACTCTTCTATAATTTTTTAATGTCCATCATTTTTTCATGAGAGATTTCATAATATGGTATCAGAGCCTTTTGATTTCTAAAAGTCCCGTATCCCCTCCTTGATTTGTTAAAGTACATGATTAGATTTAACCCAAAAACATTATTATGTTGTTGAGTTACGATCAACCCAAGTCAGATCAAATTGAATTATCTCGTATCAGCTTCTACACATTAGGATGGGATGACGATGGTATTTGTTATGATAAACCCAAGTCAGATCAAATTTGATTATCTCATATCAGCTTCTACATATTAGACTGGTGATGGAATGCGAAACAAACCTTAACGTTTTTATTATGATAAACTTTAATATCTCATCCACCTCGACAATGAGTGGATTAAAACATTATCTATCTTGATATAGTTATATTAATGCTTTATTCTAAGTTGCAAACTAGTGGAACGTCGATTAGTTTCTTGTTGGTTGCTCAAAGCACAATCCATATTGGTTCCGTATGTAAACACAGATATTGATTGGATTCTTTTGCACGATTGAAATCATGACAAAAATGAATTTCATGACAAGAAACATTTCATTTCAAGTGCATTCTCATAGCATCTTTATACAAATTCACAATCAACATTTCATTTGGAGTGCATTCTCATAACATCTTTATATAAATTAACAATCATATTTAGCATTTAGTTCAACAAGACTCAAATTTGGAATTCGCAACTGAATTGAATAATCTTACAAAAAGGAGAAAAATATATATTTTTGAATCATTCTCGTTTTCATTCGATCACAAGGACATTGACTTAATCTTAGCCAATTATATTCTTCCTTTAAAACTAGAGTTAAAATCAATAAGATAAACTAGAGTTTAGGTTGTTAGGAATTTCACAAGATAAACAATGTATTGAAACTAGAGCTAAAATCAAGAAAAATAAAAATACAATGCACAAATTGATTTTAACATGATAAAATCCCAATTAATATTAGGGAAATATCAACTAAAGCAATATTTCACTATGCCAAAAGGATTTATTTTCTCCAAAAGGAGAAAATAAATAATACTCTCTTGTAGCTAAAAAAAAAAACTCATATCTTTTTCTTGATACAAGGAAAGATAGCTCTATAATTCTTTTAAAGTGAGTTTTACAACTCACATTCTCCCACTTGCTCACTTGTCATATATCATATACTTTGCCATTCTATCACCCATGATTATATTATCAGGGGTCATAAAAGAATCTACATCATATAAATTTGTCGGTACTAATTGGCTTAGTAATCACATCAAATAGATTATCAAAATTGTGAATTTTTTATACAGTCAACCTTTCATTCCCACTACTTCTCAAATAAAAATGATTTTGAACTCCTTATTTTAAAATAATTTCTTCAGTTAAAGAATGAATTCCTTGCAATGTACAAGACTCTTCGGTTGCCACAATATAAAGTAATGTTACATTGCTTGTGCGAAAGTTCATTCATTAATCTTATAATTCAAATTGCTTCTTTCTAAACTTTAGTAGTTACCATGCATTGTGCCTCGTTACATAACAAAACTCTTCTTACAGCTGTAAACACATAATTTGTACTCGATTTTCTCTTATCACAACATATACAATCTTTTTGATATACATTACAATGTTATCGAACAATACCAAGTACTTGTATGATATTAGGTCGTATATAAATCATAGCAAATATTAAGCTCCCCACTACTCATCTTCTACGTGAATAGCATAGTTGTTGATAATTACTTGTACATTAGATATACTGAACATCCAAATATATGTAATGAATAATAGTCAATTGGTTTGTTAGTTCACAAACCATTGGAGTCTCTGTATCAATTACAATCAAAGAAGATTGATTATTGATATAACATATAATTTTGAACACTACATCCAAAATGACTTGGTTAGACATATAAATTTTTTTTAGCATTGCCTTAATTCTTTCAAATGGAGTCATATTCATTTGTTCTTCTACACCATTTTGTATTTTGCTGATGAGTATATGTCATACTAAATTATGCAGAAAACATCAAATTCAGCCTAAATATTCTTCTCCATTCTATGTCCTCAAATAAATCTTTTTTTAATTCAAGTTCCACTTATGCCTTAACAAAAAAATCATTAATTTTTTTCTAAATCACCTACCTCTATTATAAATTTGATTCAACAATTAATTCTACTTTGGAGACCCCTATGTAAGATATTAATTATTATTAATTAAAAAAAATAAAAAGTAATATTTCTTTTTTTTTAAACCCATGTCATCATCTTTATATTGTAGTAGGGTCAGACTCAATTGCAAAATAACTAAAGATACTTTATGATATATTATAGTAGTTTTATTCTCCGAGAATGATAAGTACTATTGTAGCTCTATGCATGATGATATAAAGTACTTGATAGTTAGATGAAAGAAATTAAGAAACAATTAATATTAATTAAGAATTTAAGTTTTATTCTATTGATTACTGATCCATTCATTTATGACTTACGGTCTAAAGTATTTGAAAGAACATATTCTGATGGCTGAGTTTGTAAGTAAGTTATACAATATATGGTGATGCATGTTTGAGTGAATATTATAATTAATATTATTATTTATGTAATTAAAATTATTTATTTATACTATCATGTTCACATTTATGTATGTACACATTATGGTTGAATGTATTAATAGGATTTTTTTAATAAGACAAATTAGAAGGATTATTTTGGACTATATTATGAAGGGTTAATAGTATTGTAATACATAAAAGAAAGTATAATATTAATGATAGATAACCGTCATGACTCATATTAGTAGTCAAATTTAATGTTATATTATGTTTATTGGACTTATTATCTTATTTTATAAAATTCATGTGCATGTGTAATTTTTTTTTAAAGTTTTAATATTTAATTAAATATTTTTTTTATAAAATTCATGTGCATGTGTAATTATTTTTTAAAAGTTTTAATATTTAATTAAATAATTTTTTTTAAATAAACTTTTATTTTATTTTATTTTATTTATATCTTATCAATTAATAGGTCAAGTGAGAGAATATTATATTATAATAGTCCTATCTAATTAGGTAAGATGTATTATGGATATGATTGAATTTTGATTATGATTATCTATCAATAGAAAAGAAGTTCAATTATGTTATAATTCCAACTTGATAGGAGGGAATATTCTAATTATTTATTCTGGACTCTTTGCTCTTGCCTATAAATAGATAAAACCTACGACCCAAAATATAATATAAATACGGAGATATATAACATTATTGAGATATTATAAATCTTCTCTCATCTCTCAATCACGTGAACTAGTCAATTAGAGATTATATTTCTTTTCTCATTTCACTTTTGTCCCTAATTTATTACCTATAGTAATTCTATGAAGGATAAGAAAAGCAGAGAAGGCAAATCTAGTTCTTCTTACATATTGACATCGTTATAGCTTTTGGATTCGAAGATAGTTCGCTTACAAATCAAATAAAAGTTCTTTAAATAGTATCAAAAGGTATGTATCATAAATTTAGATATATTATTGTTTGAATTCATATTTTTATTTTAAGATTTTTTGCATAATAAAAATATAGAGATGATTTTTATGCTTACTTAAATACATAATTTATACTAGATTTTGTAGTATCACAACATATGCAATCCATTTGATATAGTTTGGATTGTCGAATAAGATTTATCATGAATCATGACTGACCATATCAAATGCTTATGTGATGTGAGGTCTTATATAAATCATAACAAATATTAAGCTCCCCACTACTCATCTTCAACATAGATAACATAGTTGTTAATAATTACTTATTCTTTAGATATACTGAACATCTAAATATATATAATAAATAATAGGTAATTGGTTTGTTAGTTCACAAACCCGTTGGAGTCTTAGATCAATTACAATTGAAGTTTCTATATCAATTACAATTGAAGAAGACCAATTATTGATATGACATATAATTTCGAATTTTTTTTTAGCATTGCTCCAATTCTTTCTAGTAGAGTAATATTTATTTGTTCTTCTATACTATTTTGCAGAACATATCAAATTCACTGGCTAAATATTCTTCTCGATTCTATGTCCTCAAATAAATATTTTTTTAATTCAAGTTCCACTTATGCCTTAACAAAAAAGAACATTAATTTTTTTCCTAAATCACCTACCTCTATAGAAATTTGATTCAACAATTATTCCTACTTTGGAGACCCCCGAGTAAGGCATTAATTGTTTTTAAATAAAAAATACAAAATAAAATTAAGATTTCTTACCTTTTTGGAAACCCTTGTCGTCATTTTTATAAATGACTATAGAGAACAATTGGTGGTTGTCTTTGAATTTAGGTAATTCCATGATTTTATTTTATTTTATTTATTTGTTTGGTTTTTTAGTTGTTTAATGGTTTATAAGATGTTAGGTAGTAAGTAATTTTATATTTTTAGATTTTAGATAAATATATGATATATGCCTCTCAATAACTTAGAATTGAATATTGATGACATGATAATCAATAAGTAATCTAATATTATGACATGATAATTTTTAAACCAGATTTGATGTTGAAAAATGATGCTAAAATTATTTGTAATTATATAAAATTATTTGATGTTCAAATAGTAGCGTATTAATATTTCCTATTTAAGTTTTTTTAAAAAAAATATTTTTCCTATCATGAATGGGTACTTTGATGCTACTATTTCAAGGTTCAGTTTCAAATAATTAGGATTGATGTTTTCATTTAGTTGTAAATATTATTAAGTGATACTATGCCTTCATGTGATTTTTGTTGATATTGTTCTAATCATATCTAAATATTTTATATTTAATATTATCTATATTATATTATATACTATTTGAAAAAAAAAGATTATTAGTAAACTCTAGTCCAATTGAATTCACACAATTCAGGTCTAGCTTAGATCAAACCTGACTCTAATCAATAACATGATATAACAAGTCAAATCCAACTCGGGTTAGATTTAACTTGATCCACATTAGCACTTAGACTCGATTAGTTTAGTTAAGGTTTAAGCCAATATTATTATGAAGTTTGGTATCCCTATAATTATAGTGCGGAGTTAATCACTATATTGAATATATAGATATATGTAAACCATGATTTATTATTTTCTACGCCTATTTGATGTCTTCACAAACAAACTTTTATTGATAGAGTGATGATTTCAACATGAACTATTAGCAATAATGTATTTTCTTTTGACGGGATAATATTCCATCAGGATTTCAATGTTTGATTTTATATCCATTCTTTAAGAGAATATAAAATATATTTTTTATAATAATAATTTAGGTCTAGGCACTTATGAGTATTACAACTTCTCTCTAATACACGGATATGATATAAAACACTATGTCAGAGAAGAAAATAGACACACACCTTTTTCTTTTAATGCAAGGAAAGACACACTAAAAGTGCACCAAAGCTTTCTCAATGGGTTAATTAAAATTGTGTTCTTTGACCTTTTAAAGTGCTATCTACAGCTCAGGTAGGTAGGTTTGTGAGATCACATATTCTTTTACTGCCATTGACATTTGCAGTTGACATTTGGCAAGAATTACTTTCGAAGTTGCTAAAGAAGCACAAGTGTCCTCCGCGAGTTAAAATCAATTATTAATTATTCTTTTTCTTTATTGTGGATTTGTTCTTCACGCAATAGATTCTTTGACTTATCTTGGATTAAACTTTATTATATACGTCATCTAAAGGATCCATCGCGTATGAAAATATATTCCCTTACCATATGTCAACATGAATCTTTAATTGATTATATAGCATAATAATAATAATAATAATAAAATAGTAGTACAGTCGAATTGCCGACGTGCTTTGAAAAGGAGTACAATGGAATCGATGCCATCCCGACGGTGCATGCAAGCTGTTAGCGGGGGAATGATTTGATCACGCACAGCCGAGATTGAGCTGTTCAAATGCGGCAGCCGTTTCTGAACCATACAACACAAAAGCTACGCGGTGATTAGGGGCCATATGTAACATCCGGTTTGGATCGATGTGGGTCCCGCTTTTCTGACCAAAGAAAAGCTCGCGAAGAGTGGATGCTGCCTGGGACGGTCCTCGAAGTGGTGATGGGTCGACAATTTCTTATGTTATCGTTGTGAGGAAAAGGCCGGAGAGAGGTGGGGGCACAAAGCAGACGGCGACACGACCCGTGTAGCCAGCCATCTGCGCGTGCACGCCTCTTACTCTTCCGCCTTCACTTCGTCGACCCCGCGCGTGGGCCAAGATTCTGACGCACTCGTTGCTCGATTCCCAGCCGTTGGTGCCGAGAAGCGAAGGGAAAGACGAGCAGAGCGCGAGGGGGGCACAAAGAACAAACGCCTACCGGGCGTACAGGAAACCCGATAAAGTTCTCCAAGGACGAAGACGGAGAGAGACGTGGGAGGTTTGTTTATGTAATGGTTTTAGGGAGATAGAAAGGGGAGAAACGATCGCGTACGACGCTCCTCGACATCACCTCTCTTTCTCTTTTTTTTTCTTTTCATCATATTCGAATTCATTGGCTCTTCTTTCTTGATGGTTCACAGCCGAGCGAGAGGAAAAAGAAAAAAGAGATCCCGGAATCGGATCCATTTCACGCATTAAAATCGTTTTCTGCTGTCACGGACAATGATTCCCGAGCTGGAATTCGTCGTCCTTCACGCCTATAAAACGCTCGAGACTAGGCGAGGGGGAGATCACAAAGACGGCACACAGCGAGCCCTTGATTTGAATTGTTCTTAGGTTTGTTTCGCCTCAAGCGTCTTTGAGATGATGATGGAGTCGTTGCACCAAAAAGAAGTTTCTTGTTTTGTCTTTTTGTTGGCTAAATCTTTTGCACCTTAGTTAGCTGTAAATGCATTATATGGTCGTGGAGGCGATTGCTTGGAAACGTTTAGCTAAAACCCGTGAGACTCATTGCTTGGTATTGATAAACGACATGCACTCCTTTAGCCCACAATACTGCAAAGAGTGCCTCAAGTTTGAGGATTGTTTACATGGGCTTTTTCAAGGTTTAAATGAGCTTATTCTAACCATAATTGTATGTGGTAAAAGTAAGGTTTGCCGTGCTAGGATCGTCATACCTATTATTTGAAATATCTGGCTGTGATATTTGCTATTTCATATTGCAAATTACTTAATGTTGTAAAGCAGAGTTCTGGAAGATGTTTTAGGAAAACTTAAAATGCTATAGGAATATGTTGATTTTTGTTGCAATTTTTGATATTGTTCTTCTAATTACTATTCTTCTTTTTCCAATCATTTCACTGTTGAAGTTTTATTCTGAGCTCAATGCATTACATTTATAAATGGCTGTCACTGCAGGGATAGAACCTCTCTGCATCTGCTTAACTGAATCAGAGGTCACAGTTATCTGATAATCATCTAGTTATCAGTTATGGGTTACGTTCGCACGGTATGCACTGACCTTCATCTTTTTTGCACTTACCTTTGAGTCTTTCCTTAGTTTGTGGGCCCTTTGTAATCAATCGTGTGGTCATGTTCCGTTATCGTTTGCATTTGTGACTTATGTGGGATTTGCAGGCGGTTGATGACACACGTCAGGGAAAAGAATGTTCCAACGGTAAGGAAACTTTCTAATATTCTATCACCTTTTGTGACTGCTATATTATTCTCTTTCAATTTTGGTAAATAATAAAGGATATTTTATTGTTAAATCTGTTAAAGTTATATAAAAGTTTGACATTTTCTGAAAGACTGTATCATACTCCAAAAAAGCCTATACGTCTATCTCTTGTATTGTAACCTTTTCTGGATAAATGTTAATGTAACACTAACTACATAAGAAATAGATGACGAATCATCTTTAATAAAAGTACTTCAGATATTCATGTTATGTGTTGTTATTTAAAATATCTTGGAAATGACATATTTCTAATGTATTTTCATACAAATTGCATAAGTGATTGCATATATATATATATATATATATAATGGCCTTAAAATGATGTAGCAATAGACTACTGTTTCGGTTTATGTTCGTTACTAAATCCAGTACCTCCCAATTTATATTCTATTGTTCAGGTGGAGCAATACAAAATGGAAGAGAGATCCTCCTTCAGGTGATAGATTGATTTTTTTTTTCTTTTTTCATTTCCATATTGTCTACATTAATACCATGAAGTGTGAGAATCCCTAAGGAAATTTATGTATAGAATTTTAGTTAATTGTTCATACACCCATTTAAGAATGGTGGAATTGGAATGACCAATTTAAATTACTTGATATAATACCAAATAAAACACAACAAATGAAAAATAAATCATTTTTGACAGAATTCATTTTCAATTCTTCTAAAGGACATTTAGGTAAGACACAAGCTGCGGTACTTCTTTTATTTGATGGGCATGGAGGAAAAAACTAATGATAGAATGAATATTTTTATTGTACCACCCCGGATCTTCGAGCTGAAGGGAAACAGCATGATGATCATCCTGGATATCCTTGAATAGTAACAATTAATAGCATTCATGAATCTCAGGTGGTCAGTTCCAGAAAATTTTTTAACCACTTTGGTTAGACTCTATTGTTCACCAGATAATCTTTATTTGGCATCTTAAATTTGTCTCTATGAAGCTTCTTTTATTCATTTTTGCTTATAGCAATCTTCACTAATCTGACACCTAATCCATCTAAAACTACCATGTGATTTAGATAGTGCAAGAATTGATAGGTTAGCCTGTCTCCTTGTTGATCAAGCTCAATAGTAACTCAATAGGAAAAACTAAATCATAATGAGGATATCAAAACTTTTAGTAATAACTAAAGTTCCAACTACAAGACATTGAGTTTGCTGGTATAACTGTATACACTTCACATGTATCAGCACATACATTTCCAAGGAAAATTTATAATTGTGACTCGTAGTTAAGCTATAGCACATCACATTTATCACTGTAACTTTATAACATGTTGTTTTGTATTGTATCTTAGTTAACTCTTTTATCAAATTTTATTCTTTCCTCAAAAGTGCTTAAGTCATTTGAGGGTCTATGCAGCATTTAACCATTTTTACAGATGCATGCCATTGCAATTGTTCTTGTTATTTTAAAACTCATGCTGAACTGTTAATGTTTATGCTTAACAAACATCTGTTTTTGCAGGCTTTCAATTGGGAGTCACACAAACATGATTGGTGGCATAATTTAGAGAGGAAAGTTGGTGATATTGCTAAATCTGGCTTCACATCAGCTTGGCTGCCTCCAGCAACCAATTCATTATCTAAAGAAGGTTAGTAAATCAATGGATATTTCTTCATTTGTATTTTCAGCTTATGCTTATGAAATTTCTCCCCTTCATTTTTACAGGGTATTTGCCACAAAACTTGTATTGCCTTGACTCTTCATATGGTTCCCACAATGGATTAATAAGTTTACTTAAAAAAATGCATCAACACAAAGTCAGAGCAATGGCTGATATAGTTATTAACCATCGAGTTGGAACTGCCCGTGGACGTGGGGGAGCATACAACCGCTATGATGGAATTCCCATGCCCTGGGATGAACGTGCTGTCACATCATGCTCTGGTGGCCTGGTAAGGTTACATCTTGATAGTATATGAAGTTTGTATATTAATAGTTCAAATATGTTAACCAAGTTAATTCAACTGGAGTTATATTTATTCACATCATGTATGCTTTGCATATTCTTGACTACTTCCTTTATGTTCTCTTTTTTTTACATATACTTACATCGTACCAAATGTTACCTTCAAGGTAAATGCATCTATTGGTATAATTAATTGATGGTCATACTTCAACAAAGTGTTTCTGTCACATGTTCTTTGTTGAGTTAGAGCCAAAATATGTCTTTTGGGTAGACCAAAGCGAAGAAACGTGCAGGTTAAGAAACTAGGTGTGCAAATAATTTCCGCACATTGATAAAAAATTAAAATTTACTACTTGACTTATTGTTCAATTATTAAATTCTCACATGAAGTGTAAGAGAACTTTTTTAGTGAGATTTATTTTATGATGAATGTTTGACAAGCATTGAGCATTTGGAAAGCATAGGATATATTCAGTTTTCTGGCTTCAGCGAATAACTGATCCTTACGCGGCAAATTAGAAAATTATCAAATTTTTTGTTTCCTTCCTTTCAGCGAATAACTGATCCTTACGCGGCAAAGTTAGAAAATTATCAAATTTTTTGTTTCCTTCCAAAGGGGCATGATAGAAACCTCTTGGCATGCATGTGCTGGGAGCCACGTGCCAAAGCTCAGCAGACCTTGGTGTGATGACATTTATATACGGCAAAAATGTGAGGAAAAAAAAAAAGAACTAGTCAAAATAGTATCAACAGTAAGAAATTTGAGAATTAAGTAGATCATACTAGTATATCCCTTCTGTATATTTACCAGAAATAAACAAAACACATTTTTGAGGAAAAACTGGTTTTGTTCCAGCAATTGGTTTCATGCTGTGGCAGTTGACACAACCAGCATTACCTGGTATCCTGCCATGCTAAGAGGTTAGCAAACTCGCGTGCCAGACAAAAGGCAATCCTTGATTGCATGTAATATTCTAGTAATCTATTCAAAAGAATTTTTAATCATCCTTTCAAGTCTCAGAAGAATTAGAAAGTCTTTATAGAAACCTTCCCAGTTATGCTAAAGTTGCTTGATTCTGAGTTATGTATCTTTTGATTTTGGTTGTTCAAGCAATGGCTTGGTGCTTTTAATGCTTCTCATAATTATTATTATTTGTGGTTAAGGACTTGAACTGCCAGTATGACAATATATTCTTCTATGTATCTTCTTACTGATAGTACTTGAATGTATCAACTTGTGTAGCATGCAAAAAGGGTCATATTAAAACCATTGTTTCCAATTTCTTCTTCTTTTAACTGCGTTGCCTCTAGGGTTCGCGAAGCTATGGTGAAAACCTTGATGGAGTTCCCAACATTGATCATAGCCAAGCTTTTGTACGAAAAGACATAATTGGTTGGTTAAAGTGGCTTCGCAAAGATATTGGTTTCCAGGATTTTCGTTTTGATTTTGCAAAAGGGTGAGTGTCCTCTTTGAAGTTTGTCATCTAGAACTCTGCTGAGACTTCTCTTTTGCATGTTTCCTAAAGTAATATTCTCTTGTGAACTTCATAGATATGACCCAAAATTTGTAAAAGAATATGTTGAAGAGTCAAAACCTGTATTTTCTGTGGGAGAATATTGGGATAGCTGTAATTATGTTGCCCCTGATTCTCGCTTGGACTACAATCAAGGTATTATCCTTCAAAAATACATTTCATTTTAATGTCACATGAGTAAATTCTTACCTTATATGTTAATGTGCTTCCTTAAATTATATGGTGATCTGATGTTTTTTTTGGTAATATGTATACGAAAACAATCTAAAAGTAGTTCTTGTGCTGTGTGGTCTGTTCTATATTTTTTTTCAGAATAGTTAGGACTTAGCTTCTGTTAATTGCACCTAACTTGTAGTGCTAGTTTAGGGAAATCAGTATTTTGAGATACCTAGAATTCTGATATCTTGCTCTTAATGTGGAAAATAACTTCAGCTTGGACTCCTATGGTTGGCTTGACATAGTTACTATTGGGAGCTGTTGTGCTTCAAAGTAGTTGTCAATATGAATGAAAACCATGCCCACTACATGAAAAATGAGTATTTTTGTAAATAATGTCTCGCTCTGGAACTTCAGGAAACTGAATAAGCTTTGTTAAACTATTAATTCATCATATCACTTAAACTAACAGTAACCTTTTCCATGTGTAACTTAAACTAATGTTTACATATCCAGAAGAGGTACAACCTCCATTTAGATGGTAGGCGTGCCAAAAAGTCTGGTTGTTTTCTATAGAACATCAATGCTTATAGAATATTATTCAATTTACATATACATTTACCTTGTTAAATGTACAGACAGTCACAGACAAAGGATTATTAACTGGATTGACAAAACCGGACAGGTCTCTGCTGCCTTTGATTTCACGACAAAGGGCATCCTACAGGTGCTTTCTGTAAAAAGTTTTCTTTTCTCATGTTATAACAAATCTATCCTTTGGCTTCACAGCAGAGTACTGGAAAAGCTGCTAAAATTTGTTTTGTTGGATTAAATACATTCTTAAAACAGGAAGCAGTTAAGGGACAACTATGGCGATTGCGCGATCGTCAAGGGAAGCCACCTGGTGTGATTGGGTGGTGGCCTTCACGAGCAGTCACATTTATTGAGAACCATGACACTGGCTCAACTCAGGTATATCAATTTTCATCAGTTGAATGAATTACTTCCTAATGTACCATCAAATTTATTTTAGATTAAAGCATGCTTGAATTATAAGACTCTGTCACTTCTATTATATCTACCAATTTGAAGTATCTACTAAATGGTGGGATATAATTTTTCAGAGTCATTGGCCTTTCCCATCTGATCATGTTATTGAGGTATGTCTTTGTTTCTATACCATCCATTTATGGCAGAGTAGCGATATTTTTTTTTGGAAACTAACTCCTCTTTTCTAAACATTGCTGTGCTATGATGAAATCTTTGGATCTTAGTTCTTTTTATATATGCATAGTAGAATACATAAAAATTATGGTCGATAATGATTCTATTAAAAAATATATTTTGAATGAAAAAATAGAGGTAGGTTTGTAACACTACTTAAAGCCATATTAAGCAAAGATGTTTCTGTAACTATGGGGCCGCAAGCTTTGTCATTATTTGTCTCTATGTTTTTGAACTGCAACAAATTTTTAATTCCTAAATTATTTTATAGGGATATGTTTATATACTCACTCATCCAGGAATACCAACCGTATTCTACGATCATTTTTATGATTGGGGTAACTCTTATCACAATCAAATCGTGAAATTGGTATGTTCACCTGCTTATTCTTATTGAATCATCTTTCTAGATCATCTTTCTTAAATTTTAATAATGTGCAGATGGACATTCGTTGCCGCCAAGATATCCATAGTCGTTCCAAGATCAAGATTTTGGAGGCTCGCTCCGATCTCTATGCCGCTAATATCGATGATAAAGTCTGCATGAAGATTGGCGATGGGTCATGGTGTCCGAGTGGTCGGGAGTGGACACTTGCTGCAAGTGGAAACAAATACGCAGTCTGGCACAAATAGTATTGTCATTATATATATATATATATATATCATTTTTCTTCAGTTGTATCTTCTGTTGACTGAAGTCGTCTTACTTTCTGTTTTCTAAATAATCATGAGTAATTTACTAATGATTTACATATTAAATTTTTGCATACCCTAGACTAACATATTAAATTTTAACAGTATCAAAGATATTAAATTTGATATATTTTTCAAGGTATCGGTTAGATTAATTGGCAAAGATTTTGACTGGATATTGTAAGATGGCAGGCTCCAACTTTGTATTTATCATTTACCCTTAAAAAAAATTATTGATTGGCGGGTCGATATCGTCCTATAGATTTAAAATTTTTGCAGGTGGTGGCCTCACTATATATATTTTTTAAAAAAGCCATATGGCAAGGTTGAATCAGCCTTTATTTTCTGTTGGTGATGACGCCCTCACAACACTGATACCAGCCTCAAGTGCAAAATGGGGTGAGTCACTCCTTAAAAGGTTCCAGGGATGGCACCAATCTCTCGATACCCAACACGGGACCTGATTTTTAGCGCTAGATCAAAGGCTCACCCATCTCGACGTTGGATGCGGTCTATGGTCAATGGCGGAGCATTCCTGACATTTCCAAACAGATTACACTTAATTTAAATGCGTTTCCGTATTAGTTCTATTTGCAAGTTAGTAAAAATTATGTGTACTAAATCATCTTAATCAATCAGGATGGAGTGTGTTCACCGCTGGGATCGACACATCGCCATACATAAGCAGCATCGGGCGGTCGGCGTAGCGGTTTTAAGGCTGTTATAATAGTCGTTGCATCTCTTAAATTGGGCAGTTACGCGCGGTCATAATTAATTGCTCCAAGAACGCGTTCGTTACCCCCCTAATCCCTACATCGCTTCATCCTCTGTAGATCGCCTTGATCCTCGGTGGCTGGTGGCTAGCGGCACAGTGGTACCTTCTCTCGCTCCTCTTCATCGCCTCTATTCCGATGGTGCTCCCTTTCTTGCCCCTTCGCGTTCGCTATCTGCTTCGAAACCCCAATCTTTCCGGACTCTCATTCCTTTATTTTCGGTGATTCCAGGCTAGATTCTTTATTTCTAGTTGTTTCTTTTGTTCTTCTGTCCTGCGAGAATGTCATTGCTGTTCTTACTGTGGGGTATCGTCAATGCTCTTCTTATTCGGTTGACTCGGGATTTTGCTTGTTCCGCCTGTTGCGCCGCCCAAGTGTCAAGAACTCCGTTTCCTCATTCTTTACACTATAATTTAGGGTGTCTGTTTAGCTTGCCATGGAGATCATGTTTTCTAATCCATAGATGCCTCTTCTTTACATGTATACAAGAATCATCAATATTATATAGATGACTTTGATCGCCTCGATGAGGCCTTCTTTTATTTTATCAGGGAGCTTTGGTCGGTTAAATTTAAACTGGATTGGGTCAACAAGTTGATCAGAAACGTCGTATCTCGGGACTAAGAACCGATCAAAGACCGTGTTCTTAACGATTTTGATCAGGGTTTGCTGAAAGAGAAGTATGTTTCGACCGTTCTGCAGTAAAAATCCCTCTTCTTCATGCGTGTTTCGTCAGATATGAGTGTTGGTACATTCTGACCACGTGGAAGCATTGCAGTTAAAGGGCACCGCATGTCTCGTCCAAAAGAGATGCAACCTTTTCTTTTGTCGAAGAAAGGGGCGTGAGACTTCAGATCTCGTGGGAGATCAACCAGACGTGCTCAGGATGGCCGTGGGATACTCATCATGAGATGTCCTGCCTGGTATGTCGCCATTTTCGAGACGCCTGTAGTTTACGAGAGTTTAGGCCGCATTTATACGAACATCTGCTGGGAGTTACGGTATCACCTTATACTTCTCTTGCATTTTCTCTTCACATCTTTCTCTCTCTAGACTAAATTCTGTATCAAATTATATCCACCGGTAGTCTAGACTTTTCCATTTGATACGTACGTGGGGGCTGAGATATTACGTAGACTTGGCTGTAACTCATGCACAGTGCTCTCTTCTAAATTTTCTTTGAACTACTTACTAATGAGGTTAAATCAGGAGAAAGGAGAAACTTTTTCGAGAGTGGGTTCAGGAATGCTGTACCTTGTCCGATTTCTTATTTTAATGATGTGTTGGACAAAGTGGAGTGTAATAATGGATCAATTGGTTGGTGAGGTAGAATTGATGCAGATAAAACCCATGGCATGGGTGTGGAACAGAGGAATCATAATGGTGGGGTGGGTTTGTGGACATCATCAATGATGGTAAATCATAAGACAAATAAGGGAGGAATTCTGCTGCTGGGGGCAGTTCTTCCTTTTTCCCTTGTTGCCATAGTAGAAGAAAGTGGGGTATACATTTTAATTTTAATAGCTAGGTAGGTATAGATTAATGTATCTCGTTTATAAGCTTCTTGATGAGAAAAAAGGTAAAGAAAATTAGGTTGTGGGAGCTGAAAATTGAAAGAGGGAGAAAGAAAGAAACCTTCCAGGGCCGTGAACGATCATCATGTCGAGAGAAAAGGTTACCTTTTTGCCTACCAAGATAAGCTTTTAATATCGAAGCTAAAAAAGAGGGTAAGAGCATCACAGCGAGTTCTTTAATTCTGACAGAGAAATTGACTTCGTTGAAAGATAGATCAGAGGATGGAATGCGAGAGGTCAATCGCTAATACTTGTGCTATGCATTAAATATCAATTGTCCATATACTCAGAAGTCTTTGCTTCAAGTCTTTCTCCATGGCACAGACTACACTAGCTCTTCGAGTAGTACTTTTGCTGGTCCCACCGACCACATTTTATTTGTGGTTACAGCTCTCTGGCAAATTTAATCTGTCCGCCAATTAGCAGATGAGACTAGGCCTAAAGAGCCGAAGCCACACCTGCACCTACATTGTCATTCAAGTGGTTGTAACAAGTGTTGTTTAATCTACTCTAATTCCTCCAAAGTGGTCATTGAACCTACGTGACACCACAGAAAATGTTGAAGAACAAGACATGGCCTTTGTTCCTGTTTAAGCGAGCGAGAATTGGCGCTACAACCGAGGGAAGAAGACAGATTTGTAGGTGCGGAAGGCCGGAAAGGTTTGTGCTTGAACACTTTCCTTTTAGTTAGGATGATTTGAGATGAAAGAAGTGTGGGACACGATTGAAACCTTACTTCTTCCCTTTGTCTCTCAAGGACAATCCCTTCCTCACCCTCGGTAGTCCTCTCTTTTCCTCACCCACTCTCTCTCTTATATGGAACACAGAATATCTCCCTCGTTTGTTCAGAAGGATCATAAGTTTGGAGGCACTTGTAGCTCATTTATTCTGCAGTTGTTGTCATTGTGGGTTTATCAAAGGGTTGCTTGCAGAGGTTATTGGCATTCTGTCCATCTCCAAGTCATCCATCTCTCCTGAACATGGAGAAGCTTATAGATGGAGGTGGGCATCCTGCCAACAGATCTCTGCTGGCTTCTCTTTGTGAAACCCTTGTGACAGACCGGCCTCGATTTCTAGTAGCCCGGGGATTCATTCTGTCATAAAATAGAGAAAACAGGCACGCACTTATATGATGAGAATATGAAAGAATGGTAAAACATGCAGCTCCTTTTTTGTTTATTCTTTTGATAGGACATATGCAGCACTTGTACAACTTATGTATTATATGGGCTTCGTGGTGTCACCTCCTATGATTCTTTTGTTATCTTGAGTTCTTTTCTTCTTGGCTGCTATCATACGTTATTATTACCTGTTGAAATCACGTAGACCATTTTCCTTTTTCTTTACTTTCTGATACTGATTACAATAACAAGTATGGAATCCTTATCCTTCGCTTGTGTTTGTTTGCTTCATTTCCTTTAATGTTGCTTGCTTTTAACTGGCATTCTTGTGCTAATTTTCCTGATATGTCCAGATCGCTGATCTGATGTTAATTGAGGGCCGAATTATGGATGGAAAGAAGATATTGCTGAAAAATATCATATGTTAACCTTCTTGATGACAAAAAAGTGCTCTTTTTTGTTCATCATATTACTTCCCCCGGCGACAGATCATGTAGAAGGATATCTTGGATGTGGCTTTCTAGACCCTATATGTCTCTTTTTCTTTCCTAGAAAATCTAATTCTTTTTGCTCTAAGTCCACTTTGTTCTTTGTTTATTTTCTTTCTTTTTGGGTTCTCTTTACTGAAACAAAAGACACCCTTTGTTCTTTTATCTTTCTTGAATCATCATTTACCATCATATGAGAATGAAACTAAAACTTATCTCAGGAGCGAGAGAGGCACTTCTTTTCATAAATTTAGGCCCTATATGAACGATATACATAAGATACTTTTTTGGATCTATAACAAAATATTACTAAAAAAAATCAATTGTAAAAAATTTTGTGTCTTTAGTTAGTCCGGGTGATGAATGCCTTTAATTTGTGCTCAAATACAACAAAGATAATCCAGTCTCTTTTGTCATGCATTGTATGTGTAAGGCATTGTTTTTGTTCTTATTTAAATTTTTTGTTTCAAAAGCAATTTGCACTTTAGATTTGATAGCATGTTTAGATTCCATGAGGAAGAAGTTATTGGCCTCTGAAACAGGGAGAGAGAAACATGGTGAAATACTCTGAGAATGGCTTTAATGAAAGTCGAAGAATATGTATAAGAAATTTAGCAATTGAGGGTGAAGTGTTCATCCATTAAAATTGTGAATCTTAGGAATAATAAATGCAAAATTTCTAATCGAGAATTTCAAAGAATCCGATTTCATATGATTTGAACAAGCAGAATCGAATGCATGAGATTAGAACCTGGTTGACTATGGCTTCAGCCAAAAGTGTTGTGCTAATGGAGAAAGATTCGGTAGTCGCAGCTGTAGTGGGTTTTTTCAGCAACTTTATGATATTCTTGATTTGTATGGCCAATCTTATGACAATATATGCAAATTGACTTTCTCAACTTTTCATTGAAATTACTCGTAGCCACGGTTGAGGTAGAGGGTGAAGAACTCCTTAGAGGGGTTCTGGGACTCTACAACAAGGAGATGCACTACCACCACCATGATAATCTCATCAGAGATTGACCATTGTCGTACGTGATCCACTCCTTGAGAAGGTATCGTGTACAAGTGTTTGCCATGCTTGATTGAGGGGATCCATTTGATTGGGCAAAGGAGATCTGAAAGAGGGGCTTGATTTGATCTCAATTGGTGATGCGTAGAGAAGGTGGAAGCATACTTGAGAGTGAGAGCAATATATCATCCTTCTTGCAGTGTTGCAAGCTGAGTCAACATGGTGGATGATGTGGCTACGATGAAATCAATGAAGTAGGGAGCTTGCTTATTGTTGGTAGCGGTGAACAAAGTGGTGACCACGATGATTCAATGAAGCAGGGAAGGAAGCAACAACTTGCTTGTTGTCGACAACGATGAACAAAGAGGTGGTCGTGGTAAATAAATGATAGTGGTGGGGAGGTAGGCGGTCACTAGAGGCAAATTTATTCTAGAAGAGAGTCGTCGTCGAAGGGGAGTCACCGTCAATCGTTGGTGAGTCATCGGGGATAGGCAAGCAAGGAGTCACCGATCATTAGTGAGTCACGTCGAGGCAGGGAAGAAGCGATGCAGATGGTTGATGATGAGATCTTCGAGATGAGTCACCTACCGTCGGAGGTAGGTCAGCGAATAAGGAAAGATTGGAGTGAGGAAATCGTTGTCGTTGTCATTCATGACGAAAGGAGGGAGATGTTATCGGAGAGCTTTGATACTATATTAGAATGAAAAGAGAAAAAAATTTATTTTATTGATTGCATATTCTTTGTACGTGGTATCCTTATTTATAAGGTGAAATATAATCAAATCAATCTCATAAATTGATGGCATTGTCAAATCCCTTTTGTATGGTAAGAACCAAGAAAATATATGACGATCATATCGAGAGATATGAGATCTTTTTATATAGTAATTTCGATATAGTAATATGTTAGAGAAAAAGAAATTACTTGATATAGAGCTTACATTGATAACTCATGTTTCTCTTAAGATGGCCGCCCTTCTCTTCTCTCTTTCTTCGATGACTTTTCCTTCTCTAAAGGGCATCCCCCCTAAGCCCCCGACATTGATAAGGTCGTCTCCACTTCTCTCTTATCTTTCTCTTATATTAAGAGCATTGTGTCTCTCGTAAATACTACTAAGACCTCATAGGCTTCTCTCCTACCTACAAAACCACATATTTCCATGGTGGCCTTTGGTAACCTGCTATACAAATTGGCATTGGAACACATCAAGACTTCCTCCACAAACTTTGTCCAGTTTGAGGAGGCCAAAATTCTTAAATGGGGTCGTTTGTGGGTAGGCAAGATAAGTTTCTTAATCACCCCTCTCCTATTTCAATTTTATGAAATTTTTTTACCGAAAATTTGTAATTTTGTTTCTTCCACTTCTGTCTTAGATTTAGATTTGGAGACTAGTTTTTCTTATTTTTAAATTTTAATATGAAACTGATGCACTTATGGTTTTAATTGAGGGTCCTTGGGATGTTTTATAACTTATACATTGGCGCTCTAATTTCAACCAATGTCTGAATTTATCATATTTGCTCTCCTATTGATTCATTTGCTTAGACTTTCAATGGAATATTAGAATGAAGAGTCCCTGTTTACCTTCACCTTTTTACTGGGACGTTTTCTTAAGATTGATCCTCGATCCCTTAAGTATGAATGGAAAAAATTTACAAGAATTTGTGTTGTAATAGATATTACTTAACCCTTAAAACATGCTTTATGGATCGGTCCTTCAAACATTAAAAATTTTCAAGCAATTTGTTATGAGAATCTCCCTCCCCATTGTTATCGATGTGGTCAATTTGGTCATTAAACTAACTACTGTCCTTTCATCTTCTATTTTTTCTCTCCAACTAAAGCTAAGGACGAGGATTCTACACCCTCGAGTATAAAATCTCAACTAGTTATAGGTTTTGAATCTTCTAATGAGTATATTATTAGACCTTAGATTTGTGTTTAGCGTTATTTTTTCCATAGAAGAATTCTGACTTCAGGACTAACAACGATCATCAAGGAACAGCCACCCAGCACTTCAACATGTGCGTACATGATGGAATGTGCTATAGAGGCTAATCCTAACGTCTCCCAACTTCCATCCATCATATTATTTACAAAAGTTGCTTATACAGATATAGATATATGTCTCATTCCCCCATCACATCCTTCCTAATTTGTCATCTTGATAAGCTTAATGATTTAGCCTTGATGATGAAGCATAGGCTGACAATGGATTTAGATGGTGGGCTCTATTCGGATCCTGACTCAATAGTTTTGGTTGACTCGTAACGAATCCAATACCTTATCTAATCAGTTACTATTGTCTCTAGACTAATTATTCCTTCCTTTATAGTTATGGTAGCCCAAGAGATCAATATATTCTCTATTTATAGCTCTTTTGTCAACTCCTCTTCTAAGTCTAGCACCCAAAACCAACCTATGGCTCTACCGACTTCTCTATTGTTACTGACCAATCCTATCTATATAAGATTGGTCACCTCTAAAACATCTAAGATTGGTCACCAATCCTATCTTCTAGACAGAACCCTTATCCTAAAGAAGCCACCTCTAAAACATCTATGATGTTGATAGAATCGAAACTATCATTTTTAACCTTAACACACAAGTTATATCTCCAACATTTACCTATTCTTCTGAGAATAATGATTCAAAAGGTTAAGG
>LVTN01000318.1:0-41713 GCA_001649415.1 Musa itinerans
GGGAAAACGGGCATGGCGATGTAGGAAAAGGGGTCGCTCAGAGGAACGGGCATCCGAGTTTGGCATTCAGAGGAATGGCCAACTCCTTCGCGCGAGAGGCACCACGAGGACAAGCAAGCTGGGAAGAATGTGGAGCGCACAAAGGTTGGGATGGCTGAGTTCGAGCTACGGCTCGACGTTGACAACTATACTTGATGGTGCTCAAGGCAAGCGAGGCGCTTGGTAAAGGACGAGACCATGCAAGGTTGAATGAGTTGCTCAGCGACCGAAAGAGTTGTGCAAAGCTCACAGAGGTGAGAGGAATTGCTAACTCGAAGAATTCGGTACTCATGCAAGGGCTTCTATGCGGACGATGGAATGTTCGTGGCCATCCCAAGGCGACCGAAACTCGGCGCCACGGAGCATTGAAACTTTCTCTTCGGCATATGAAGGATACGTCCGCAGGAGGCTGAAGAGTGCAGCGAGTTCAGCATGTTGCTAGGCCTTGAGGGGCGCAGCGAGGGCCGTATTGACGTGGAGTCGCAATCTAGCAAGTGCGTTTGCAGGAGGCAGAACTTTGCGCAGTTTGTTCAGCAAATCGGAGTAGTCCAAGGGGATGGTGGTCTCCGAAGCGAAGAAAGATGTTGCTCCAATGGGATAGATATCCAGGAGGGATAAATCCCAGCTCTCCAGAGGGAGAACCAAGAACCAGGTGCAACGGACCGCACATGTTGAGGAGGACCTCAAAAAACAACAACTCTGCGAGCGGCGAGGAGTCGTCGCATGATCTCGCTTGAGAGAATGCATTGGTGGATGCATTGCGAGATCAAGTGGGGGAGCAACCCAAAAGCAACATAAATGAAGACACACTTGGAGTCGATATGGAGATCGGACTCAAGGGAGGGCTGACCCGTGGAATGGTGAGCGCGAGGGCCACCATCAACTCAATGCAAAACGAGGAGCGGAGCAACTTGGGTGTAACTTGGCGAAGTACCCAAGCCGCACGAAGGGAGCCAGCATAGAAGATGGAATATGGAGCGGAGGCACAATACTTTCCTTGGACAGAGGTCAAGGACATGAACTCTTGCAAAGGCAAGAGCGAGATCATGTCGTTCCATGAGTCCTTCTTTCTGATGGGGCGGGCTCATCCTGCATGGTGCCAAAGATGAAGGGAGCTTCAAGGCACATGCACCTTACCTCAGAGAAGCAATTGACGGAGGAACTAAGGCGACTCAACTTGCGGAGGCGAAGTTGGGTTCAGAAGGCCTTGGCACGGGGCAAGAGGACGCGGAGGCGAGTACTCTTGAAGAATATGCCACAGTGTTGTCATTCAAGTTGTTTGAAGGGAGCGGTGCGCAGCGGAGATTGTGCTGGTAGGGGCAGAGGCCCAGGATCCAGACAATGGTGCACTAATTGCAGCGAAGTCGGTGGACTTCGGGAGCTACTAGGCGACGGACTGTCCTAGAGCGGTGCTTCATCTAGGTGTGACCCAAGAGTGGGTGGATGAAGGTCGATTGCCAAAGGAGCGAACAAAATCGAAGGTGAAAGAGACCCTATGATGTATTGGCAGAGGCCACACAGGGAGGGTTCACAATTCGAGTTCATCCCACAAGGATCAGAATGCAATGGAGATGTCACCAGGAGGCGACATGGTGCAGCGGATCGTGGTGGAACAGTTCGTGGCAATGCGATACACACGAAGACAATCCCGTGAGGGACGGGGTCATACGGAGGTATGACCGGGAGCTACTGGAAGCTCCAGTTCGGTGAACAACACGACGGCAAGAAGGGCTATGGATTCAAGGAGTGAAGGCCATGGTACCGCAGAGGCGGGTCTTCCGTGCGTGCATCGAATCTTGCATCAGATGAAAGCCTTGGCTATCAGCATATGGGGGCTGTGTTCCACCAAGGAAAAAGTTTGAAGGCAAGTACCAGTGAGTCCCAGGGGAGGGACTTGATCATGCAGAGGTATGATCGAAACAGCTGGAGAGTTGGACTCTCCAGATCCCACATTCGCTTAAGGGAGCCCGACGAGTCAGAGGACAAGGTCGAGTAAGCGAACGTTGCTACCAAGGAAGCTAAGGAGAACAGAATCGGTGCAAACCCTACAACATGATGGCAGAGGCCATGCGTGGGAGTTGCAGTCTGTCTTTCCATCGACCAAAGGGATCTGCTTGGAGAACACAGAGGTGTTGAAGCAGGGGGTCGAAAAAGGGCGAGGAAGCGACGACGAGTCCAGAGGGACTTAGCTACCCAAAATCAAGCATCAGTCAGAATGGAGGTGACTCAGAGGAGTGCCACAAAGACATCTACTGATCGTGAAGAAAAGGGATGCAGAGACAAGGCGACGGATAGTAGGGCCATGGGCATGGCAGCGCCATGGTACCGCAGAGGCGGGACTTCCGTGAAAGTCATTGATCCCTTGCTCTCATGGAGGGAGAGCGCTCTTTGCACAGCATGTAGCGGGACGGTGAAAGGCATAACAGCCTCATTTAAGTGGGCTTGATGGCCATTTTAGGCTTGTAGATAAAGATTGTGTCATGTGGACACCAATGAGAGAATTCGGTCTGTAATGGACCATTTTACCCTTTGTTGTGCAACTATTCTGAGCTTGTAAAGTCTATTTGTAATTTGCATTGTCAATGAAGTGTTTTCGGAGATGTTTGCTTGTGGATCCCGAGCGAGGCGTTTTCTCTAACCCGTTTTCTCTTTTGTAGGTCCTAAGGGACCAATGGGAGGTTTCGGGAAGGCTGACCTTTGCGGACGGACACGCAAGGGTGCCGCACGACTTAGGCAAAACCAGCTAAGTCCGTGACAAAACGGTGACAGTGAAGTGAATATCAAAGCAAGTGTGCTGCTGAAGGTTTTGGAGAGTGGGCGAGAGAGTCAATTGGGGAGTCTTGATGATTCTGAGATCAGCACTGATGACTCTGTGCTGCAAACATCACAAATACTGCTTTGTGATAGAGTCGTAGAGTGCTCTGTCGTCATCATTTTATATCCGTTGCCACTGACAGCATCGATCATCACCAATTAGAATGTTAAAATTATATTTTTATTAGTAAAATCAATAATGTTAAGATAAATAAACATGAATGTTTTACTTTCGTAACTATAAGAATGTCGATATAATTTTTTTAAATATAATGATTGAAATGCTAAAGGTAGCTAATTAAATTAGCATTATATAATTTCAGTGAATCTTTTCTCAATTTGTTCCTCTTTATTTTTTTTGTTCGATGTGTCGAAATTCATTATATCCTATTTTTTTCAAACTGTATGATGTTTAAAATAAAGAAAAAGTTTGATCAGAACAATTGAAGGTAAATCTATTTAGTTTCGTTTCACAAAATCCAATTTTCATTCGGACAATTAATTCAAGATTTTCGTGATATCTTATAATAAAATCTCATCGATACTCAAGTCAATATTTTCGATATGATTTAGGAGTAGCTCGGAACGAAGAAGTACATTAAAAAAATCCTCTTCTATAACTATTTAAAATCATTTCACTGTTGGTAATAAATACATCAAAAAGATTAGTAGTGTTAATAGCTTAAGTAGGATGCTTTCTATCAGGAAAAAAGAGGAAAAAACAAAAAATAATCCACATATTTATCTTGGACACACCTCAGTCTACAACATCAATGCTTAACATTGTTTGTTCAAACAAACTAAACTCATGCCAGCAAATTAGAACACAGATTATGAGCTAAAGGAAACTAAAGATTGATAGATCTTGACAGTCCAATGAGAATAGAATGGAAGAAGAAATTTGCAGTCCCTCTTAGGTATCGGTTGCAGACAGACTCGTCACCACCATGCCTTCATTTAATGCCCTAGACCAGGGTGGCAACGAGGAGGAGAGGGGTCACCCAAACGCCACCCACCACCAACCCCAACCACTTTGTGCCCTCAACATACCTACTGCATCTTCCACCATTAATTTTATGGCCACTGCTGGTGGTGGAGGAGGATGTGGCCGGCGTCGCCAGTGAGCCATCTGGTGCTGCATGGAAGCAGCACATACGTATCACTACTCTTTCCAAGACGAGGAGAGACGAGTATATGCAAGCAAAAACATCTCAGACCATACAGAGCAAGAATAATGACCATATATATGCATGATTAGTCTTCCCAAAGTGCATCCTCTTCTGCAAGATACATGACAAGACTGTTTTGAGGTTCTCATTCCTCTTCTTTTATTTTGCTTTGCATCATTAATCATGTATGGCTAGACCTATCTCAAGAACTGTTATATTGTTCATATGTATGTACATCAGTTGATGGATGTTGATCCTTGCAAATGGGATGGATTCATATTAATTATATTGTGGACCCAAGCTATGCAACCTACTTTCCTCACCAATTTAATGTCAGATAATATATATTATTATCAACAAGACAGTGATTGGTTCAAGAAAATTAGAAAGGATATTAAATACTGATTTGGCACTATTCCATTTCTTATGCTAAATGCATAACATACATGAGATAAACTTCTTTTTATTTATATTTGCCACTAAAATTCATACTCTTTTTCATGTTGAAAGATAGACATGTCTTTTAGTTACTGTGTCAAAGACATTTTTTAATCAAATTTTCATTAATTCCAACCTCTGGTTATCATATTTTTGATACAAAGTAGTTTAATAACTTGCACAAGAACACTCAATTAATTTAATGAGCACTGATTCTACCACATGAAGTTGTTGAAACTTTACTATAATGTCAATCAATTGCATGCCAACATACAATTAATGAATTGATAGTGAAAAAAGTACACAGAGTCATCCACTGTTCTAATTATGTGATGATGACTTCTAATGTGCTCATTTATTTGCTCTTCACAACCTAATAGCCAATCCCATCTTCTAAATCTTCATTAGCCTACTGGTCTTGTCAGACCATGTTTGCAGACCATTCATCAACTAAGACTCGCTTGGTTATACCCATCACCTATCAGCCTTGTGATTGGAGACAGTGAAGAAGTGGCACTCTAATTATGAGGGTTGATGTCTGGGTAGATTACTTTGGGTGTGTTTTTGCCAGCTGATGAACTCTACGTAGGTAGTAGAAGATGGGGGAGATGGCGTTAAGGAAACAGCATAATAGTATACCATGGCCGCTGCTTGCATTTCCTTGGTTTGCCTTCCCAAACTGCTCGAAGATCTGAGCTTCCTTCGAGTGTGGTGGTAGGTGAAGAAGCTCTGCACCATGATCAGAGTTAGAAGCGGAAGAGAAGGATTAAGAAGAACGAAGAGGAATGCATCAGCCATGAACTGTACGTGTACTGCACTTACCGGGGCACTCGGAGATGTTGGAAGATGCATGGCATACGGTGGGCAGATTCATGGCGAGGGTGGCGTTGAACGTGATCCCGAGGCCGGGCTCGTTGCGGTCCTTGATGAGGACGCAGAGACACGTCCGGTTCTTGGAGAGGATCTTGCTGAGGCCGTCGCAGCAGTCCGGAGTTGGCGCCTTTGCTTGGCCCTCGACGTAGGTGAGGCAGGTGGAGAGGCTGACGAGCGTGTCCTGGCAATTCGCCTTGTCCTGGGCGAAGTCCGAGCTGCCGAAGCTGGCGCAGCAGAGTAACAGTACAAGAAGGAAAGGCAATCTGGAGGAGAAGGAGAAAGTTGCCATGGAGTGGGACTGGAGATGAGGAGGAGAAGAGGTGGGGGTGGGAGTATAAAGGAGTGAGAGAGTTGGAGTGGCAATTAAGAGAGGTTAACCAAGTTTGGTAAGTGCATGCTTCAGACGGAGGGAGGAGTTAAGGAGAGGGTGGTGGAATGCATGGGCCACTTTGGCTGTGGATTAAGACCTGCTTTCTGGATTAATTAATTGGTCTGTCAAATTAATTGACTGTGTGTATTAGAGAGAGAGAGAGAGAGAAAGACTGTGTGCGTCACTCTCTATGTGTGAGAAAGATTATATTGTGTCTGTGTGAGATATATAGATAGATAGAGAGATCTATGGAGAGAGAAGGGGCCCGTTGATACAATAAAGGATAGAGCAACAAGAGGGGCGCAACATACTGCGAGGAAAAGGATGGGTACAACTTGCATGCATGATTTCATGATCTCCTTTATAAGCTATTGTTTGTTTGGTAAAATCAAATTTATTTAGCTTATAAGTTTATTCCAAAAAAATTTTAGATAATGATCCCCATACATCTTAACAAAACTTATGTGATACGAAAGGGTGTTTTTTTTATTTTCTCTTATTTAGATTATGTTTGTTGTTGAGAAAGTTGATGACATCTTAATTATCCTAATGTGATTCTAATCTATGCATCATTGAGATGTTCCTGGAACTTGTTGAGAACCTAGGAGAAAATTCTTTTAGGTTTTAATATGACTTACATGAAGAATAAGGTCGATGAAAGTTTTATTGATTCGATCCCCTGGATAATTAAGTTAATGAAATGATATATAAAAATAATAATGTCTGACCTCATTTATTATGTTATAAATGACTTTTTATATTGGGTGGGAGAGAATAAAAGTCGATCGATCACGATTGATCGATAATAATTCTCCTATCCATATTGATTTATAAAGCTTGGACTTCTTTCTTTGTATCATTAAATTCTTAGATATTTGCTACTTGGACATTGTAAATTGATGGCCAATATATATATATATATATATATATATATATCATTGGAGTTATAATATTAATTATGCTAAAAATTAACTATATTTTTAATGCAATAACATATATGCAAGTTTTTTAGTTTTGTGAACTAGCACTAACTAATATCCATTTTTTTAAAAAAAATTAGTGAATTAGAGAATGTAAAAGAAATATAAAAAAATTATTTTCCTTTGACAAATTTGAAATAGGAGTCTTCTTGTCAAGTATAAAGTATTCTTTGATGGGATCCCAAATAAAACGATGTTCATTAGCCACAAAGTAAGATAATATTGACATGTTCAGTAAAATTTTATTGAGTCTCTAATTAGATAAGATGAGTAGATTAGAATTAATGGTATGAATGAAAAAGGAAGAAATGAAATTATATCTTGTAGCTCAATTTTAATGTCAAGATGACATTTCATTAAACTTAAGCCAAATTTATTAAAATCATCCATATAATTATGCTAAAAATTAACTATATTTTTAATGCAACAACATATATGCAAGTTTTTTAGTTTTGTGAACTAGCACCAACTAATATCCATTTAAAAAAAAAATAGTGAATTAGAGAATGTAAAAGAAATATAAAAAAATTATTTTCCTTTGACAAATTTGAAATAGGAGTCTTCTTGTCTGAGTATGAAGTATCCTTTCATGGGATCCCAAATAAGACGGTATTCATTAGCCACAAAGTAAGATAATATTGACATGTTTAGTAAAATTTCATTGAGACTCTAATTAGATAAGATAGAGTAGATTATAATTAGTAGTATGAATGAAAAAGGAAATTATATCTTGTAGCTCAAATTTAATGTCAAGATGACATTTCATTAAGCTTAAGCCAAATTTATTAAAATCATCCATATAAATGAACAATAAATATCCCTCTATTGCTCTATGTATTGTCAAATAAATAATTACTTTGGTCTCAATCCATCCTAACTGTTGATTGGGTTGGAATAAGATTCACATTCTATTATTTATATTGGTGCTCAACTTGATCTAACTATTGCATTAATTGAGCATTAATATGCCATCTACCACCAACTACATGTATGTCTTCAACATTAGCCGCTGAATCATGAAGGGAAATTTCCTACATGTAATCATCATATCATATAGTACCCAAAAAAAAAAAAAGGTGGACTCTCAAGTCATTTATTTGCAGTAAATAATTTTTTATATTTCTATTCAAACATATTTAAGCATATAAAAATATAACATATATATTTTTTATTGATGATGGGGATAAAGTCAATAATGTCAAGATTAGTCTGACTCGATTTGGATTAGAGGCTTAGATCCCAAATGTTATGGATTGAAATTTTCCATCTTATAGGTAGATCTATACACAACTCATGCATATTAAACATAGTATGAAGGAGTAGTTGCAAGATCTTTGTATTGAATTGGTCAAATGGACTTTGCCATTTTCTTGATTTCTTGATGTTTCTCCCAACATATATATTAGGATGTACACAGTAAGAGAATCCACTATAGGAATCCTTGGAATGGCTTCCATGAGTTCTTCCTCCTATCTGTCATCCTTCTCACGTCGTCTACTGCTGATGATGAAGATAGAAAGGTAACCCTAGTCATGTCAGATTACATCGATATTTAGGTGGAGGATTTGGAATGTACTGTTCCATTTTCATGCAGATTTATGTTGCATATATGGGAGATCACACCTCGTCAATGTTCTTGACCGAGGCTCTCCATCTTAATCTACTTGATCGAGTACTTGAGGGCTGGTAATTCTCTCTCGCAGTAGATGAAATCTCTTGACATGTCAAGCTTATGAAGAACAACACTATGTTTCATGGTGCAGTTCACCCAGAGAGTCTTTGATCTATAGCTACACGAAGAGCTTTAGTGGACTTGCAGCGAGACTCACTGCCAAAGAGAAGAAAAAGCTTGCTGGTACGCCTGAGGAAAGTTGAGAGTAGTATCTGTTTCCATTACTGCGTCGAATTTGCAGCAATGGAGGGTGTGGTGTCAGTGTTCCTTAGCAGAATGCTAAGACCTCGCACAACGAGATCGTGGGATTTCCTGCGCTTCTCTCGAACCGTGAACCGGAATTCTCCTCCGGAGAGCGACGTCGTCGTCGGCATGATCGGCAATGGAATCTGGCTGGAATCCGACACTTTCCATGACGAAGGGATTGGACCTCCTCCACGTAAATGGAAGGGTGCCTGTGTGAATCTCAAATGCAACAAGTACGCATCTCGTCTCGCTCTGCATCGTTGCTTCCATCAAACACTGCGTGCAAAATCCGATTGTGCTGCGTCAACAAAATCATTGGGGCTCGATTCTACAACAGCTACAAGGATGCCTCGCACGAAGCCTCTGATACGTGACTTCGACGGCCGTGGATCCCGTACTTCCTCCACCGTCGCCGGTCGACGCGTTCGTAACGCCAGTATGTACGGCCTCGCGGGTGGCACCGCGAGAGGAGCCGTGTACAAGGGCTGCGCGACGCAGTACATCTTGGCCGCCTTAGACGACGCCATTGCCGACGGGGTGGACATAATCTCCCTGTCGCTCAGCTACGCCTGGGTGCAGGATTGCTTCGAGGACGCGATGGCGATCGGTGCTTTCCACCAAAGTAATCCTCCTGTTATCTATCCATCCTACTTGGACCTTCCATAGACTCTCTCCGCGATCCATTCTTGCAATAACTTGCAGGCAATGCGATGATTTGGACAAGAAGTTGGTGAAAGGGAAAATAGTTCTATGTGGATCTATCAGTGTGATGGAACAAAGCCCTTTCTTGCTGGTGCCAAAGGAGCAGTCATGCTGTATCCTTCCCATTGTGGTCTATTATTCCGAGGGCAAGAAGCTCATGTAATACATACGTAACACCAAGTCTCGATCTTGAAGATGCATGAGAAGAAGGGGTTCGTAGTGACTGTCTCCGGAGGGCCGCTGAAGATGAACTCCGTCGCCTCTGCTTCCATCACATGGTACGATGGCAAGCACAGACTGAGGAGCGTATCAGTCGTGTACACTGATTTCTCTTCACAGTAGAAATCGCACTCTCTCTCTCTCTCTACTCAGTTTATTGTTTTTGTCTTGTGCTAATTATTAGTGTAATTAACATAAATAAGATTGTTAAAAGGATTATGATGCCACATAAACATTAAAGTATAGAATTTGTCGAACAACTCAACCAAGATCAAGAAGAAAATAGAAAAAAAGGATAAAATTGATCTCACAGATCAAGCTTTCTTCCTTAGTAAATTAACATTTGTCTCTCTGCCTTGTCAACCACACCATATCTTCAAGATGATGCCTTCAAGGCAGCAAATCTTCTGATACATATGCAGGAAACCTTTCTGTCAAAATATGAACTTTCCATCTCAGTGAATCTAGTTTCCAAGATTTCCTAGCTGGGGAATTTAATGATCACCTATCCACAATTTAAATCACAACACCTCAAAATCTTAAGAAAATAATAATATGATGACTGAAACTCGCTATAAAAATAATTTGCAAATGGTGCATTCTTAGCAAGTGCTCTTAGGAAAATCTACTTGGTTTATCCACATATTTTGCAAGTATGAAACATCCTTTTCTCATCCTGGGTTCTTTTTGTGGGACTTTTTCTTGTTGTTGCTTCAATGAATTCATGGCAATCATCATCAACATAATATAATTTTTCTCTCTTGTTAATTACTCTCATTCATGGGCAGAGACATTTGTGACGAACTCACACCTCATGTTCCTCTTGGAGTAATCAATTTTTTTTCCTTGTTATCAATGTTCTGGCTTTGATTGCTCCTACTCAGGCTTGAGCATGTTCAGTTTGGATTTTCCTTCTAAATTCTGTTTCTTTTGAGAAAGAGACTGCCAACATGAATCATCCTCCATATCCTTGAGAGTCTCAACAAATTTGTTCTCTTTTTTCTAACTTTCCGTGACAAGTTTTGCAGTTGTTTTGATGTTCATTTGGCTAATCTTTCAGTAATTTGTTTCTAGCAGCAGCATGTCCTGCAAGAAATTACAAAGCAATGATGTTCTCATGCCTAAAGGACAAATCCAAAACCCAATTGTTCCCACAGATTCATCATCCAGTGGCAAAGCAAATCGAAAAGCTCGCCTTCGATGGACTCCTGAGCTCCATTTCAAGTTTGTTGCTGCTGTTCTGGAGCTTGGAGGGGCCACTGGTTTGATTTCTGCCTTCCAAAGTTCATCATTCTCTGTTGTATATGACCTATAATGGTTATGCCTCTAAAGAGGGAGTTGGTTGAAATAGAATGGATCTAAAGTTTCATTCTTGTATTGGACATCAAAACTTTTCTAGATCAAGATTTTGAATGATCAAAGAGTCTTATCAGTAAGAGTTGCATAAGCGCAACTCTGAGGATGATGACACAGTGCAGACTTATGATCAAACAGGACAACATATAAGCTCAACCTTTTTCCAATCACAGCTAAAGTTCAATAGCAAGAATATGTGGAAGACAGGAGATTGTAGAAACATAACAATTTGGGTTCTATACACTTCTTTGTCATTCTTCAAAGACATCCATCAAAGTTAAACTTGGGAATTATGATGAAACTGCAGATGCGAAGCCCACAGCCATCATACAGGCAATGGAAAGGATGGGAGTTTGTGGCCTTACTCTTAACCATATAAAAAGTCACCTACAGGTATTTATGTGATCCTTACATTGGTCCATTATTTTATTGCTCAGATAATAAGTAAATGTATCATGTAAGCTATTGCAGTCACTAAATCTGAAGCTTGCTTATATTTGCAACATCAGAAGTATAGAACTGCTTATCATCAACAACACAAGGATGAAGGAAGGGAGAAAGCAGAGTATGGTAGAATTTGCTTGAACTGTTTCTTCATTCAGTAGATTATTTGGTTTGCTTAAGAAACAAATGACTTCATTACAAGGAACCTTCAAACCCTAATCTTTTACATGGAGCAGCTTTGGACAACAACATGAATTCATGAAAAATGGAACCCTGTTCCCCATTATTTTCCCCACTCATGCCACCAAGTAAGATGATAGAGTAGTTCTGCTTGTTTCATGAACATAAGAATGAACATTAAATACTTTGTCTTACTTCAGGTAATAAATGTGTAGGGGAAAGGAAATCTGTTCAGCAGAATCAAGTCAGACAGGAATTAGCAGAAGAGACCTGAAAAAGATGCAGGTAAATATTTCTATGCATTTCTTGCTTTTGTTGAGAGATAATAATACTACATCAACATTCCTAACATAGTAAGTGCAGAATCCTCATCTTAACCATGCAAAAGATTGACTGCTTTATCCATCTTATTGTGATGTGCCTAAAATTTCCTCTCTCTTGAAAGCAGGTTGAGAAGCATGTTCAGATGCGCAAGGAAGCACAAGATAGATACATGGAATCTTTGTTAGATAAGGCCTATGACATGGTTGTCTGGGAGTTGTTTAAGGTTTAGAGATTCAACTTCCTAAATAGAATTGTATTATTTCAGTAGTAATTGGGAGGCCTTTCCCCCTTCATTTTTATATGTAGCTGAGTGTTGGATATGCAGATGAGAGGTTTGTTAATATGAAGACTTGTTCCAGCTTAAATTTGTATTTGTTTCAATAGCAAAGATTTTGATGCTATCATCACTTCAGATTTAGAGGATCACAAGAAAACCAAGAAAAGAATGGCAGTCATAAACTTAATATAAAATGTTATTCTGATTATTGCAGAGCAGAAACACACACAAAAACTGAAGCATGACAGACATGAACAACCATAAGCGAAGTCCAAGCAAGCACACACACATCCGAGAAGAAAGAGCTACTGGCATCACAGGATCTCAACATTCAAGACCTTGCGATCCGTCTTCGTCTTCGGGACGATCACCAGCAGAACCCCGTTCTTGAGCTCCGCCTTCACCGCCTGCTTGTCGCAGTTGTCGGGGAGCATGAAGCGCATGTGGTAGGAGGCGGAGCTCCACCCGGCGCCCTCCCCGCCGGCGGCGACCTCCTCCTTGACCTCGTTCTCCCCCTTGATCAGCAGCATGTCCCCCTCCACCGACACCTTCACGTCGTCCTTGGACAGCCCCGGCATGTCGAACCTCAGCCTGATCTCGCCATCGGTCTCCTTTATCTCCAATGGACGCCTTATCTCCACCACGCTGCTCCCCGGCAATGACATGGATTCCTGGAAGAGCCGTTCCATCGTCTCCAGCATCCTCTTCATCGTCCACATGGGCGACATCGTATCTACCAAAGCTATTGGCGCTCCAAAACACATGTTCAAACATATCACGAGCCGACAGTGCGTTGCAATGCATGAGAAACGCGTGACATAAACCATAATTTTGGCTGTTCTTTTAGTGGTTTAAGCGGAGAAGGTTTCTCCTTGAATTCATGTCATCTCTTGTCTAAACCAAGGAAAAATTGTTCATTTAATGCCGCTTCATGTCTGTGAGAGATTATTAGGTCAAGCGAACTCATGCTTGATATTATCACCTACAGTCGTTAAAGAGACACAAACACTCATGCAACGTCAGGATAAGAAGTGGTCATCGTACAGACGCTTACCGAGGGGCGAGACGTCGAAGGCCCACCGCCGAGGCTGCCGGTCGATGGCGCTGGATTCGTGCTGCTTATTACCATCCTTTTCGAAGCGGACGTTGATGGCGTCGGTCTTCTCAGTGCTTTCCTCAGTGCCCTGCGGCACCGCCTCAGCCGATATCCGAAGCCGGCGACGGCAAGAAGTCGACGGAAGCGCCACCGTCGCGGGATGGCGTTGCTTGGGCCTCAGAGCTTGGCCGGAAAGGAGCGAAGAAGGACCAGCGAGAACAAGGGAGGACGCCGCAGCCATGGCCATCGATAGAGGAAGAAGAAGAAGAAGAAGAAGAAGAATGCAGCCATGGCCATCGATAGAGGAAGAAGGAGAAGAAGAAGAAGAAGAAGACTCAGCTGCTAGGGTGGATTCTGAACGTGGAGATCGGTAGCATTATATAGAGGAGTTGGTAGTGAGAGACGGGAGCTTTCTCGAGTAGGCTACCCGCCCTCCGCTTTCTCTTTCTCTTTTCCTTTGGTTTTGGATGCCTTCTCCTTCCTCCAAGAAATCCCCAGCTCTGCGTCCAGGCAGCCATTTGAAGAACTTCAAGCAGCAGAGAATAAAGTTTACAGAATCAAAGATGACACTTTATTCAACTCCGTAGAGAGAGAAAATGATGCTTTGTTGGTGAAAACAAAGACCGATGGAATGTTATTTTTACTTCCAAAAGCGAGGGAATAAACCCTCCTTTACACATCAAATAAGAAAGGTATAATTTACATTCTTATTGTTGTATACACTTTCACGGTATAGGTTTTATGGTCAATAGCATAGGATTGACAATTGATCTTCAAATATATTTCGAAGTTTAAGATTGAATTAAAAAAATGTTTGCAGACGATATAGATGATCGATATTTTAATTATTGACTTTTTCTTAATTATATCGTACAGTATATGTATCGTATTGATTCGATTATACGACTAACATTTTGTAATCAAAACAAAAGTGCTACTAAGCTCTGTTACAACCCTTCTCAAAAAAAAAAAATATATATATATATATATATTTATGTAGACAACTGAGCACCGAGACAATCTGATGCTATTATCTGTAGCTGAAAATTAAGCAAAAAAAAAAATATATATATATATATATATTTATGTAGACAACTGAGCACCGAGACAATCTGATGCTATTATCTGTAGCTGAAAATTAAGCAAAAAATACATAAAAATTAGCAAAAATAGTCAACAGTGAGAATGGATTTAGATCGAGTCAACGTGGAGCAAATCTAAGTGGTTAAATCCGAACATGATCAGGACCCGAAGCCGAATCATAAACCGTCAGATTTGTGAAACGGCTTAAGATTAAACACATACCGCGAGGCATCCTAACGCAACTGCCTTTTATCTACTCGGCACCTTTTTTTCACCGTCCCAAATCGGCCCCTTAGGGTTTCTGCCGCGGTCGCTCCTCTTTTCGGTAGGGTGTCGGCTTCTTCAGTTTCCGGTGGATTCCAGAGGGGGATCGACCTATTTGGTTTGGATCTTTGGGTTTCCGACGGATTTCTAGGGTTCTTTTTGATCAATCTCTTTTTTTGGGTTTTGTTGTTCTCTTATGTAGAATTTTTGGAAGTAAGTCTTCTAGTGGAGATGTCGGCGAAGGAAGAGAACCGGATTTTTGTGGGAGGCTTGTCGTGGGACACCACAGAGCGGCGGTTGGAGGCAGAGTTCAGCCGCTTCGGGAAGGTTATCGAGGCCCAAGTATAGATCTCTCCCTCATCCTTCAATATTTTTGGCAATTGATTTAGGCTTTCCTTATGATACATCTGATGTTGTGAAACTTGGATGGAAGCTAAAGGTGTTTAGAGAAATATTTGATCGACACTACAAATTTTGTTGTATTCATCTTTTTAGAGAAAATAATAGAAGCAAGTGTTTTAAGATTAGTGAATCGTTCAGACATGAGTGGGGGACGCGATCCCCCTTAAGCGCAGGCGGGACTGGATTGCCCTAACTCAGGGTCTTAGGAAATTTGGGGACGGTTCATGCCTAGACTGGTAAATACCAGTTAGATTGAGCAGGTCCAGGCAGTTTGCATTCCTTCCTGTGAAAATATCATCTTTGTTGCATCTTTTCATGTGCATTTCTATAATTTATGCTAGTTTATTGTATCCTTATTTTTGTTATCGTCATTGACTCCCTGTTTTTTTTTTCCTTGTGTGGGTCCGGCTGACAATGTATATGGGCATGGTGAGATGCCATTGGTTGCTCAGCTCTGTGTGGATATCAATATTTGTTCAATATCTATGTGACAGATCTGGGCAGCATGAAACAAAGGTTGTTTGTTCTTTTTATCTGGGCAGCCATAGACACTTGCCGGGTCTAGTCCCTTTGGAGGAGACTGCTGTTTGATGCTGTTATTTTGCGTTCATCATTTTAACTAACAAGGGACACCTCATGCATTTTTGACTTGTTGCTGGTTGAGGTTGCATCTCAGTGATTAGTTGCTTCTTTGAGGCTTGAAATTCTTATATAGAAGAGTCAATCCTCAGTGGCCTGGAAGAGATACCTTGGGTTGGATTGTTTGTCTTGTGGCATTGATAGATATTCTTCATCAATGTCATATTTGATAGTTTGCCCCTTTTATGCAACTTTTTATAAGAGAAATTGCTTTGACTGCTCTTAGTGATCATGTAGGCTTCTCGTTTAATGAGGTGCTTCGTTGTTGGCCAGAATACTGAATGAAGAGGAGTATATGTAATAAACTGTTTGCTGGATTGTCATTCGCTGGATTGTTTGGGTCTCAGCTATATTTGTGTATGAGTATAACATTGTGCAGCATGTTAGGAAAATGTCAAGAATAGGCACGTAATTTAGTGTTCATTGCACTGTGTAGCAGATTACCAAAAGAAGCTTCTAGTTCTAGTGCCAGACCTGTTTAGTTCAATAAGTTGCTTAATTGATAACTTTGAATTAAAAATGTAGAGTGGATGAATTTGACTAGTTTTCTTGGATTACTTATTGGCAACCAGTGTTATACATCAGAAGGGAGAAAAGAATGCATTCTGCCAAGATTCAGGTTCATGCTCGATTATTTCTTGATATGACTGGCCTCAGTACCTTGTCAGAAATCTGTTGGTCTCTGATATTTCTTCTGAGCAATTCAGTGAAAGTATTTTCTAGACGAAATTTCATGATGCCTGTTAATTGCTTAATTTGAGAGTGAGATATTGGCAGGATTGGATGATGGCTTTAAAATTTCTTATACGTCCATCTGTGCAATGTGCACCTGGGTTTCTGAGCTTTATTACTTAGAGAGGGATGCAGACTTGGCATGTAGACAAGCACAGAGATTGCATCTGTATTTGCACCATTTGCTGATGTTTTTTCTTTTTAATGATCTTGTTGTTCAATACTTTCCTCGTGAATATCAGCGGCACAACTTAAAACTAAGAAGCCTCTGCAAAAGGTTTGCCACCAAATATGACCTAATATTGACCTTCTAAGGCTGTTTTGCAATCTAAGCTTAAAAAAAACTGCCAGGGGGGAGATTGACCTACTTGCCTCAGATGCTTCAGACACAAGTTGGCAAATAGAGAACTCTACCTTCTTGGTGACCATTTTAGATCATGAAACTAATAGGTCCATGTGAAATTTCACTAGTTTTGGAAATTGAATGGTGATCTTCTTTTGCTGTATTTTTTATGTGATTTTTGGTCTATGGTGAAATGGGGCATTGTTATAAGAGAAAAAGAAGCAAATGGAACAGATGTTGAGTTGTACAATGTCAGATGGATTCTGTTATTGGCCTCTGGATTTGTGCCCTAACCATTTCAAGCTCTAGACTTATAGGATACTTCTCAAACAGAAAAAACTGCTCGTCTGAGTCATGCTTAACCTTCTTTTCTCATTGTCTTGTGAATCTTACGTTGGATTCTTTTTATCTCTTGGATCCTTTGTTCCTTGCATAATTGGCTTATAGCTGGTTATGTGGTGTCTTCTAATACACAGATGGCATTAATTTGTTTCAGCTTTCGTCCTTTTCCATGCACCTTCTGTCAGAATATATGTATTAGATGAGTGAATGGTTTAATCAGCAGTTTATCTATTCTTGTGGGCCAATAGTGACTGGTGGAGGAAACCAAAAGCTTAATTCATGGATGTGATATCAGCATTATTTTTACATTGTACATCACTAGTTCAGAGTTTGGACAAGTTCTGGTGCCCTCTGATTGTAAAAGTTTCTCTGAAGCTGGTCCTTCGTAAGGCCAAAGTTACCTTTTCTCTGGCTTCTTCTTTGATCAATTGAGAGATCTGAATGTATCTTCAGAGCTGTTTAACTCTTAACGCATTTGATTGGTTCTTTACAAAGTGCTTTGTGGGTTGCTGCAGTTGTTTTCTGTTAGCAGCAGTGGTTTTTTTAACCACGAGATGTCATGCTAGTATAGGCCAGTTGGAAGATTTATCAATTGAGATATTTGAGCCAGTTTGTTCAGGCAGTTATTTCTGAAGTTTGTTCCATTCACTATTTGGGAAGATCTCATGTTAAGGAATGGAAAGGTGTTAAAAGAATTTCACTTTCTGATTTGGTGAAATGTTAACTTACCATCTTGGTAGAGTGCCATCTGAGTGAATTGATTGATGTGTTGCAAGATTGGAAAGGTGTCAAAAGAATTTTTCTGATTTGATGAAGTGTTAACTTACCATACAATAGCGTGTCATCTGAGTGTGTTGATTGATGTATTTGCAACATCAAATTTGCCAATGATCACCTGAAAGAAACCGTTTTGTTTCATCTGTTATTGTTTGGTTGCATTACACTGGTAACATGGTTTTCTTTAGGATGTAAGATGAAGATTTTACTATTTGCTGAATATTTTGCATGTCAGATGTATGAAAATTTACCAGTATGGATTACTTTGGTCATGGTAGATTGTGACTCATAATACAAAGATCACAGTGAGATGTCTGGATGAGTAACATGGTGTTTACATCATCGTACATTCTGTTACTATCAGGTAAGAGTACCATCATGGAATATAAATTTGGATGTAATCATGTTTCTTTTTCTTTGGTAAGTCTAATTTGTTGATGCCACAACTTATATCTACAATTGCTATAAAGCACAATGATAATTCACTGTCACAATTTATGCTCTAGGATTATAGATTTTTGTGTCTATAAGCATTATCTTGGTTTTTCTGGGTGGGTATACTTCATGTGGATGGCAACTTACATTCATCTTCTACAACTAGTTAAAAGAGACCTTACAATTTGCTTTCTGCATTATGTTCGTCTGTGTCTGCTTGTCATACATATCTATATCTTATCTTCTTCATGGTAATATAATTCTTTTAATCTTCTGATTGTTTCTGTTTAAGAGTAGGACCTTCTGCCTCTAATGATTCATATTTAACTCCTTATTTTTTTGTAATGAAAAAAAATTCTTTACCTGGTGATGATAACTTCTTAATATCATCATCTTCGATAGAATCTTCTTTTGTCAGTGGCTTAGTAGCACTGTCTGAACAAGTTAGAGGGTGGGTTGTTCCACTCCAAACATCATTACTGAACTTGCTTTTGTATGAACCTGTGTCATCACTGCTTAATTAATTGTTAAGATGCTTCTGCTACATTCAAATTATGGGTTCTATATCATGATCTTTTTTCACGTGAGATGAAAATGAGATCCGTATTGCTGTTATAAAATGATTATTCACTTCATTAGTGCCTCCTTTTTAATTGTTTGTGTGTCATGAATATTCTTGATGTCTCTTGCAGCTTTGAGTCTGTTGTACTTTGGATTTGGGTACATCTACATTGGTCTTTTAAACTGCATAAGGTTCTTTTCTAGTTTGAATAAGATTATGATCGTATTTTTCAAACATCTAAAATCTATGTTGACAAAGTGCAATTGTTGTTTGCTTATTTCTTGAAGAAGTTAGGAAAAGTTGCTGAATGTTGTGGCATTTAGTTTTGCCATCAGCCTTGAAATTAAGGATAGAATAGCTGATTCCCTTTACATATTTGTTTTGTGAACCAAGTAGGATATCAACTTTTTACCAGTGTAAATTATGAAACATAACATAATATTTCTACATATGATGTACATAAAGTAAGGCATGCTAGGTAATGATATAAGTTTTTATGTTTGAAGTCTATTACAAAGGTTTATGTACAAAATATTTAAGAAAACTAATAATGGAAGTATGTATGATAAGACAAAGAAAGATGCATATGAAACATTGAAAGAACATTTTTTGACATCTAAATTTCTCTCATCAACTTGTTTGGATTGGGAATTGAAGTATAATGATGTTGGTGAGTATTGCAATTTGCCTTAAGAGGTAAATTAGATTTGTTTAGTTTTTCCCCTCTCTATATTTTTGATAAATCCTATCATTTCTAACGTTAGATTCATTTTTATGCTGTGATATGGTCTGTAGAAAGCACTCTTGTAACATTTTTTTGTAGCATTCTTGTCAATTGTCACTTTTTGGTCTTAAAAGGACCTTTATGGATTCAAATAGCACTGGATATTATTTCTATTCAAACAAAGATTATCTGTTGGTTCAACTCTTTATTTCTGTAGATATTTATGCAGTACAACATGGTTCTTCAGTCATTAGGTTTCCACTTAACATTTTTTCTATATTTGTCATAAACCATTATGTAATTTTTTTTTTGCTGTTGAAAGAAGAAAAAACATATCCCCACTAAGATTTACTTTGATGTAATTCCAGTTTCATGTTATGTGCCATTATCGTGACATTTGTTTGTCTGAGGAGACTGGTGCAGTATGTTGTGGATAAGAGCAGTTGGAGCTGCTGCTTCATTATAATAGCTGTTGGTTCTTAGCAGTCTTTCTGTGTGCAGATCATGCTGGAGAGAGATACTGGCCGTCCTCGTGGATTTGGATTTGTTACATTCTCTGATCCACATGCAGTGGAGGATGCTATCAGTGAGATGCATGAGCGTGAGCTGGATGGACGTGTCATTTCAGTGAATAAGGCTCAGCCTAAGATGACCACAGATGACTCTGCCTATGGATATAATGGTGGGAGATACACCTCGGGAGGTAGAGGTGATTACCGTGGTAGCGATGGGCCACCACCTGCAGGGCGCTCTGATGAATGCTTCAAGTGTGGTCGACTTGGACACTGGGCACGTGATTGTCCTTTGGCTGGGGGAGGCAGTGATGGTCGTTTCTCTTCTCGCCCCAAGTTCGGTGGTGGTCGTGGCCGTGGGGATCGTATTGGGGGACCAGATCGCTTCAGTGACCGTTATGATGGAGGCCGTTATGGGAACCGAGATCGTATTGACAGCAGGGACAGTCGTTATAGTGGTGGTCGTGATCGATTTGACAATGACTCTGATCATGATCGATATGGGCCTCCTAGGGATCGCTTTTCTGGTGATAGGTATGGAGAGCATGCTGACCGTTACCCACAGAATGGATACAGCAGGGAGAGAAGCTATGATAGGGATGGTCCTCGTGGTGGTGGTGGTGGTGGTGGTGGCGGTGGTGGCTATAGTAGAGATGGAGGGCCAAGAGGTGTCAGTGGCTATGAGAGGGATGGACCACGTGGTGGTGGCGGCAGCGGAAGATATGGGGCTGGTGGGCCTGCACGTTATGATGGCAGTGGAAGTTTCAGGGACAGGCCTGGGCCTTATGATCGACCAACTAGGGGTGGGCGTCCATCATCCTATGATGCTGGCTATTGATGTTCACGGTTTAAGACTTTATGCATATTTTAGGGTTGCTTGTGGAACATAGCAGTGATGTTAACTGTGTAAAGATCAAGTCTGGCCATTTGCTGTGGACCCTACAGAATTCATCTTGAAAATTTTAGCTCTGTGATCCATTGTGCATTATCTGCACAACCTAATATGCTTTTATCTGGTGGATTTTTAGTTGCTAAACAGCAAGCCTGTTCTTGTTAGGTGCTTCTGTATGGTTATTGGTCCTCTGCTGATTTAGTACACATTTTATACATCGATGGGTAAGTTTTGGTCAGGTTATGTTTTGTGAGCCTGGGATGCAATTTGAGACAGGATGATGAGCAAGACTAACCCTATTTGCTGGAAGATGATTGGTGGGATGGGATGGATCCATTTTTGAATCTTGTTCCTGATATCTAACCATTAGAACTTTGCAGTTGCTGAACAACAATTTTATAGTTGGGATTTGCTTTGGATCACCCAAGCTGCTTCTGAATGCAGGGTTTGGTTTCTGAGGACCCACTCTCATTGTCACTTGTGCAGCTTGTGTTATTATTATTCAGTTTGATCTCTACACATTGTTCACTTGAATAGTAGTTGCAGATGTCTATATTTTGCTCATGTGGGTGATTGATGGATGTGCCCGTTGAGCTCTCTTTTGCCGCGTATAGGGATATGGATATGAACTGACTCGATCAAGATTAGGCATCACATCTCTTTGAACCGAGCAGGCCTTTTTTTCTAACACCTACATTCTGTCTATTCTGTCTGTAAGAGAAGATACTATTTGGATGGCAGTCACTGAACCAAATCTCTATAATCAAATTGTGGTGCGGCTGGCACCGATCTAAATCAATATATGATCCGCATGCACTGCAAGCCTTCCTCTTCCTGGAATGGTCCTTTTTTGATGTTTTTAAACCTATAGCAAAATTGACACTTTGGCAAAGCTTGTTTATTGGTTTTCCATGTAGCAATAACACATTGGCACTTTTATAGTGTTAAAGAGTTATTAAACTCAAATAAATATGTACATGTATACAAACCCACCCAATTCTTTTCAATCTCAAGGGAGCGATTGAAACCCCAATCTCAATCTGTGTCATGTATGAAAATTTCCCATCACAGGTTTTATTCCTTCATTGTTAAGCTGTTAGCGACTCCATAAGTGAATATAGATCAATAAGGTACATTTCATTCTCCCATGTACCAGATTTTAGGAAAATACTTTATGATGAAGCATACTATTTGTTCATTGCAGACTTCATATTCGAGTCAATTGGTAATCCAATTTTTGGTCCATTGGCCAAAAAGACTGATACACAATAGTCAAAGTATCGGTGCATCATAAGCAGTGGGCCACATTTCTTATCGACATGAGAGACGCAAGGTTCTATATGCAAGAACCCTAAATAAAGACACAGATAAATTAACCAGTTAGCAAATAAAAGGTGTCCATTTCCATTCCTTGTAAAATTAAAGAACAATTAACAGGGAAGAGATAAAATCTGAGAATCCATCCGTGGTAGATCAGTGATGAACAGTATTCAATATCAGTACTTCTGCGAAGAAATCAGTTTCTCTATTTTTCTGTGATCTATTGTTCAAACTCACAAATAAATCATCTCTGGAGGTTCATACTCAATTTTTCAATTTATCTCCATCTGTGTTCTCCTTTGACGATGTTGTCAACTTCAAGTTTCGTAGTTCCGCGAGCTGCAAATTATCACATGACAATAAAATATCAAAGTCCACACAATGAATAACATAAATGCCACATATCATTTCTCTTAAACCCTATTTTAGGTCAAGGCAGTCAAGGAAGAATGGGTTGTTATCTGAAAAAGATTTTTTTTTTTTTTTTGAACCCCACTGTTTATATGTAGCCAACCACCTAATGACCAGGAAATTTCAGTTTTTGTGATTGTTGTAGCTGATAAATGAGGATTCACTAGTTCTTTAAGGAGCGATCTTCCTCCAAATGTTCATATGATAAAAGTGGTCTTTGAAACATGAAAGCACGTTTCCTTTGCTTATGCAGTCTTTGTCTTGTAAGAAAATACATATATCATACAAATTGTTGCAGATTAAACCAACTTCTTGGCTTCCCCGGGCATATTAGAAGTACAAAATAATTATATAAAAATATCTCTTGACACTACATAATGGGTTAAGGTCCATTTTAATCCCTATGGTTTTGATTATGAACATCTTAAACCCTTGTAGTTTATTCGTGTCTACAATAACCTCTACATTTTAAAAAATGGAGCATATAAGTCCCTTCCGTCGAGTCTGAATTAACAGACGTTAATGTCTGTTTACGTGACATGTTGACTCACAATAAACCATTAATATAATGATATGTATAATTTAATTTTTTTTTAAAAGTGAGACCACTATCAATGACGGGAGGAGGCATCGTCGTGGAAGCGACCACCAGTAGCTGCATCGAGCTTATCGAGGAAGAGGAAGCGACGGACGAAGGCAGAGGTGAGAGAGAGCTAGATCATCACATCGTAGGTGTGACAGGTGGGGGCACGAGAGAGGACGAAGTGGGTAGCGGTGGGGACGAAGACGCCCAAGAGGAGGAAGAGGGACTAGGAGACCATTGCATGCCTAGCGTCGGACTGGTCGACGCACATCCACATTAGGCAGGACTAGAAGCTCTTGAGCTTGTCGTCAGCACGGGAGAGGATGCGTGCGTACGATACCCTGCTGGGCAACAGTAGGTCGATGGTGCTGGTGGTGGTCACTTCCACGATGACACCTCCTGTCATTGATGGAGGTCCCAATTTTAAAAAAAAACTTAAATTATATGTGTTATTATATTAATGATTTATTGTGAGTCAGCATGTTATCTAAGCAGACTCTAATGTCTATTAACTCAGACATGACGAGAGTGGCTTATATATTACGTTTTTTAAAATGTAAAGGTTATTTTAAACACGAGTAAACCATAAGGACTTAAGAGGTCCATAATCAAAACCACAAGGGCTAAAATAGAGCTTAACCCTTTTTTAGATTTAAATTAAATATATTATTATATTAATAATTTATTGTAAGTCAATATGCCACATAAGCAGACTCTAACATCTGTTAACTCAAACTTGACGGGAGAACCTTATATATTATGTTTTTAAAAATGTAGGGGTTATTTTATACGCGAGTTAACCCCTACATAATTAACCAGTTAGGATCTCTATACAAGTTATTAATGTTTATGGCAACTCTAACATGATAATTAGACCATTTTTCTTAGGATATTGAAAGATAAAACCATAAAGAATCACACAAAAACTAGCCACATCATAGATCGTGGAACTCAAGGTCATGATTTTCCTGAGTGTCTATGAGATAAAAGGATTTTCTCTAGTGGCAAGAAGGTCCACTTATCATTCAGGACTTCAACTTATTGTAGGTAAAATTGCAAACATCTCCGGATTACTACTCTTGAACTTCTGTCACAATCTATAGAGAGATTTCCAAGTTTAATCTCATCAGAACACAAATAAGATATGTTTATGCACATATTCCTCCCAATGCAGCAACTACCAGGAATGTGACAATAAGATCCCTTCATACAATAGATGCATGAAAAATGACCCTAAAAGAAAGAATGAGATGTTTACTGATTGCTTTGAGATAGGCAATCATTGGTTTTAGATTGTGTAGACTTGCTTGGATATTTGACATAGATGTGGCAGTGAGAAAGTAACATTCATCAAAAAAAGGCAAAAGTGGATACTTGGAACTAGCATTCTCCTATCATGTCACGATTCTTAAGGGACAACTTAATCGAAAGAACTTAGCATGTTGAAGTCTCTGTTATATGGAAATGTCATTTATCAATACACTAACATGGCAAAAAGATCACTACCCAAGTTATAAATATGACCTTAAATATGAAAGTCTCACTGCTCATGCCATGCCCACTCGAAGAAAAATCTTAAAGATTTGTTGGACTCATGTCAACACTGGAGTTTGGAGACCTGAATAAGTAAATAGGTCTCACTATGTCAAGCCAACCCTCTAATTGAACCAGTCACGTGGTTGCCTAATTCTATTTTAGAACTAAGTTATGCAGTAGAGGCAACCAGAACAACAAAAAGAAAGCATCTACTCTAAATATTTTATTTTCAATACATAAATTCTTTCCTGCAATTTGGCAATATCCACTATTTGTTTTCCCCTTTTGAAAAAATTGAGAGGCCATCATAGATTTTCTTCCTAGTATGACTGAATCATCATTACTTAACTTGTCTAGCATTTAAGATATCATACAAATCATAAACTGCAACTAGATGAATGCCAAATTGATCAAGGAAGCCAGTTAATCTTCCTCACATAGACTAGTTCAAAAGTTAAATTAAGGAGTTTCCAGAAACTACACAGGAAAACAATAATAAAAAAACTGACCTCTCTGCATGTTTCTCTGTGAGCTGCTAAGAGCTCATCATATTTCAATTGCAAATCTGACTTTTCAGCTTGTAGCTTTTCGTATTCAGAAATTGATGGGCCACCCAACTTTTGTTGGACGAACCTGACAAAAGGCAGTCATTTCATGCTCTGTTGTATGCTTTGAAAAACACAAGCTTATGTTATTCCTTGCAACAGAGTCATTCTTGTCAGTTGTCACAGAAAGAGGTTGAGAATAAAGAGTAAAGTGAAATAAAGCAGCTAATTTGCTAAGATGTTAATGTCATAAGAAGCTATCACCACATGCTAATTCCTTTCTGAAACTGAAGAAACTTTGCTAGTTCAAGTTCATTGAAGCAATCATCTATGGACAAAATTAACTGACAGCAACTTTATACTGTTAGTTAATTCATGAAGAAAGAGCTTATGAATATCTTAGGAGCAAAAGTTGAAGCCTAAAGTAGTTGATCCCTGGTTAATGTAGCCCATGCTACACAAGGAAAGTAAAAAAACAATCATGTTCATAACGAATGCTTTGAATAAACTTGTCATGTAAAAAGAATTTCCAAAAATCTAAACTTGGTTGGCTCTTCAATTCAAATTTTATTCTGTTTTTAAGGAAAACGGTCAGAGAACTTACTCTAGGGCAGATGAAGGCTTGTCATTTTCTTCATACAGTGCAACAAGAACTACATGGAACGATAAGGTGGTTACTCATGGCAACTGCTTACAGTTTACCAAAATATCTTGAACAAAAAATAATCAAAAGAATCCAATAAGGCAAAGGAAAACCTTTAGTGAGAGCATCAAGCACCCCGCTTGATTCCAGATACTTCCTGAAAGCTTCCTTTTTTGCTTCCCTTTCCTGCAAAAGTCATTGTTGCAATGAGGAAACATTGTGAAAGAATAAACTTGAATTCATCATTTGTTAAGAAAAATGGCAGAGCATCAAGAAGCCAAACTAAAGCACTTATAATACTTGTGATGCTATGACTGTACACGTTGTTACAAACTTACAACGTTTTGCAAGAATGAAACATACAATTTTCTTTTGCTTTATGATGGGGCCTGAACATTTGAACTTCTTTTGCATCAACATGGGTAATTTCAATTATAATTTAGTCACTTCATTTGTCAAAGTTATTCAGGAAGCTAGTGTGCTTTGAATTTGACTGTCAAACTTCTAGTTCCTCACATGACACATAATACTAGATTCAATGTTCTAGTTCCCAGCTAGAAAACCTTCTGTTATCAGGAGTCTTTCTGGATTGTTCTTTATGAGCATATTAAGAAAGTCACAAAGTAAATGGTAAAACATATAGTGACTAATTATCCACATCCTGGATTGTCGTCAGATGATAGGAACTAGGCATCTATTACCTAAAGTATGGAGCAGTGGTTCCTTGGTTTCTTCCTCGGAAATGGTCAACATTCTTAAAGAAACATTAGGGTTCAATGTCCAACCATTAAACAAAGTTTAGCATTTAGATGGAGACACATACTAGGATGACATTTTATATATTTTGAAAATTAAAAATATCTAAGAAAACAATTTAATAAAAATTTGAAAGATGAGTAAGCATATGATTTCAACATGCATGTTGGTTATTACAGCACTAGAATTATTCAAATATTTTCATACTTGAAACATAAATAATTTTCTTGGCTGGATGGAGATCTTTTGGATGTAATAAGGTAGTCAATTGAAGAATATCTATTGCTAACTCAGATGATCATATACCATGTTTAAGTGTCACCTGATAATTTATGTAGGTTTAGGCCTTAGCAAAATTATCATAACCAATTTACTCACCCACTTATCCAACCACAAACTAAACCCTGCCGAATGTAACAAAGGATCAAGAAATTTCAATGCATGTCAGACGGTAAAGACAGTTTTCGACATCTAATTTCTGTGGTTCAGGAACATTAACACCTACCCACCAAAACCACCAGAGAATGATTGAAGTGAAACTGCTGATTTTCATCTGTCTATTACGCCTTCCTGACATTGTGGACTTCAAATATCAGGTCAAGGCAAATTATCCTCATTCTAGGTGTTGACCCAAGTGCCCTTTCCTTATCTATCAGGTCAAATCAATGTCCAATCTGATCATTAAATACAATAGGACTGCTGGTCTTTCTTTCTGAGCTAGTTTCCATATTTATTTGTTACCAAATGAAGCCAGTAGTTGCCCTTTTACATCCGAACTGATTAAGTACAGAAGAGGAACAAGAAGTCCTCTGAAATCCCATCTTCTAAAAGCAGCTGAACTTGGCTTCATTAAGTCATGTTGGGACTCAAATCAAGTCCAATATGCTCTGTAATAGATTGCAAATGATATTCTTGTTCTTACGTTAATTTATTCATCTTTGTGTTATCTTACTAATTAAGGACCCTGACACATAAACTATGCACATAATTAATGAAGAAAATTTTTTGGTTAATGTCTTGTTATTTGTCCCTACAGGGCCAAAATTCATGGTTTTGTCTTTTAGACTACAAATGAAACTCGGTCATCTTGATTTCTTCTTGCAACTTGAGGCTCTTATCATACATGAAGCATACATGTCTTAGGCAGTTTATCCACAGCATCATAAATCAGTGTTATAGGGTAACAAGATCCATCGCTAGCCATCACCAATGTGAGTACTCTGAACTGTAAGAAATTTTCTATTCTAGGTAGGCCCTGCAAGTTTTTGCTCTTCCAGGGTGAACCCTAGAAAGTGCCTTTAACCTTTACTACTGTTGGACTGAATGTGGCCTTAGCAAGGCCTCCAACTGGGGGTTAGAGTCTCTTCATGTCCTAAGGTAGGCATCAGCTGATGAAATCCATCACTAGTCCTCATGGGTACGAGTACTCCGACCAATGAAAAATTGTCAACTTTCGGATGGGTCCTACATAATCTTATCTTTTCGGATGGACTGAAAAAGGCACCTTTGGGAGGAGAGTGGTCTTTGGCTTCTTATGAGACCTTAGCCCTCCAACTCTTCAACCATTGTGTGTCAAATTGTGATGTCATATGAACAAATAATTTTTGCATATATTCCAAAGCAATCTTCTGCATTCTTATGAAGAGAAACTTAGTCCTACGTATAGCTGCATTGACTTAACAAGCATTAAAAAAAAAAAGCCTTCACTAGGTTCTAGCTATTGAGCTGACTTAATTCAGCACTTCAGGAGTTAAGATTGATATAATAAGAAAGTAATAAAAATGTGTCTAGTTAGCTTGCTTGCCTTTAAGACAGTCATCAAAGACTTGGATCTTTTTCTTCTTTGCTTCCTTGTGGCAAAATGTGATCTCACTGGATGTGTGAACCTCCTAAATACTAAATGTGATCTCACTCCTTGAATCCTTTTTTGTCTTATATTCTGTCTTTTTGCTGGCACACCAGTGTTAGCACAGTATTCTACAATGCCTCACCAATTGGTTACAACATCCCATCTAACAACTTGTATGAGGGTGTGCATAACTAAAACGTGTCTTCAGCAATTTCGAGATCTGTGCCCATAGAGAAAGATACTAATAAGCAATTCCTTGGAAGACAAATTTTGCTGAATTTTCTATCACGACCTATGAGAATGGTATTGCACAAAGGTTGAATATCACCTATCTAATAAAAACTCAAAACTGAATAAAGAAATACATAGCATTCTGTCTATTTCGCGTTTCAACATAATGATTTTAAGCATCTAAGTCGGAGATTCTGTTTATTACTTACTAGGGCTTTGATGAACCTTCTGTACCGTCTATCACAACTAAATTCACCGAAAAACAATTTTTCACTCCACAATCAAGACGAAGTAATGTAACTAACTAAGATTTGCAAGGTCATCCAAATGGACAAAACCTGACCCAACCAAAAGAAAAATGCAGGAATATCTTGGACTGATTGCTAACTATAAGACAACAGTCAGCCAACTAGCTGTCCAACCAAACTAGTTAAGAAGACATGGTAAAAAAATAATAAGATTACAGCGACGGATGCCGAATCTTGAAGAGGAGGCAAAAGATGAAGCATTACCATGCTCTTTATACCATCAGACTCCAACGAAATCCGGCCAAAGGAATCGATTTTTCCTGCGAATCAGGAGCGGATGTTAGGGTTTGAAGAAGTGTTTGGGATCGAGGATGAGGAACCGCGGATCGGCCGGCGGGCAGCTAGGACGGGGTCGGGGAACGGATCCAAACCACCAAGAACTATGCACTATAAATCAGTAAGAACAGAATAAATGGGTGCGGGGTAGCGAACATAGTATTACGAAAATACCCTCGACAGTGGAGTGGGTCCCGGGGGTTGGTTCGATCGGTATCCCCTCCAGTTGCGATCGGAACCCCGTTGATCATCTACGGCTGATACAGGAAAGGACAGGTGGGACCTGATATATCGACGGTTTACATACGAGGACTGGAGCTTGTTGTGGCCAACTCTGTCGGAGAGAATCCGCCCTCTGGTTGGATGGCGGGGCGTTCCCGGACCCTCGCCCGATGAGTCTCGGGAACGACACGACGACGTTGACTTTGACTTCAGCTGCTGATCTGTCAACTCCTGGATGGCTTTCATAATAGTTATTTTTCTATGTTTTTATGAATTAAAGTAAAAATTACACAACGAGATTTGTGTACATCATGCTTTGAGATGCGTAAAGGGATCGAACCGTACACCTCCATACGGTGAACTTTAGTTGAAATCATATAATTGTAGGGTTACTCTGTATCTGTATTGCTTGAAATCTCCAAACGCTCAATCCAATGGTTCCCACCTCATCACAAATCTCGATGAAGGCTATCGAACGATCGCGACCATCCAAAACAAATTGAAAGGTTCATTGAAAGGTTCTAATTCATCACATTGTTCACCTTTCTATCATTTGTGGTCGGATCGATGAGACTTCTGAGCAAAACTATCAGCATTCCACCTTAGCAGCCAACATCAAAACTTCCAAAGCATATGATGCCTACATTGACCAAGTTTATAGCTCAGATGCTTTCTTCCCCTAAATGCAGATTACAGGCCTGGAGGTATATAGAACAGGCATTATATATAGATTATTACAGATCCATCTGAAGTAAATAATCATCAGGACAAACAGCACAGTTGAGGTTGTCAATGATAGCGTCCTAAATAAAAAGCAAATCAATCTTCTTCACAAGGCACAATGTGCTTACAACATCAAATATAATATAGTCTTACATGTCTGTTAGACCGACTTAGTTCTTGTTGTTGGTGAGGGAGGTGTCGGGATCCCATGCAGCGGTATCCCATTGCAGGGGTGAGGTTGGCCCTCCGAACATTCTTTCTTCAAGATGCTCCAGGCTGTCTATCCGCTGCAAGGAAGCGGGTCCAGCGATCCTCCCTGCAGCCGCAGCACCACGGACTGCATTCTCGACCGCAGGAGCGACCCCAATGTCTGGAAGGCAGGTGGTTACCCTCTGCTCATGTGGGGACACATGGTAGAAGTGGTTTGAGTCATCATGGACAGGAACAGCAGCATCGGAGGTTGCATCGGATGGGCTCCCAGCAAAGGGTAAACTGATATTTGACATGTCAGAGATGATTGGGAACAAAGGACTCACTCCAGTTACCCTCTTTACTGTCTCCTCAGCCATTTTCACCTAAGCACTAGAGATATTAGATTCAAACATCGAAGATTTTGTAAAAATATCGATGATTCTACAGCTCTTATTAGCACAACTTTAGAACCGTCTATAATCTTCTCACCAAACTGATGGTTTCAACGAAACACTCATGGATGCATGTTTTGGAAGCCACAGATGTGCTTCGAACACTAGTTAGTTTAAATGAAATATGATATGAGCTCTACAATAACTATCCAATTACATGAGGAACCAGTGGTCCAATAACTAGCATCAAAAAGATGAATCAGATGTTACGGATAGATAATGTCTTATGACATTGCCCGGAAATATGTACTGTGAACAAAACTTTAATTAGAAAACAATTTGTTCATAGCATTTGCTGTGGCCAAAAATTTTCAATGGTTTAATACTTGAATTAACCTAACCAAGACCCAATTCTTTTGTAAGTTGACCCAAATTCTGTGAGGCATACTCAAAGAACCAGTAGTTTAAAGGGCATATATGTCAAAATCCAATAAAAAAACTTATCTTTTCCCCTAGAAGACCCCTAAAACAGACTGATGCCTTTGTTTTAAGGGTCTGTTTGCTTCATTAGACAGTGAACATCATCAAGTTTTCATTTCATTAACGATATTTGTCTAGAAAATAGGTAGACGACACTGTTTTATTACTGACCTTTCTGTTGACGATAATCTGAATAGTGAATATATAATATTTTGACTACATAGCATAACCACTTTCCATATTTAGTTGTTATGTGCTGCTTGAAAGTTGTGTGGTAAACCATTTACTGTTTCAATATTAGGTCAGCCCAGTGCATGAAGAGGCTTCAACCAATACAGGAGATGGAGGTCAACATTAAACTTACGAACACAAGCAGAGAAGTTCAATATTAAACTTCCTAACACAAGCAGAGAGGTTGTTCCCACAAAACGAATCATGGTCACCCAAGCAACAAATTAGTAACCTCAGCTTTGGGCTCATAGTGCCGGCCACACCATGATTAGTTAATTGACATTTCTATATTATAAATTCTAAATTTAAGTTAGTTGCACACTTCAAGGTCATAGCACTTGTCACACCATGCTACTTGCTTGCATTCTAATGCAATGGAAGAAGCATAAACCATTTCCAACAAGAGAGGTCTTTGAAAAATGCCATTAAGGCTAAAGAAAGGTTCTAGAATACTAGTAATTGTTGATGATTTTCCGCTAAAGCACTAATTGCAATGGTTAAAAGTAGTACGGACACAGTCAAGCCACAACAAAGGTGATGAAAGTTGAGACACTAGGTGGCCTTTTAGGCCATTCCCTGGAATTGAAACATCCCAAACTCAAGAAGAAAAAAAAAAATCAAATGTAAGCACCTTAGGAAAAAATGTGTAAAATGCATGCAACAACTATGGCATATCAACCAAGAAGGAACTAAGCATGTTGAGTCATAAAATTGAGTTCATAAAACCCCTTATTGTCATTAGATAAAACTATTCAAGAGTGTCATGATTGTTTATAGCCTAATAATAAAGAATGTTCCCTTAACCAGAGCCTTCCAGCACCTATACATATTTTCTACCTGCATTATACTGCTAAAAACCAAGAAATAAATCTATTATTATACTTATAAACCATATATAAATGGCATAAATATTGAACACAAATCACCATCTTTCTACAAGGAACAACTGTATAGATTTCGTCATGCAGAATCTGGAATAAACACACATGAACCAGTGAACAGCATACCTTAGCTCTTAATGTCTCCACATCTGCCTTCAATATCCTATTGTCAACTGCAGCATCACTGTACTTCTGATTAATGTCGGTTAGCCGCTTTAAGAGAGATGAGTTCTCAATTCTTAATTGGGAGACCTATTCAAGAGTATGTCAAGTCTTGACACTATTACTTCTAAAGATACAAGAAAATTGACAATCAGAGGAAACCTGCACTTCAAGATCACTCAAATGTGCTTGCTTTCTCCTCCTTGAACGTCTTGCTGATTCTCGGTTCGAGAGCATTCTGGGCAACAAAAGATAAAATTCAAATTCACTACACATAATTGAAGCACTGAAATAAAGATACACATGAAGGATATAGATTATATCACAATAGTTCAAATTCACTACACATGAATGAACCATTATTTGTGTATCTAAATAATATATAATGATAAATCAATTGAAGAATTGGAATTCATACTCAGTCTATATCCTGCAGTATTATTGCTCCTAATATTAAAGTAGGAATTCTCAATAATATTTAGTAAAAGAAAATAGAGGAAATTTTCAGTTGATTGCATATCCTGGCTGCAGTCAAACAATACCCAACGTGTTCCTTTAAGTTGGAGTCCTTATGATCAGCATACTAAGGATAGCAAACTATGTAGAATCTCCTGGTGATCGGATTAAGTTTTTTACACTTGGCAGTGAATTCCCCAAAGTTCTTATGATCTTTTAATATTTTGTTCTCTTCAATCTTTAAATTTCATTCTTCTGCCATGCTTTGGTCTCTCACAATGTGAGCCATATCGATCACCAATGTAAAACCAAGAAAGACACCTCTAATCTAATTTTAGACTCACTTCCCGGTGAAAGACAAAAGGGCAAATAGGTATCCAGGTTGCCCATAGGATTAAAGAACAGAATTGGCCCTGATCATGGATTGTTGGATCAATTTTTTTAAATAATTTGATGTCGGCCAAAATCAACCAAAAATTGGTTGAGATCAGTCAGAAACTGGTCAATACCAGTCAAGAACCTATAGGAACAAGTCAAAACCCAACCAAAATCAACCATTTCCAAAATACCATTTGGTTCCTGCTGATACTGTAAGAATGTGATCAAACCCTCAGTGCCTCAATTGAGATATGTGCCAGTAAGAAACACAAAAGTTACAGGACATTCCACAGACAACCAGAGAAACACAAGCTATGGATGCTTTAGTGACCATATATCTCTATACTTGAACACTTGAAATGTGTCACACGTTATGCTACATAAATGCATTGACATTTTGGTCACTTTAACCCATAGCGAGTGCCTTAACAAAACCACAGAAATATTATAAATACTTCATAGTGTTTGTCATATCCAAACTCTATCGTGTCACATGACTCTCTCGAAATAATGAATACATGACATTTAAGTTCTGCGAAAAAAAAGTCCAATCTTATGTCAAAAAAACTTGCATATTGTTCAAGAAAACATCCAAAAAACAGCAGTTATGCAGTAATGGGTGGTGGCAGGTCAACATAACTGCAGTTCTAAAACCTCAGGCTTCCAAGGAATGCTAAAAAGTTGACCTGTCGCCACCTATTACCATTTTGAAGTATGAAAATCAAAGACCGAAAAGACATGGATATTTAAGTTATAAATATATAACAAAGATATGACCCAAGTCAGGCAACAGAATTAATGCAACGTTCAGATTATAAGGAAATAAAGGTCATTAAGGGCTTGCTATTCCAAGAAAACCACTATTAAATTATTGTACAATCATATTCACCTCCTCATGCGTTTTATATCGGTTACATCCAAATTATCATTGGTTTCTGCATCTCCTTCAACTTCATCATCATCATCTGACTGCTCCCTTGATGAACCACTAGTAGCTGGCCTCCCTTGCGTGCCTGAATTCTGCAAAATGCACAGAGCTGGGACTCCACCAGGTCCACCTTCTGCCTTATGTTGCACTTTAGAAGCATTTCCTGACCATGCAATATTAAATGTTAAGAAAGACAAAAAAGGAAAACAAAATAAAATTGTAATACATTGGCATGCACCAAATTTTCCATGCAAAGTAACAAGCCAACAATAACAATTTCAAGCATATTGTAACAAAGGGGATTTTGCTATGCTGCATTTGAACTGCTGAAAGAAAAAGAGCTACATTCAATAAATTTAGACCAAGTTAAAATACTTGGTATTTTATGGCATTTGTATCCAGGTGACAAAATTGACCTTGTAGCTTCTTTTACTTCCTACTCTATCCTTGCCTGAGTTTGAGGAAAGAAGACTTAATGAATCTTTCAACTTTTTACATGTAAAATCAAATATAGAAGAATTGATTTTACAATCAAGATAACCAAGTTGCTAATAGCATAAGACAGTCCACACCTTGTGTGATTATACAAAATTGAAAATATTAGTGTCAGTGCAGAATCCATTCACTCCTCCATATAGTATTCTCTTGACTAGAATATGACCAAGTTTTATTTAATCCATGACATAGAAAAAGATGAAATCAACTAACTTTGGGCTTCACTCTACATGACTGCCATTTTTTGATGAATCAGAGTCCTCTTACAATTTTTTCTAGAAAAGAAAGTACTGTTATTATATATATTAGCATAAAAATCCATTCAACTCTTTTCCTTCGACTTATGAACATACAGATATGATTTAACTTGGCATAACCTATCCTAAATATGAATACACATCAACATGCCTCGCAATTCCAGGAAGATGAATATGCTCTTCAAACACTCTCTTCAGCAGAAATAATTTACAAATTTGTAAATGGGAAAAATATGCCAAAAGTATATCCTAGAGGACTATATTGTAGTGGCAGTTATACCCTTCACAGGTGCTTGAGAACCAAGATGTGAAACATCTGAAATCGGTGACATGCTGTCAGCTATAGAAGCAGAATCTTGAACACTAGAACCCTGCAATATAGAAATATACGATTTGAGAAACCACAATTAACATCCACATAGTTCATTTATAAAATCGGTAGAATTTTATAAAATATAAAAACACATTAGCCATGACATCTAAGAATTTACAATGTTGTTGTCAGAAAATATAAAATCAAATGAGAGCTGTACTGCAACATCTAAGGTACATACTAGGGAACAAAGCTATTATACAACTTGGTAAGAAAGAAGAGAACATCAATCTTTATAATTTTTCGTCCATTACAAATATTTTGGTAAGTAATGGTAAAAAATAGAAATTATGCATAAAGTTAGCTTTATACTACTGCAACACTTAATTGCATGATAATAGTTATGCAAATGATGCAGCGGATATCTCTCAAATATGATTTATGGTCAAATCTTGCCGTATATTTTATCTTACAATCTAGAGATAACCCTCGTCTTTTGCAATTCTTGAATGGTTCTGTCTGCAGATGGTTGATGATTTCCTTTTTCTTTCTTTTTCATTTTGATTTATTGACACTGATTTAAGGATAATGATGATATGAAGCAACAGTAATACCAAACAATGCATGGGGTGCACTAACAACCAAGACAAAAATTCATGTAGTTAGTTCCATGAGGATATTGCGCCTTGAAGGATTAGATAACAAACAAATAAAACATTAAACTCAAATATAAAAATTTTAATGGAAGGGAACAATGAAACAGTTCTTTTTGATTTTCAGCTGAAAAAACAATTACACACCTTTATCTGTCCACGTCGTTATTGTTTATTTCTTGGCTTGGGAGTTTTTCCCTTTGATACTTCTCGATTCATTTTAGTTTCATTTGATTAAGCATATGTATCAGTAACTAGAAAATTAACTGTACATCTGACTAAGCTTTCTAATTTAAGAAATTCCATATTTTAAAAATCATATATTCTGCTCATAAGTCTCTTAATTTGAATCTCAAGGCATAGATTAGATCAAGTATAAATGTTTGAAAGCATTAGCAAGCTCCATTGTGCCATCAACCTTCACTAATATAGAGCTCAGAGATTGTACCAGTCTTGCTTCAGTTTGGTTCATACGCTCACTCAACCACTCAAGTAAGCTAATGATGAAACTTGCACCCAAGAACTGAGACAATTATCCGTTCCATCCACTCAAGATGTGTTAACAGGACAAATAAGCGCCAAATTGGGAAGGAGTAGTTTGATGGGTAAGAAGCACTTTTTGCACACTGAACACAACCCCCAAGATTTTGGATCAATGCCATTCAGCATTCCTTTCTTTCTAAAAGGATCAGGCAATTATCTAGGACAGTAAAGTAAAACTATGGTACAGATATCAGAAAAGAAAGCCTATACCATAAACCTTTAGTGGAAATTTCATAGTCCGAAACTGATAATCTTAGAAACCAAGACGCTGAAATTAAAAGAGGAACGTTGTTTAATATCCTTATACAAGCTAAACAGACAATTATAATGGATTAATAATTGGAAGTAGACATAATTCATGAAAAATATTACGCAACTGGGTGTACCCGGGACATGGCGACAGCGGCACAGGCAATGTCCAGCTTGTGCTTCAAAAGCGTTTGGTAGTGCCCGGGATCGACGGTAGCCGGCAGATCGGAAGGCTGTGGGGGCACAGCCACAACGATCGGCGCCTTAATCTCCACCACCTCATCATCCCCGACTCGTCCCAGTTCCCTCCGACCCTCGCAAAAGTTCGACCCCACGACGGAAGAGGAGGCGCTCGGATTGGGGGCCACGTTACGGTTGGGGTTGGGATGGAAGCTAGGGTTAGGGTTAGGGTTGGGGGCGGAGGAGGAGGCGGCAGGGGCGGGGGCGGGGGGGGGCTCCTCTGCCAGAAACCTCTCGAAATACCACTCCGAGGAGCTGCGGTTCATGGCGGCTCCGCCGGGCGGAAGGGGGAGCCCCGGCGGCGGGGCGGGGGAGGGGGCCCAGAAGGAGTCGCCCATCTCGTCCACCGAGAAGACCCTCTCCATCTCTCTATCTCTCTGTCTCTCTCGATCGTATCCCTTGGAAGGCAGAGGAGGTGCCGTCTTCTTCTCCATTCTTTTTCTCTGTGGTGAGGAAAGGAGAAGAACGGGCTTCTCCCACACGCTCACCCGCTACTCGTCCCGTCTACCTGACCTTACATCTGAAGCAGTCAGCCATTGCCCTTTCAGGGCCCACAGCACCTCTCAATCAAAATACAGGTAGGAAATGCGAGTATTAAAAAACGCGTGCTGACACAGAGAAAGCTTTTGTCTTCTGCCTCTTTATAAAAAGCGAAGGAATCCTCCTCGCATCCTCCACTTGCAGGTTGTCTTCTTTATGTATATTTTTACACGTGCATCCCGTTGTACAACATTTGCATGTTTCAGCAAATAGCTTTTTTAATCATATGGGTTAAATGAAAATGCTCCAAATTATATAACCATTCAGCAAAATACATATATATACATATATATATATATTAAGAGGAAAAATAAATTAAACTGCACTAACATAAGCCAAAAATCCTTAGGACATTCTTATTATTGTATCCAATAGCAATCAAGCACTCACGTGTAAGAGTAGACAGGCATGTTGGATAGATTGTATAGGCAATACACGCAACTCTATTCAAATAAAGTACAAATGGAAAGACTTTCAACATCTTTGAACAATTGCACGATCGTAGGAAGCCCACCATCGTGCATGAAGATATTAAAACAGAACATCAAGAGGAACATAATTCAATAAAGCCTTATATTGGATTTGATCTCCATTTAGTATAATTTTCAGTCATATCAGAGTAATTTCTATTAATTTTAGAGATCTAAAAGCGAAATCTTTATATGAGAACAAGGGCTACACTTTTGCTAAATTTACATGCTACTTCAGGTTTTGGTCTTCCATGACCTGATGCAAGATGGCCAGTCCAATGTCTTCTGTCAATATCATTTAATTACATATTTATGTAGAGTGAAATCTTCATCACATATGAAACAAATTATTTCATTTGTAAATTTGCCAAATTCTGAAATGAAAACCGAAAGAATGGTTATTCTTGAAGTTAAACAGTAGAACATTGGAAATACTTTTATTCTTCTACAATCTCCTGAACTCCAAAAAGTCCAGTCATAGAGCTGATACAATAAAGAGGATATGGTACAACATAAAGAAGAAATGAATTGCTTATGTATTATCAGTGGGATGACAGATGCACAACATACTTGCATTTGTTAGTCATGATGCACAATACATTGGGTCAGCAGTTTCCTCTTCTGCTTCTTGTCATCTGACAGCTGCAAGAAGTAGCAAACATGAAACAGTCTAATTCAGAAAACTTCAGAAAAAAAGAAAAAAAACACCACCTAGATGCTGAGAAGCAAGCATAGCTCTATAAATACTTGCCCTCACCTGCTGAACAAAATGGGGTACCTGAATCCTTTTTGATCCATCAGCTAGTCGCTTACACGGTAGATGGTTTTCGGCAGTAGAAAACTCATTCAGTACCTGCAAATATGGTCACTGGCTGTAAATATTCTTATCAAGCATTTGGATGAAATGTATGCAACATAAATGTGTCAGTTTTCTCACTTTTTTCTGTATGCAAAATGTTGATAAATGAAAAGCAATCTACTGGCAAAATTTGACATCCAGAAGCATGTCGAGTTTTGCTAGAAACTTGACATGTTTGCCATGCATGCACAAAAGATCTATGCAGGTAAATGTAACTTACAAGAATTGGTACCTGATTCCGCACTGCTCCAATTAGCATATCGTGACATCCAGAAGCATGTACATTCTTCAATTTTTCACATTGGAGCAACAATTCCTCTGGGTAAAATTTGCAAACTTGTCAGCAATCATGAAGTGTCGTTATAACATCCTAAAGATAAAACGGCAGTATGATACCTGGATGCAAGTTTGTACATGAGTTAAGATTTAGATCATTAAGCTCTGGGCAGTTCAAGTAAAGGGCCTGCAGTATTTAAGTTAGTTCAGCAGGTACGATGAGAAAGAAACCATACACAGAAGCTAGAGTTGCCTCTGCTAGATTCTTATGCATCGTCACTTACATCTAAACCTGAGCAACCCCATAAACTGAGCTTCCTTAAATTTCCATGTTTTATGATCAGCTTTTGGTAGACGTGACATGACTTTGTGGTAGACAGTCTCTGACACTTATTATATTCGCCAGTCCTCCCCTTAATGGGACTAATATTTTGTTTAGAACTTTCACACTGGGAATCAGTATCACGTATGCTCATCCCACAATCAATTAGCTGAAGAAGAGGCAATTGAGCTACAGCAAACTGGATCCCACCTAAAGAAGCATGGGCACAGAAAAGAGGAATGGAGTGTATATTCAGTCAACTGACAAGGTAGGATGAGTCCTGTCCAGAGGAAACAAACTGATGAAATATGAGGGAACATACAAATACTTACTCAATGTAATATTTGGGCAAAGAGCAAGTAGGAGTCTGGAGAGTGTCTCAGGAAACACATTGCATATCATACGAATTCCAGTGTCAGTAATACTTGACCTGACAAAAAAAAAAAGGGGACAATAAGCAAATATAACCCTTATAGCATTAACAAAACAGCAAAAGTGCAAGAGTATATAGAGATCTAAAGCAATATAAATTCAATCAACAAATATAGCAGTTGACATGAAAGGGAATTGTTAATCCAGAGTTTTAAAGATCATAGTCACATATAAGCACTCATTGAACCACCTACCCACTTAAATCAAGCAACTCTAGACTTGTGTAACATGAAACTATAGCAGTCACAGCAGCATCTGTGATTCTTGAGCCTAGAACCAAAGAGAGCATACGCAAATCCCTGAGACAAAGAAAATTCATCCATAAAACTGCTACTATGGTGAAACTGAAAAGAAATAGAAAAAAATTGTTTTTTAAAAGAATTTTGTGCCATCTGTAGACAAATGAATTTGTATCTTTGAGCATTAATCTGACACATTATGGAGTATGGATACAATAGAATGCCTATTTGTTGAATGTTAGAAACCAGTTCATAATTGTTTGACATGAGCACGAATGTATCTCAGACATAATACCTACCTTATATTAGCACTTGCAAGAGCAAGGACAGCTTCGTTGCAAAGTTGAACTGAAGCAATATGAACATTTCTTAGACATGGACAAGTACGCCCCAGACTTTCCACCATTGTAGCAAGATCTGTTGAATCATTAACTTGTCGAGTAAAATCAAGAGAAAGCTCTCTTAGATTAGGACATTTAAGTACCTATCAATATGAATGGAAGTCATTACATGCACAAAGCTAGAACATAATACCCCAAATTAAATGGTGTGAAAAAGACAAAAATGCATACCATTTTTGAAATACAATAAAGATCTGATAGCCAGAGCATCAACAGGCTTGATGAAGAGATATTGACGAATCCGATGTTGGTGCAACCCTCAAATTTAAGAGTCGAGAGACATCTTTTCTTGGCAGCAAAATTACCCAATTCATCCCTACAAACAGACAGAAGGGTGGCACATATGTTGTCATACAGAAGAACAATTGCAAAGATGTATATTAACTTGGAGAATAAAATCTACTAGTAGACCTTGGTGTGGTCGAGTTCAGAAGTTTAAAGCACACCCAGAAAGTTTATGACCAGCATTCTTCTGAAAAGAGGAATATATCAAAGGCTATTGGTAGAACAGAGAGAGACATAAAAGCCCAGCATCGAAGATAAAAGGTAGTGCAGTAATCATCCAAAGATCAATTTATTGTTTATTCTAAAACTACAAGTATGTCACGCTCTATTCAAGATATCTTGGAGTTCATGTTTCTTTTTCTTTTTTTAGAGAAAAGATGTCTGACAGTTGACAAACAACAATATAAACACATGCAAATGAATGGTAAATGAATTTTGTAGTAACAATGATCAGATCATTGCATGGCGTAAGTTGAGGTGACTACCCAGACAAAATTGCAGCAGAAGAACGAACCACACATTCCAGGCAAACATGATCACATTAGTTGGCTTTTTGTCTGACAGTTGACAAACAACAATATAAACACATGCAAATGAATGGTAAATGAATTTTGTAGTAACAATGATCAGATCATTGCATGGCGTAAGTTGAGGTGACTACCCAGACAAAATTGCAGCAGAAGAACGAACCACACATTCCAGGCAAACATGATCACATTAGTTGGCTTTT
>LVTN01000318.1:43115-187241 GCA_001649415.1 Musa itinerans
TCAACATATGGATTAGATAACAAAAAACACACATTCCAGGCATCAAAATCCGAGATTCAACACTTTTCAGTAGTAGAACAACTTGAAGTTGCAACCCTAATTTATATAAAAATATTTTTCATAAATTTTCAGGCAGTTGGTGTGTGCAGAACAGGACCTAACACAAGAAATACATCCACATTAACACTAAAACATGTCATTCTGAAAAACAATGAACATTGCATCCATGTGCTAACAAATCAATTTAGTGGTTTTTCATTGATGAGGATCTACCAAATTGAGAAGGCAAGAGTGAACTGTGAACTTACACCTAAGATGTACAAGATATGCACAGATCCTACATAGAATGAAAAATCGAAAGTTCAACATAACTTGTGATAGAATGCTTAAAAGTCAATGACATACCCAGTTATCCGGTTGACCGTGTTTTCAGCCATGCTTAGCTCAAAAGCTTCTAAATTAGGCAGTGAGAAAGCAACGCAAGCTAACATTGTCGCATCAAAATCACTGTAGCAATAGAACACAAGAAGGTCCCATCAGACAACATCCAGTCTAACTTTCTCATATATTATATACATGAGCACAAACTACAAAGTAGCAACCCAAAATGATGAGATCAGTTTTATAGTTCAACCTCATCAAGTGTATTTAAAGGGACATTCTTTTTGTAATCTTTTTTTTTTATAAAAGCAACTACTTAACTTGATTTATTCTTATCTAAAGCCAAGGAGAGATGATAGGTAAATTAGTGTTCAACCATTTAACCATCTCATCTCCAGACCCCAAACCAGACAAAATAAAAAACAAAAAACAAAACATAAAAAAAAGATCTGCAGTAAAAATATGGTGTTTTTTCAAGGAAAATAAAAAAAGAAAAATGCAAAATGTAGTATGCAAATAGTACTAAGGTCTGTGTTCCCATCAGTATGGTTGATCCGATCACATCCTACCATTAATCAACTGTAAAGCCAAATCAAATAGGCCATTAGAAGGTATATTGATGGGAACATAGGACCTTCATGACCTAACCCAGGTGCTGGTGCAAGATCTCTTCCCTTCAGATCTAAAACATGTAAACACAAAAATGTAAACAAAGAAAAACAAAACACAAGAGCAGATCTACACTCATTCATCTTACAAAGCACGATGTTGTAGTATTTTGTTCTGACAACTGATTGAGATTTCACCATATATTATTCGCCGTTCTTTTGGATGGACAATAGGATCAGATGCCAAAAACCACAGATCTATGATAAAAAATCATTTACAAAGTGATATATCGTCGAAATACCACGTTTTTATTCATATATTAACCTGCTGCATATAAATCATTTTTCTGTAGCATAAAGTTTAGATCAGCCCCTAGAAATCTCTTCAAAGAACCCTAATATGTTAAATCTGTGAAGTGTAGTTGGTATAGTACGGGTTTTCGAATAACAGTTGGACGATTGATAATTGTAATATCATTTGTATGTTGTTTTGTTCTGCCAATGGCATCCGTCACCCCCTTCCTTCTCGGGGAGGGAGAGAGAGAGAGAGCTCTAACCTTTCCATGCTCAGGGTGAGCCGGGCCAATCCGGCACACTTGTGGAGCACCGATCCGACGAACGCGACCTGCGATCTACGAGAAACCCTAAGCCTGAGCTCCTCCGCGCAACGCCACACCCTCCTCACACACTCTCTCCACCCCCGGCACACCGCCGCCGCCCGCATCAGCTCCGTCGGCGACAATCGCCGTAGGACCTCCACCATGCACGACTCGGGCAAGGTCCGTTCTCCGCCGCACCCCACCTCGTCCTCCTGCTCCTCCTCGACGACCCCATCCGGATTCTCTGCAGCCACCAGGGCCGCGATCAGGCCGTCGTCCTCCATCGCCAAGGCAGGCAGCGGGGAGGAGTGGCGGTCATCGTCGAAGGAGAGTGCGCGGCGGAGGCGGTGACCGGAGCGAGGGAGGGGGACGTGTGCGGGCCAGCCGTCGGCGGAGGGGCAGACGTGGCCCTTTTTGGGGAGGCCGCACCGGCGGCAGTTGTAGCTGCCCCGTTTCTTCGGCGGCGCCGCTCGGTCAGGGGCGTTGGATGGACGGCGAAGCATGTCGGTGGAAGGATGGATCGGAGCTTCGATGGCTCAGAGAGAGAGAGAGAGAGAGAGAGAGTATGTGGAGTTGCGATGGGAGAAATAGAGGAGGATAAGGGAGGGAAGCGTTGTCGGAACAAGGCGGGAGATTGGAGATGATTTCGCGCCATTTCGCTTCCATGTGCGAGACAACGGGCGGAGGGAGGAAGCGAGTGCGACGTGGGGAGGTTGTGAAATTACCATAATGCACATGATCACGTGCAGTATATATTTTTCCTTTTTATATGTATTTACCATGATGCACCTGGTCACGTGCAAGTTTTCTTTTTTATTGTGAAGTATTTTTAAGGGACTGTGATATATTATTCTATCCAAATTTGGGAACATGTCGATGATAGTTTGACTAATCCGACTTAGTTCGAACCAAAAGGTTTCGAACTTTCAATTTTGTGTGTCAAAGATCCGAATACAAGCTTTTGGGTGTGTTAGAAGGGGTTTTGGACTCCAGATTAAGTATATCGGATAGGTTTTTCGACATGATTCTTAAGTATATCGGACTTTTCCAATATTTTCTTCATGATTTGGCTGATATAATAAATTCGATGGTTTAACTTTTTCCTCTTTTTCTTCGTGTTCATATGTGAGTATATTGAAGTATAATTGCACCAAAGTCTTGCTCAATCTAAATCATCAAAAAAGGAAAAAGTTCATGAAGTTTAAACAGAATTTGCATCTTAAAAAAAAAAAGATTCCGGCAGCTATTTGCCTTCAATAATCTCAGAGAATTCAGAGAATGGCTGTAGTTGATTTAAGAGTCATTTAGATGACTACACTGTGCATCAATCTTGATGTTCTCCTGAATCAGTTTTCTGTCACAAATAATAAGGAACCAATGACTAAATAAACATTTTGGAATAAAGCTATACTACTTAAAATCACAGAAAAAAATGCAATGGACTTGGTTTCCCAGATCAAATCACAGAAAAGCTGTCAATCTCAATCTATGTGACATTTTTAACAGATCACCGGTATTACCAGATTATAAGCAGACAACGCATGCAGAATGAGCTGACATTTAAGAGTAGGAGCTCCTGCTCAACTAAAGTTGAGCACTAATATTACTGGCAAATACTTAATAACAGCAATTACATGATCGAAATATGCAAGCTGAAGGTCAAGTATCACAATTTCAAGCATAAAACATCAGCCGTGAATGAATAATCTAGAAGAGACAACAGAGTACGGAAACAAATTATTAGCCCGCAAAGCCAAACGACTAGCTTAACAGGCTCGCCATATGCAGCTTATCATACATCACGTGGGACAAGCTAAGGCAAAAATCCTCCTAGGGTACATTCATCACCTGAATAGACTGCAGCGTATCCGACAATGCAATGACCAAGTCACCAGACTGGATCATTCCTCTGGCCTTGAGCAAAGAAAAGGTGCGGTTAAGATTGCTCTCCATGTCGCCTGAGAAACTAAGCCGAAAGGGTATCAAACCCCACAGAAGATTCAATCGCCTTCTCACAGATGTCGAGGACGTAAATGCAAAGACTGGACAATCAGGGCGGCAGCGCGAAAGCAGAGAGGCCATGTGACCTGTTCTTGTGAAGACAAAGAGTGCATCCACTCCCAAGTTGTTGGCTGTAGATCACAATTAACTGGGTCAAAAAAAAAAATGAACAGGCACTACACACAAACTTATGCAAAGAGAAAACTGCTGCACATGGCGGGCAGCTAAGGCAATAATTATCTCAACCATGCAAAAGGTGTGTTAACCATATTTAAGAAAACCTTGCTATAAGAATCATACACAACGGTGCCATTGGACTGAAGGCTGAATGCCATATAGTCTCCTCCAAACCAGAATATATTTCAATGTATGACTGGTGTGTAATAACAATTTTCATGTGTTTTATAATGATAAACTTTGATACAGACTTTTAACCGAAGGAAAAGAAATATGTTCTTTCTTCCTGGAAATTCTTGTTCCTATTTTGGTTTTTTCTTTTTGTGATTTTCTTCTTAGTTGATCTTTGAATAAATTCGCTCAAGACAGTATCCAGGAAGCTGTTGCCCCATCTCTGCTAAATTTCATAGCTATCCTATGACCACAATTATGTGAACCATCAATGAATGTTAATACTGCCAGACATACAACCAAGTTTTGACTGATATAGCAGATGGTAAGGTTAAATGGCTGCCATTCTAATCACAAAGAACAGGTAGGTTTTATCAGGAGTATATATATTATAATATACCAAAAGTAAATCATAATCCAGGATAGATGCAAAATGATATATCTCAGCTATAAAGTTGAAAATTGGATCATTCTCTAAAAATTTGGGATGGCCAATGATGTAGCTAAATATAGTTTGGCAGAAGTGAACATGAAGATACTAACCCATTTTGGCAGCCGAATTACAGATTTCCTCTGAAATTTTGTCAGAGAAAGAAGATGCAATATCTGGAAGCTCCATCGCCTCATGGCGCTTCTCCTCTCTCCACCACCTTTCAATGCGTAGGCTTACACTTCTAAGCACAGTCAATGCCTTCTCTGGATATTGGCCCATAGCTGATTCACCTGAGAGCATCAGAGCATCTGCCCTCTGTTTAACTGCCTCTGAAACATCAGCAACTTCAGCTCTAGTTGGTGTAGGATATTCGATCATAGACTCCAGAAGCTGCGAAGCTACAATGACAGGCTTGTTTAGCTGCCTGCACAGCTTAACAATTTTTCGCTGGGCAGAAGGGACTTCTTCCAGTGGAATTTGAGCACCCATGTCTCCTCTGGCTACCATCGCTCCATCCGATGCAAGAACGATATCTTCCAGATTCTTCAAGGAATCAATACTCTCAATCTTTGCAATTATTGCAATTTCGCTGGAATATGCAATTGCAAACCATCACATAAAAGTGCAAGTAAGAGTGGGTTTACAAACAGTCAAAAAAGGTAGGGGAGACTTTATTCGTATTTCTTTTAAGCATGTAACATTTATCAGAAAGATTTCTTGAATGCAGATAGCATCAGAATGAATGTAGAAGTGAATAACTTGTAGCCACTGTAGAGCCCCACCATGACTTCAGTCAAATCATATTAATCTCCCTTCAGTCATGACTTGTAGAGCCCCACCATGACAAATAATAATTATTTAATATCAATCATCATTGTAGATAGTGAAGTGAAATATGACATTTGAAAAGAAGAAAAAGGTATTGACAAAAGCTGATGCAATTTTAGCACATATTTTCTGCCATTTCACAGTTGAACACAAAAAGATCCCATATCACTTTATTAGCCATCATCGAGGATAGTAGATTCACATATATGGATTTTAGCACATAAAAAATACAAGAACATATGCCTTTTTTGTAACTTGGGTGATGAGAGTTGGAATCATAGAAATAACATCTACACGTATCAGCTTGCTGGCGTACGTTAACCCTCCCAAACCCCACATCAGCAGGAGCGCATTTGCAATATACAGAAAGGTCTACATCTTGGATCACTTTGAAAAGAAAAAATGCCTTGAAAAATATGTTCCATCATTGGAAAATATGTTCTGTTATTAGCTAAACTAGCAATTTATTTGGTTTATAAAGCGAAATAATAATAATAAGAAAAGGAAAAAGGGTAAGGGTTTTCTGTTTACTTGTCACGGCATCGTGCAGCTATATAGCTTTTGAGATTATTAATGACTTCTGCAGACTTGACAAAGGATACTGCAATAAAGTCTACACCCTCAGAAATCCCAAAGTCAATGTCAAGCCAATCCTGCATGTATCAAAATCATAAGTGCATGTAGTGCAGATTAATGAAAGCATTTTCCAGAGTTAGCTAATCTTTCACTCTTCTGGAGCACTTAAAATTATCATTAAGCTTATATATAGGTATTTGCATTTATCTAGATTATGCAAACAAAATTTCCAGCTACACAAAAACATCACTCGAGATATTCCTATTTCAGATGTGACAATGGCAAGTGCAAAGTTGTAGTCCAGCAAGTCCCATTAAATAACTTTTTGCAGCTAAACCAATTTGCATAGTGTTCCCGAGCCAGAGAAAAAAAAATCATTTATATCAAAAGTGAAACTATAATACAACATAAACAAAGGTAACGATTTTTCTTAAATGCTCATAAGTTTATACACTGTTGAAATGAACACCTAGTTGATGCAATTAACATAACAAAGATCAAGATGCTCAACAGCATCAATAAGTGTGGCTTAAGAAAATTACTATCAAGTTGAGATAATCTAGTAATGTGCAATAATGAATGCAGCCACCACATAATAATTTTGAACCTGCAGTAGAGAATGTGAGAGAAAAAAAAGCCAAAATAGAGTGATACACTGTAAAAAAAGATTGAAATGACACCTGACATTATGAAGAATTGACTTAAACAAGACAAGATACCAAAGAATGATGAACAACACTGACAAGAAACAAGAAACTTCATGCGTGTGCATCTCTAGTGTCAGAAAAGGCTGTAATGTTTTTGTGTGAGATTGATGGCAAACTTTGATTCTTGACTTTAGAAATTGAGATTGCACTAATAACTTGTACCCACTGTATTAGTAAGTCAAGTATTGAATATTATTATTAATACTGAAGGGAGATTAAAATGCAATCTGCAGCTCTTCTAAAATTAAGTGATTTCAGTCTAAACAGAATCCAAAATTTGTAGCAACTTAGGAGATTCTTGATAACAAGTGTGCAACGCATGCACTTATGATTGAATTTTGTAAGTTTTCAAAAGGAGCCATTAAGTGGGTGCATATGGATGTACCAACCTTGGAAGAAATTGTAGGAAGCATAGCATTACGTTCCTGAACTAGCCTACCATTCCGCCAGAAACTAAGATTTGCACGTGGCAACAGCAGCCCAGGATCATTGCAACGGCACTTTACATCAGGCCCAATCTTCTCAATCACCTCAAATCTAACCATTCCTCCATCCACCAGAAGTTCATCACCAACTTTAACATCTGTATTAGGCACAAACAGCCTTAAGAGACCAAATGATGGTCAGAAAAGGTTCCTAACCAAAAAAGTAGAAATTCCTCGAGGAAGAAAGAAAAAACAATGAATTCACAGTATTCAACCTTCAGCAAAGCCATCATAATTCACATTGATGGTCCGTTCTGGCAGAGGCCAGTTGAAAGCTCTCACACTAAATGTCCAAATTTCACCATCCTGCATGAGAAAGTATGTTATAGAGGTATGATTGACATGAAAGAGAACTCCAGATTGACCGCTGCATCAATCATACATACAGTAGATATGCACATACTTACTAGATCTTCACAAGAGAGAGAGAGAGAGAGAGAGAGAGAGAGGCAGTAAACATTCATTTATTTACCGAACCCTTTTCAGAAATAGGAAGAAAGGGTTTGGCCAGTACCATTCACCTGAATTCTGTCGTGAAGAGTTCTCTGACCCTCTTTCCTTTTCACTTGGCCCCCTCCTTTTCCTATTTATTTTTCTTGATTACTCCTTCAATCTCAAATACTTCTTTAGTTAATTAGGCTAGGCTATATTTATAAAATTAGTAATTCTCCAGCATTTGGAACTTTTCCACTTCTAGAGCATGCTAATCTGAGTACTATTTTGTCTATCGCATTCTACTGTTGAGTACAATCTTCATCTATATTTTCTTAACAAATTTACAAGTCAACATATCAGTCGAATGAGTTTTAACAAACAGATAAGCGACGATTAATATTCCAACAAATGTAAAAGGACATGAATAAACTCTGTAGCTCCCAAAATTCTCATTGCCCAGATCTTACCCATTTTCAATCTGTGCATTGTCTAAGATCCAAATTGAATAAGACAACCCAAATGTAAAGAGAAAAGGAAGCATCTTTATTACAAGAAACCGGTCCAAGAACCTCACCTCGGCCTTGGCGGAAGCGGCGCCGCCGAGATCACCCATGTGGATCTCACTGCCCTCAGTGTCCATCATCACGGCGACCGCGAACCCCTTCTCCTCGTTGAGCCGGCGGACCTGTCGGATGACCTGACGGTGCCACTCACGGCTCCCGTGGCACATGTTGACTCTCGCCACGTTCATCCCGCCGACAGCGAGCGCCTCCAGCTGCTCCGCGGAGCAGGTGGTGGGGCCGATCGTGCACACCAGCTTCGTCCGCCTCGTGCTCCGGAACCCGTTCTCCTTCATCTCAGCCTCGGTCACAGCGTCCACATCGATGGCCGCACCAGCGCCAGCGCCACCGTCAGAGGAGATCAGGCCGAGATCGGGCGGGGGAAGGGAGGCGGAAACGCAAAGGGCGCGGGGGCGGCGGCGGGGGAAGGAGGGGAGGGGGCGCCCCGGAGGTGCGGGGACCGAGAACTTGGGGATGGATGGTTTGGTGGCGGGCGGAGAGAGGAGGCGGAGCGCTTGGGCCATCTCTTTTGCCTGATGCTTGGATCGACGGAAGGCAAAAAGCAAACGAAGACGAGGATCTCCTTTCTAAATAGCCTTCGTAACTAATAATAATAATGTTCATAAGAGAGAGAGAGAGAGAGAGACGGAGGTACCAAGGTGCAAGATTGCCTATATAGTTCCGACCAGCGTCCAGCAGCTACTCTCGCATTTCTATCTGTTACTCAAGTGGGTCCCACTAAATTAACAGATGGACCGCCCAGGCTATGAGTGCCGTAGAGATGAGTGCTGAGCCCTGGCTGAGGCAGCTCACACTGGCGACGCCTGATACGTCTCTTCCTTTTAAGATAAAATATATCACTGTAAAAGTCTGCCGAGTACAAACCAATCCATATCCATCCTCCTCGTCGGAGCACAAAAAGAAAGCTAGCTCCGAAGGCCAACCATTTCTCCTTGTATGGGAGGATTTAGAAGTAACAGTAAAACACTCCCGTCTCTCTTTCTCTCTCTCTGAAAAGGACCATGGTAAAATGCTCATGTAACAGTTAAGTACGTTCCATGAAGACTTCTCCTCTCGGTCGAGGCTTTTAATGCTGGAGAGGTCGGCGACCTACTTGAGGGGTTCAGCACTCCTTTACTTCGCAGGACAATACTGGAGAGGCGACTACCTGCGCTGAAAAGTCTCCTCGCCGGCCGAGCCTTTTGCGCCGGACACTCATTGCTGGAGGGCCTTAAATGCTGGCTATCAAATTTGGAATGGAAGCTGCATGGAATGAGGGTGTGCCACATACTTGGAGGAGATGACTGTTTCTCAATAAATAGGAGACTAATCAACTTTCTGTCACAGGAAGTTTCACGTAGTTTCTCTCCATCCTATCAGAGATCTTTTTGACATCCATGAGAAAAGAGCTTTGGGAAGATTGGACCCATTTCAGCTTCCCAATTTCTTTTGGATTTGTTGAGTCATGCCATTGAAGGGAGGAGGAGGAATTCTTCTACAGTTAATCAAGTATTTGAAAGGGAAGTTACCCTCTCTAACATGAAAAAATAAGTAGATTTTATGCTTTCTATCAGGTTTAGTATTTGGAGAAAAAAAATTCAGACTCGGCAAGGTTAATACATTGATTTGTAGAAGATTTATATGTTTGAAAGATATCAAAAATAGTACGATATATCTTTTTAGTAGCATAAAGCACAAGAGAACGTTGTCGATGTATCTTAACAAGGGAGAAAGAGGTTTTATGTTAATAGACTTATCAAACATGGCTAAGAGGAGCTGAACCATAATGATATAAATATAGGGAGAGAGAGAATCTTGTGTCTAATCTTGAAGTAAGTAGATATTTTTTTCATTGATTAAGTAAGAAAAAATTATGGAAGAAATGCATTCGTAAATCTAAGAGATGAAGTTTGATGAAAAACCCATTATGTTGAGAGCAAGATTAATGAAATTTTAATAAATATAATCATACATCAATTTTGAAGATAGTCAAAAGGGTTCTTATCTTTAGATACAAACATAGAGTGAACTACTTCCTAGGTTTCTTAGGTTATCATAATATTATTGTAAATATTATGCCCGAAAAGAAAAATAGACTATTCAATAGAAAAAATATCATCGATCAATTACTATTTGACGTGTGTCCTTCATGTGGCATATAGGTTGGGAGAAGTTGACAAAAGCTACTTTTCACTGGTTTGCTCATGTGGACATAGATCCAAAGCAGACAGTTTGAAAAATATCAAGAACACCACCGTAGAACTTTTTAGCAACCCAAAAACACAAGAGAATGTTATCAATATATTTAAAAAAAAAAGAAAAACGTACTTATGGAACATGACTAACAAGAGTTGAACCACACTGATATAAATATATACATAGAGAAAAAGAATCCCGTGTCTAAACGTACATAGATATTTTTTCATTGATTAAGTAAGAAAAATTCAGGGAAGAGATGCATTTGTAAATCTAAGATATAAAGTTTGATGAAAAATCTATTACGTTGAGAGCAAGATTAATGGAATTTCAAGAAATACAATTATACATCAAAGATAACCAAAAGGGTTCTTATCTTTAGATTGTGAACTACTTTCCAGGCTATCATAATATTATTGTGAATACCATGCATAATAAGAAAATTAGACTATTCAACAAGGAAGATATCATTGATCAATTACTATTTTAGTGTCTGCCACGTGGCATATAAGTTAGGAATAAGTTGACAAAAATTACCCCTCATTGGTTTGCTCATGTGGATGTAGATCCAAAATAGGCAGCTATAAGCTGTCTCCACCCTTGTTGCCTATATGGACAAAGGTCAAATTAATATTGGTAAAGGTTGCCTCCTCGAAAAATATTTTATAGAATATTTCATCCCTTCACTATCAAGTATAAAAGTTAATGTTTAACATAATTACGGAGGATCACTTTTTACTAAAGGTTACGAGACTCATCTACCTCGATTTACTAACTTTAGCGTCGGAGTGATCGAGTCTAAAAACCTTTCTTGATCTCAATCTTCTTACAGGTGATAGCTTAGGAACTCAGCGTTTCCACTTCAGAGGCACATCGACTACACTTTGAACATTCTTGTGCATATGGGTCAGAACCAAGTCAGGCTGACCAAAATATTAATGACACCTTCTTATAACATTCTTTACGCTATAATAAATGCCCAATATTATAAGAATGCCTACCCCTCAATCATCTTGATGAACACTTAAGTGAAGTGGCATTGTCCTCGACCCATAACATTTTCACATTAGCACATCCACCTCAGTGTAGACACCAATGAGAACATTAGCACTTATTCAATGATCTAGGTCTATTATTCATAGGGATGGCTATAAGCCACATATTTATTATTGTTGTGGTGTTTTTAAACCTCACTCAATAAGTACATATGCTAATAGGCATGATACAACTCATCGCTCCACTTTTGTCATAGTTGGCCCAACAAGTGGTGTCATAAGTTCACCTATAATCGCTGGCTCCACCGCTCTTGACACTCATCAAGGTTCCCTAGCTCAATGCGATGTCGACATCCTAGGAGCGCCCGAGGTCTGTCGAACCACTGGCCGGGAGGGCACCTTAGTTTTTGATCGTGGAATTCAGTGGAACACACTATTCTTAGTATGTCATACTTGAATTTGAGGTATAGCCAACAAATTTAACGGAGGACTCCCTACAGATCCAAGTATGACAGATGGACTGATGTTCGAAAGAGATGCGATAAGAGCTTTAACAATTAAAATGAGAAGCATTAGTCGACCCAACCTTAGGTTGATCGTCGTTCACCTAAAAAAAATTAGAATGAATTGATTCTAATGAGCTTTTGTCTCTCGAGGCATTCGATAGTAATGTCGATTCGATGGGGCACATTATAATTTTCCATATCTAAATATCGCTATATAGCACATTGGACGCTCTAATATGCTATATCTTCCCGACCACATTAAGAGGCATAATATGATAATGGTATGCTTGCTTAAAGACATTTTCCATCTGCTCTTTTGTACAGTTGGCAAAGGAGTTTGAATTATACTTTCTCGAGAATATACACCCTCGATCTTCAGCGACAATACTCCTTAAACTCAAGCAAAAGGAGAAAGAAATATTCACAAATGAGATATGAGGTATAGTTGATGCTCATCTATAACTTATAATATATATCTTTATGATAGGGCTCAAGTTCTTTTGCTTATTTTAGTCATTGATAGATAGATCACTGATGATTATACTCGAGGTACTTTAAATGATCAATTAATATTTTATCATCGAGGTAATGGTCTCAAACAAATATAAGAAGTCACATAAGAGTAGCTATAATCAGCCTTATCTCTATGATTAAAACTGAAATTTTTCTTCAAATAAAAGAGGAAGGACTCTTACGAGTTCTCTACCCAATGAAAGTCCTATAAAAAAAAAAAAAAGTTCAAGTACTACTAGTTTTATTAAGATTATGATCATAACATTAAATATTATCTCGTAACTAAGAATGATCATAACATTCGTCATGTAATTATAGATGAATGGTAATGGGAGTTCGTGGGCCTGAACCATTTCTATAACGGGTACTCGTTACGATGGACAGTGCGCGACCGATCAAAATACGATGGACGGTCCGTGATCAAAAGCCTAACCCACGCGACGCTCGTATATAAGGTCGTTAACCATTGCCCGTGTCTTTTTCTTCCATCCCTTTCTGAAACCCTAAGGTGGGCTTCACTCTAGCCTCCTCCTTTCAATGGCAGCCGCCGCCGCCGTCCGCCCCCTCGTCACCGTGCAGGTCCTCGAGGGCGACATGGCCACCGACTCTCCTGCTTCCGTTCCCCTCCCCGACGTTCTCAAGGCTCCGATCCGGCCGGACGTCGTACGCTTTGTCCACGCCAACCTCTCCAAGAACAGCCGCCAGCCCTACGCCGTCTCTAAGCGCGCTGGACACCAGACCTCTGCGGAGTCCTGGGGCACTGGTCGCGCCGTCTCTCGTATCCCTCGCGTCCCTGGCGGTGGTACCCACCGCGCCGGCCAGGGTGCTTTCGGCAACATGTGCCGTGGTGGTCGCATGTTCGCCCCCACCAAGACCTGGCGCCGCTGGCATCGCCGCGTCAACATCAACTTGCGCCGCTATGCCGTCACCTCCGCTCTCGCTGCCTCGGCCGTCCCCTCTCTCGTCCTCGCTCGCGGCCACCGCATCGAGTCTGTCCCGGAGCTTCCCCTTGTGGTGTCTGACTCCGTTGAGGGCGTAGAGAAGACCGCAGCCGCCATTAAGATCCTCAGGCAGGTCGGCGCCTTCCCTGATGCTGAAAAGGCCAAGGACAGCCAGGGCATCCGCCCGGGTAAGGGTAAAATGCGCAATCGCCGCTACATCTCGCGCAAGGGGCCCCTGCTCGTCTATAGCACCGAGGGTTCTAAGATTGTCAAAGCTTTCCGCAATATTCCTGGAGTCGACGTTGCCAACGTTGAGCGCCTAAACCTTCTGAAGCTGGCTCCGGGAGGCCACATCGGCAGGTTCATCATCTGGACCAAATCAGCCTTCGAGAAGCTGGACTCAGTGTTCGGAAGCTTTGATAAACCATCTGAGAAGAAGAAGGGCTATGTGCTGCCGAGGCCAAAAATGGTCAATGCTGATCTGTCGAGGATCATCAACTCCGATGAGGTGCAGTCGGTGGTGCGGCCTATCAAGAAGGAGGTGAAGAGGCACACATTAAAGAAGAACCCTCTGAAGAATCTCTACACACTGCTGAAGCTGAACCCCTACGCCAAGACCGCCAGGAGGATGGCTCTGCTTGCTGAGGCACAGCGTGTCAAGGCCAAGAAGGAGAAGCTTGACAAGAAGAGGACCGAGCTTAATAAGGTATTGCTATTCATGTATTGTTATCTTAGTTATTATTTAGTTTGTTGGTTTGTCCTGCATATTGGAATTGATCTTGTTGGTGTTGCTTTGCTATTTTATTTGGGTATATTGTCAGTATTAAGCTGCTTCAGTTGATATTTTGTTAATATATTTCAGATACAGTGCCTGTTTTCTGTTTAGTATGAGCCTTTTCAATTTCTAGTGCTTGCAAATATTTCCACTGTTCTTGAAATATGCTTGTTCTAATTAACAAAAACATGGAGGACATGTGAATGTCTCCATTTGCTAGGACACATTTGGTTAGATCCAGAAGTAATGAACTTCTTATATTTGATATTGATGTTTAAGATGAAATTTATTTATTGTAGAATTTGAAACATTGTATATAAAACTTATATTGTATTCAATTACTATGGTGGATTTTTTTGGAATGGTTCCTTGCTCAATGGTAGTTGTTGTTTGTCATACCAAAATATGATTTTACTTTTATGCTTTTCTTGCCTTTGTTCAAGGTAAAATTTCATGAAACTGCATAACAAGATTGGATGTGCAATTTTATTGGGCTTTACTGAAGCAAGATGTATTGGCATTATGCATGATGGCATCAAGCTTAAACAACAAGGTTTTTGTATTAAGTATCCTAACTCCATCGAGGGATGCTTTAGCTTTTAGATTTTGAGTCAAAGAGTTCACTTGAAAGGTCCAGCATGCTCTGGGATGTTTAAGAATTGGCTATGGTTAGTGGTGTAAGTTACACTTTCAGCAAACTTAGCAGATATTTAGGCTAATTAGTTACTTTTCTTGGTATTTTTATGAACTAAGATTGTTAAAATAAAAATCCTTCCTACAATCCAAAGTGTTTGGCAGGACTTAGACATTGAATGACTGGAGAATGGTAGAATTCCTAAATTTTTTACAAATACAAAAGTTATCTACAGTAGTACACGTTAAAAACTGAAAGTGCAATGGTTGCTTTCAACTTAAGAATAATTATATCTATAAACTATTTGGTATCGAGAATGTTGATAATTAATCAAAATCATTGAATATACAATAGTTTATAGAAAGATCATTTCGAGATCAACAGACTACTGTTCTTGTGCATGAGATGGAAAGGTGGGGAGAACCTGAGAGGACTTTCAATGCATAAGAAACGATGATGAGTGCACGGTGATGATGCTCCCAACTGGCAATATTTGGAGGTGAGGTGGCAGCAAACAACATTATGAGCAATTGGGATGCCAGGGAAAGTGGTGTGGGGAGAGAATGAGATGAGAGCAACTAAGATTGTGAGGCTAGGAGTTGCTGATACAGTAACTGGAGCAATGCTAGATTAAGAGTATGAGGCTAGGAGTGGTGGTGATGTCAGAGATGGAATAAGGTTGACTGATGTGTTATAATCAGATTATTCAATTTGTGTTTTCTAAAGTCATGATCTTTCTAGAAGCACTCTTGCTTCCATTTAGATTTAAAATCGCATGATGGTACAGTTTAGACAATTAGCAAAATAACCTGCAATAGAATCTCTCAAGTGCTAATTGGTTCTGAATCTCTATATTTGGGTATAGATCCTATTGCATCCCCCCAATTTCCAATCCTATAGTTAAGTTGGATCGTTCAGCCTAGTTTTGAATGACTATACCTGGATCAAGATTAACACATCGTAATATATGACACTCTTGAAATGTAGCAGTTTTGTTTGGAAAAATTCTCTCTCTGTAAAACCTTTAGTTCTTCTTTCTTAATTAATATAGCAAGGGCAACTACAACCACAGTTTAAATTCTTTACAAAAGTATTTTAGTTCAAATTATAAGTTAATATGAATTATGTCATCTACACTAACATGCATGACCAAGAAGCTTGACATATTGGTTTATATTTCTTGATTTGCAAGGTTGGAAACTTAGATGCATTAAGCCTTTTGCTTTTTTTCTCATGGGAAATTTTTGGAATTTTTTTTGTTATGGTGGGTTATGAGCTTTTCAAAAAGATAACAAAGAGAAGGAAATGATGAATATGAAGTGTGTTAAACATTATCTTGAAATGTTTACCATGTCTAGTGTTTTCCATTGATTCTCGAATCTAGATGCAGCTGAACTATTGTTGTCTTAGACTTGTTCAGTCAATCCCTCGGTATAGTGCTACTGCAAGCACTGTGAGACTCAGAAATCCATTTAATTTTGAGCCTCGGTGGTTTCACAATCCAGTGGTCAATAATACTTGATCTGCTATATTATATATTCTTCGCGGAGTTATTGTTTATTTCTTTTTCTTTCTCGTGTCTTTACCCCTTTTCAGGAAGAAGCTACTGCAATTAAGGCTGCTGGTCGGGCATGGTATAAGACTATGATCTCAGATAGTGATTACGCAGAGTTTGAGAACTTCTCCAAGTGGCTAGGTGTGACTCAGTAGAGAGCTTCAGAGTTATCGGCATCAGATTATGGTTTTTCTTCCTTTTATCAACTTGGTTAGGACTTTTGTGTAAGAACGCCTGCCGGTGGACGTGCTTGTTGGATCATACATATTGAACTAATTCTACTTTGCTTGCTTGGCAAAAAACAAAAAAAAAGACTTGGTTTTTACAACTTATGAACTTTATATTGAACGTACGGATTGTGAGTTATCATTCATTCTGCTCCTATTTCTATAATTATTTATTTTTTGTTGTCTTTTAATGTACAGATTCCGACCCAACAATTCTGTGATGAACAGGTGGTCACTTTTTCTTGTACTGATATCAACTCAGTGTCTTTTTGTGCTTCAAGTGAAATCTTGCTCTTCCAAATCACAGATTAGAAGAAAGGTTGGTGCCAACTGATCTCTATTCGTGCGTGGGCGGAAGATTGGAAGATGAAAGGATTGGATCGAATCGAACCTTCCGGATCGGGCGTCCGGTTCAAGCCACCCGATCGATTGTCTTCAAATTTGAAGAAAATTGTTGGCATCGTCAACTCTATCCCATTTGTGCTTGGAGCGAAAGCCTAATTATGTCTATCCCTAGTTTTCAAAAATCAAAAATTGAAGTATCTATAGTGTTCCTAACCCTTTTATCAATTATTAAAAATAGAATTTTTTAAGATCCAAAAATAAAAAGTGCTAATGTAATGGGGATATACATGCAATATTGTGTAAGGACATTTATGTTAGTAATAATTAGTAATTTACGAGACAGAGAGTGGTACTGTTAATTAAAGTGATCACACAGCTCAGCCACAAACACAAAACCTGTGGTGTGAGATAGAGCTGCTCCTCTTCTGGGAGAGAGGTGGGGTGGGGGAGAGAGGGAGAGTGTGTGTTCTGGGCAGACACCTGATTACACAGCTCAGCCACAAACACAAAACCTGTGGTGTGAGATAGAGCTGCTCCTCGTCTGTCAGTACCCTGTACCGTACGTGAATCCTTTGGCAAGCAGGTAAACCCAGTTCCCAGTGGTCCTCATTCTCTATAGGTTCCCATTTAGCAGCAGTCTGTATCTTCTTTCACCGATAGATGGCTTCCCATATGCTCAAGGGAGCCGAATTACTCCCTTTCTCTAAAGTAAGAAACCCAACTGGGTTGGGCTTCATGGGGTCTTCTCTCAATGGGATATGCCTCCCTAAGATGGCTTTGATCTCTTTTGGTGGTGGTAGTATGAAGGCCAAAAACTTGGGCTCCAAGGTGCAGCCTTCCGTCTTCCAGGCCTGCTTCTCAACCCAGGTTTATCCAGCACAAAAAGGAGGCATTTTGGTTCTACAGATTCCTCTCCATCGTCTATGACCATGTTATAAACCCTGGGCATTGGACTGAGGACATGAGGGATGAGGCTCTTGAGCCTGCCGATCTCTATGATCCTGGATTGAAGGTTGTGGATGTCGGTGGTGGGACTGGATTCACCACATTGGGCATTGTCAAACATGTATACCCCAAGAACGTCACCATTCTTGACCAGTCACCGCACCAGCTCGCAAAGGCGAGGCAGAAGGAGGAACTGAAAGAATGCACAATCATCGAGGGGGATGCGGAGGACCTTCCCTTCCCAACGGACTCTGTTGATCGGTATGTTTCTGCAGGAAGGTAAGATTTTTGTAACCTGTTCACATTGTGTTTGATAAAATCTTTGTTTGGAATGAAACTAGTACTTCTGATGTTGCAGTTGTAGTAAATGTTGAAGATGCTGCTTTCTGTTTTAATCTTTGTGCTTCTTAACCTAAGTATATAAGATGCATGGAGACGCGATCTACTATGATAATTCAAAGACAAAAGATCCACTTGTTGTTTATATGTGAATTCCTTGGCCGAGTAGAAAACCAAAATTTTGTTTTCACAAATTTCATATCAACTGTAGTTTTTGTGAGCATAATCCAAATCTTGAAAGATAATATAATGCTATTTCTTTAATCAATATGAGAAATTTTTATGGAGCTCCAAGAGGATGGTATCTTGGTAAGGTCTTGTTTACAAAAAAATTGAAATTTTCATGCTTAAGCAAATTTTGTAATTCAGTATTACCTTTTCTCCCACACTCACTTTTAGAATTTGCTCAGTTGACCTTCAAGTTTCTTTTTCTTTTTTGTTTAAAATTCATCAGTTAACTTGTTACTAATAGCTTGCTTCCTTTTAAGTTTCAGAGAGATCATACCGAATAACATTAAAATAGCATGTCATTTCTTTGTCTGTTAATGCTTGCTTTCTGATCAATATCCAGTATCGAGTACTGGCCCAATCCTCAACGTGGTATCAGGGAAGCATACAGAGTGTTGAAACTTGGAGGGTTAGCCTGTGTCATTAGTCCTGTATACCCAACCTTTTGGTTGTCACGCTTCTTTGCTGACATGTGGATGTTGTTCCCCAAGGAAGAGGAATATATTGAGTGGTTCAAGAAGGCTGGTTTTAAAGATGTCAAATTGAAAAGAATTGGACCGAAATGGTACCGCGGTGTCCGTCGTCATGGCCTCATCATGGGATGCTCTGTCACTGGTGTTAAAAGAGAATCTGGTGATTCACCTTTGCAGGTAAAACTTTTTTATCGTATATTATCTTAAGCATCCTTGCACTAACCATTTTTTTAGTAAATCCTGGTTTATCATGTCCACCACTGCAAATTATGTTGCATATATATGTTTTAGTCATATATTTGGAGGTGCATCTGGGTAACAAACCAATCAAACTTTTTGTATATCAGATATGATATCAATATTTCTCAAAACCAGCTCTGTTTTGTGGATCAGACAAGAAAGTTATTTATACAACTAGTAACAGAGAATAATGGAGTAATGATTTTTACTAGATTATGGTAATGTTTCTAAACACCTAAATTGTTGGGTTATAGAAGAGAATGAATTTATGAATTTTGTACAACATAGACTGACATAATCAAGAATATGTTTGGTGGTGAAGATTGTAGCTTCTTGCCTAATTCCCTTTGTTATGAGGATACTTGAAGGCATATTCCTTGTTGGTTTATGTCTTGATTGTGACATCAATTGGAGCTAGTTGGTGGTGGTAATATCTAAATATGAACTCTATGGGCAAATTTTAGAAGTCGAAGATTTTAAGATAAGTAGGATCAAGACAAAAATCACAGCAACTCAATTAGTAAAGTGCCAAAAAAAAGGGCAATGTATTATGAAAATGAACGCTTGGAAATATCAAGAAGCAAGTAAACTTTTTTTATGCTTTACAGTGGGTGTACAAAAAGATGTGTAGATTGAATAGAATATTAATTACAATGAAGTAGGATGATTAAATAGACAGTTGCATCTATTGCACCATGTAGCCCTAGAACATTTTTCACATTGAAAGGAAATTGTATGACAGGTATAAGCAAGGATTAGTCATTTCATCACGTGGGGAATTGCTTACGCCTTTTGTGTCATACCACAGTTATTTTTTCGCTGGTCGGCGTGCCTTATGCTATTCAGTACAGGCTAACAAATTGGTCTAGCTATGTGCCAGCGCCTTTGACATGGATTGCCCCGATGCATGCTAATAATTTTTTGGCACAATATATTTTGACCATTATAAACACATGCCAACTAGCACAACTTATGGTGTAAGACTGGTTGTTTCATTCGAATAGAACACTGGACAGCAATGTATTTAGAATTCTAGCAAGTTTAAGCAATGATATAGATAGTTGATTTTGTGATGGGGACAACATTTATGATGAATTGCAAGTAATTTACTTGAGATGTGATTGAGATAGTTGCAAAAGATATTTGTGACCTAAGGAAATATGAGTTGTTTCAAGTAATGCTCTGTGAGGAGAGAATGACCAGTGAGGATTTGATTCAGAGTAGTGACTAAATGGTAGGTTTTGGACATTTGACACCCTAGTTTTATGTGATTGAGCATTTTTTGCTTTGGAAAAAATGTTTATCATTGTTTGGTTTTTTCTAGCTATTTTATGTTTTTCTAGACATTAAACTTTTACTAGTCATTTTTTGTTATCCATTAGATAGCTCATCCCATAAAATAGGGAAAATGAACCATCAGCCTTTTTTGATATTGTAGAGCTTCTCAATTTCTCATAAAGAAGTGAGAACATTGACATAGTGTCTTCCAGTTGGTCAAAAAAGATTACATAAGTTTGTTTTCATGCACCTTGTAATGCTTTATATAATGTTACAGTTGTCTGGTTATGTAATTGTTGGCTCATTCTGCAGCTTGGTCCCAAAGCTGAAGATGTAAAGAAGCCTGTGAATCCATTTTCCTTCCTTATACGCTTCATTTTGGGTACGATCGCAGCAACATATTACGTCTTGGTGCCAATCTACATGTGAATTAAGGATCAAATTGTCCCCAAAGGACAACCTATATAAAAGTGATGCCTCAACCCTGCACGAGACATCATGATCTATGTCAGAATATATTCCATGTTTTTTTGTTTTTTTTTCAGTTTAGGTCTTTGGACAGTTTGTATGAATAAAAAATGAAGTATGAAGTTTCTTTGGGGAACACTAAAAATTTGTTAGGAAAATCTTTGTGCCTCATTGGTGTAGCTTTGATAGAGGATAAAATGAGAAAAATTCATCAAAGATAGTATATTTATGCTCAAAGAAGACCTTCTATTATGATTAGACAAGATGATTAATTAATGATACTAGGAGAGAGAATGAAATCGAAAATGATTTCATTACAAAAATAGAAAGAGATCTGAATGATCTTAGATTTGAAATTACAGCTTAATAACCCTGGTTGCAGAAAAATCTAAGTAATGTTACCTCTATGGATAAAAAGATTGTTTTCATGATTGAAAGGGGGTAATATTAGGAGTAATACTACCATACTTTGTTTGTTTTTCTTCGTCTCTTGAGACATTCTTTGTGAGTTTAGAGCCAAACTGATTTTTCACATGAAATTTTGAAATCATACATTTACTTGCCATGCCATGCCACCGTGCCGGTCAAGCACCAGCAGAGGAGTATAAGTGCAATAGCAAAATATAAACTTGTGGAAGATCACTTTCAAATGATCATACTCAAATCAAAATGATAATGAATAGGATTGTTCAACAGCATAATCCATATAATATTCTATAAAGTTCAGTGATGGTAAAAGATTTATATAGCTGATGCTAAATAAATGTGACATCACAACTCATTGTTGTTATTGTGGACTATCGAACCACAAGCACCCCTATTCAAGATTTAAATACCAACTAGCTGAGTTAGGTGTAGTAAGTAGGTTAAAATTAGGGTTTGTTTTCCTCAGTGATTTATATTTAATTTTGGAATAGGTAGGTTGCACTTATATTTATATAATCTGTAGGTTTTGCATTAGCTGCATATGCATTTCTCATGATTCACTTTGCATTAGGAGCAAATCTCTAGTGTTGCTAATTTTGTTAGGATTTACTCTTAATCTCACCATTTTCAGTCGGGATGAGCTTAGTTGGTTTCGAGTTAATACTATGTTCATGATGGGGCTTAGCAAGCCAAGCCAAATACTTGGATTAGACCCTTAATCAAACTTGCTTGGAGATTGATTCATGTGAATTATTTTCTTCTATATTTGATAAAAATCTGAGATTTATTTAGTTTAGTTCGAAAAATGGCTTCCAGATCATCCACATCACATAACTTTCCGCTAGGTTAAATGAGATTTCTCATAAGATTAAGTGACTAATTGTTTTTTTCCTATTCTTTAGCTTTTTTTTTTTTATCTTGAAGTGAAAATTAAATTTCCAACTGCAGCACTGAATGCAGAAACAAGTTCCTGATATATGTACAGTAATGTTTAGTGCAGCCAAATTTTGAGAGGACATCTAAGCAGCAAGAAAGACCATCAAATTAATCTTTTCTTTTTGTATTTGTAGTTGAGCTAAAGAACTAAAACAAGTATATAAATGAAGATCTGATTACCTTCAAGCTCATTCTGTTCTTCTTGAAATGAGAAGAACAGTAAGGTTCTGAATTCTTTTGGATGATGCTGGTAGAACAACTTGGTACTATGAAACCAAATCCAGATCTAAAAGGTACAGTTTTGTGTCCCTGTGGATCACCTCCATAAGATCTTTTAGCTGTAAGGTTGCCATCAACCAACCAACCTAGAACTATCATCCATGAAGAACTGGTCCTTGCCTACAAGACCTCTTAAAAGACCTCTCACAGTATCTCATTTCATCTCCATCAACTTGGAGATGATCACTTCCTCTAAATATGTACTTTTGCTTCACCAAGTTTACTAGCATACTATCTTTTATGTTAGTATATTTGCTAGTTAAGTACCAAAGTAGCTTGGAGTAGTCTGGCAAAAATGTGTACATAGCAAGCCTCAACTTGTTTTAGAGAGCAAATCATAATTCCATTGTAAGTCATCCTTAAACAGATTCCTGTTTTCAGTTAAAAATAAGCAAATTGCATGACATAACTGACTATTTTCTTATACCTACACTACAATTATTATCATTAGCAGCATTGCTGGATATAAGCCAATCCAAATGTCAGTAATCTAAAGTGAATGGTGTTGCCTAATTCCATTCATACTCATTATCCTTCATTATGTATGGTTTTAGTAAGATACTGTTACTAGTCATTAAAAATTTTTGTTGTTCCTTAAAAATAAAGATGTCTGGATCAATCATTTAGAATAAATAAATGATATGATTGAATCAGAATGAAGATATGTTGAAAACCATTTGTCAATCTGTCATTTTTTGCTTCAACTATCAAATGTATGACATGTATTTGACAAAATTTACACAACTTTTGTCAATGAATTTCTACACTTCAAACTGAACATGATCTGTATGTCTTACAGAAACATCTTAAATGCAAACACAGGTTAGCAGGTTAATTAGAGGCCAGCTTATAAATATGTTCTGGATTCCATCAATGGTTCCACAAAGTTTCAGAAACCAAAGTACCACTGTCTGAAACATTAGCAAAGAAAAGAGATATCACTTTCACCTTTCAATAGGATTTATGATCCAAAAGTGGTCACTTTCCTCAGTTGTATCAACTCCTTTTACCCTTTGCAGTCATGTCTCCTTTTCATCATCCCTTTTCCATGGGAAGAGACTTTTGCAGTCATGTGGATTTGGCCACTCCATTTTGGTGCTAAGCTTAAGCAAGGTTTCACTCACAGGCTCTGGACTCCATGGAAACAAGACCCAAGCTGCATGAGACAAACACTGCATGAATCAGAACAGCTCACTATGTGTCCTCCACCAGAATTGGGCTTTAATAGCTGTGTGGACACCACAAACACCACTGGCTGGACTCCTTGGCTCACATGCAACTTCCAAGGAAAGGATAACAAGTCAAAACACTGCAACAAGCAAGAGAAAAAGAGTTCAAAGGGAAGGAGGGTTGTTAAAGAATCAACAAATGAACACCAATGAGAATCCTTGAAGTGAAAGGTTCATTGCATTAGTACTCAAAGAAGAAAGCCATTTATATGTACCTTTTTAAAAACAAACACAAAAGACAAGAGAGAGAGAGAGAGAGAGAGAAGCCAAAAGCAACAGGAGAAGATGGTCCAATCTGTGTCTTCTTCCTGCTTAACTAATCTACTGGCCATGCAAAGCTTCAAAAGAAAAGGAAAAATGTTGAAATATATTCCAATGCTTGAGTTCTTAAGTGCTAGGTTCAAACAAGCACTTGAAAAAATCAAATCTGCATTCTAGTTCACAGTTAAGCCTATATTTTCATACAGCTTTCTGATTCACAATCTTGGCAAGCAAGGTCAGGCAAACAGTCGGTTATCTGAATGGATGAAATCTTTGAAAACTTATTCCCAGAGCAGATAAAGAAGAATCTTATGCATGCAAGTTGAGCTAAAAAATTATAGCAGTCATGAAGTCATAAGCACTTAAATGTATGCATGAATCAGGAGAAAAGATGAAAAGAGATTTAACAGATCCATGTCAAAAAAACATAGTATGATTATGGTAGACAGAACAAATCATTAGAGCATGGAATGTAAGAGAAGCAACTCAGAGAGAAGGATGTCTAGGTTTGCTTCCAAAGCCAAGATCCTAAAACCAACAAGAAACTGTGAGTAAAACCATCCACTCCACATATCACAATGTATCAACAATCTCAGCAAAGAATAAAAATCGCCATATCAATGAATCCAACCTGCTAAGTTAGGTCAAAATCAGCAGCCCTTTTGTTCATGTTAGGTTTCTCATGAAACCATGGTTGTTAGGTTAAAGAGAGAAAGGAATTAGGATAGACTTTTCTGTTTTCTTCTGGTGCTCCCACCAGTAGATGGAGCTGCAACATGATCTGCATGTCCTCATCCAAGATTCAGAAGATAGAGTCATCAGATCATGCTGGCAGCTTCAGCTTCTTATGGTGCACCCTCACTGTTGATCACTTGGCAACTTCTCCACAAACAATCAGAGAGAGAGAGAGAGAGATGCTGTCCTCTAAGGAGGCAGTGGTGACTGTGGAGGAGGAAGGAGGTAGGGGATAGGAAATATATAGATGGAGAAAGGGAGGGATAACTTGTTATTTGATTTCTGGTTTGATTTTTAAGGCTGAAAGAAGACTAAGAATAACCTAAAAGGGTGGTCCAGAATCAAAAGACAACATTGAATGTTGTCATACATGCACAAGCCAGCTAAGGCTTCCAACTTTACTATGAGCTACACTAATGACTAGTGGTGAGAACCTTTCATGTATCTGCATGTCCCATTCAATGAAATGCCCTACTTTAGACACAATAGAAATGTATGTGTGTGTGTGTGTGTGTGTGTGAGAGAGAGAGAGAGAGAGAGAGAGAGAGGTTTAAGCATAAAGAAAACTATGATGGTTGAAGGGGACCAAATTGCCTGCACACGCATGTTCTTCTTGCACAAGGTTCACACTTCACTAGGTTAAGGATGAGGAAAGCATATCAACAAGTACATGTGATCTCTCTTCTCTTTGTACATTTGTGTTTGTGTTTGTATGTGTGAGGGCGGAGGAACAATTGTTTTCTTTTGCAACTTGAATGTTAAGGTTCGAGTCGTGGAAACAGTATTCCACAGTACATATTTATCCTCTCTGATCTCGTATTGGCAGCAGGAACATCGTCCACTAATTCACCTTTCACTAATTTCTTTTCATGCCATGTATCATTCTTAATGTCTCTCAGTCATGATGGTAGAGCAAGAATCCTCCTGAAATAATTATGATAGCTGCTATATGGTTGACATTATTATTTCAAACAAGATAACTAGATCGATTGCTTTCATGTTGCATTGCTTTTTTCAAACTTTGCATACTTAAATGTTGATAAACTATATATATATATATATATGTGAAGAGCATGCATTTCTGCCTTTATGTCAGTTGCCTAGAAGAGGTACATAAAGCAGCTGTTCCTATATGGCAGCATGGTGAAATCAGCATGCAACAGCAGCTAGCCAATTCTAGCTACTAAGAAAGTGATATGCCTGATAAAAGTCTGCTCTTGGATCAAGGTTTCCTAATCTAAAGAAAAGATTGAAGGGAATTAAAATGTGTTTAGGCAAAAGAAGAGATGCTGGAAGGAGATTTGTTTTGTTACCATCAGTTCAAACAGTGATTAGATTTTGGTTCCTGTTCTTCTAGTTCTTCTTTCAACTAAATCCTTGTGCATTCCTTTCTCTTTGGTGTTCTTCTCTCTTCAGAATAAGTAAATCTCCTTCTTTTCATCTTTGCTTTCCTTCATGTAATCTGTAACCAAAATTACTGCCAGCTGATCAAGCATCAAATTCTCTCTCTCTCTCTCTCTCTCTCTCTCTCTCTCTCTCTCTCTCTCTCTCATACACACACACACATAAGCTGAGGGACACAACTATGATTCCTTAATTATGCATCTGAGAATAGGAAGTAGTATTTGATTCTAAACAAGCTAAAATTTGAAATTATCTAATATTAATGGAAGAGGGACTTGTGCAAATAATAGGCCATAAATGTTAGAATTGCTTCTCTGGTTATTTATAAGATCTTCCAGTGATTTACTCAATGATTTCTGTTAGGATTGCTGGGTAGAAGATGTGATAAACTCTGAGGAGGAACTGTATGATCTCTCTGTCAATTTATCAATGATCCATAGCTTTTTCAGTGATGATATCTTATCAAACTTAAGCTAAATAACAACTGATAAAAAGATCTTTTCTCTTTTCTTTTTGGCCAGCCACAGTTGATCAATTTCCCCCCTTTTTTCTTCATAGTTTCATGTTAAAGCTTGCGTTTATCTCAGAACAACCCCATGCAGGTCTTGCTATTTAATTACAGTAACAATCTTCCTTGTTAAAAGATTGCTATATATATATATATATGTATATGTATATTTATAATAATCTAGAATGTCATTGAATTACCAAACAACTGCACATTTATTATTGTGTATAAACTTATAGAATTTTAATTACTTTCATGAATTAAAAACCTATGTAAAGTTAGGTAGTGTGTATTGAGCACAAGTCAAAAGAAACAGCAAGTGGATTCTGCTTTTGACCAGGATTAAAATGAAAGCATCAGTTCTGATTATTCATAATGTGGCTGGTGAATCAAGTGGTAAACTATATGTATATAAAAGGAATAAGAATCACTCAACAAAATTAAGGACAGTCACCAACTAGTCATTTTGTTCCATCTGATTACAATACAAAAAAAGAACAAATCTTTCTATGGAGGATCAGAAGCAATATCATATCTACATTCAGGAGTTTCTCTAATAAATTCTCTTAGTCTGAAATTGGTATTTGAAAAAAGCTTATCTTCATTAAGTGGAATATTTTTGCTAATAAATTCTTAGCAAAAAGTACTGTAAAAATAAATTATTTGGAAATGGATGTGTTTGAACTGAGCTTACAAACCTGGCAAGATGATCTAATGTCTTGGTACACACATGCATTTATAGACTGGTATATAGAATTTGATCTGTAAAATACACTTACACTTGCATATGCCACCACAATGTATGTACACTTGTTGGGAAAAACCATTATGTGATGGCCACTACAAGCAAACACTAAAAAGAGCAGTACACTTGGAAACTGTATGTGCTAATTATTTTCAGACAAATAAAAGATTTCATGCTCTTTCTTGTTTTCTGATAAGACCAGATGGTGCTTGAAAGAGTCACTCTTTGGTTTGGAAATGGTGCAGATTACCAAGAAGCAAGTTGTAATGTTCTCTCATGTGTCAAGAATTCTGTTCTTCCTTAAAAGCTGGCTTGCATGGTAGAATGTGCTATTTTAGTATCATCTGATCACACAAGGATGCCCCTGCAGAAGAATCTTCATCACACAAGTTGATTCACAGACATGATAACATCTTGATTACTCAAGCATGTCCCTGCAGAAGAATCTCGGAGAAGTCTCCCGAAGAAACAAAGTAAATCGATCGATATAGAGTTCCATACACTAACCCAAAAACAAAACCCCATGTTTTCTATATGAGAGAGAAAACATTCTTCTGATGGTATCAATGAAACAGCAGGTCAAGTGGCTTTTCTTTGCAGATTCAGGCACCTTCAGGAACTGGAGCTTTAAATGCCGTCCTAAGGAAGAACAGAAAAAAGGACTGAGTAAAGCATCAGATGAAGGAAAGCATATTTAATTTGTCTCTGCCTCTTGTTCTTCATTTCAGGTAGGAGATTGTAATGCCCAACGATGGGAAGAAGTGAGGCTGGCACAGCATGACCTAGCAGTGATTGACCTTCATAAACACAAGTGTTTATGAGTGTTTGGTCACCCAGAGCTAGATCATGCTGGCAGCTTCACTCATTCCTCTGGGCATTTTCATGTAACCTTCATTCAACTCTTTCATAAGAGACAAGTGTGAATGTATAGGAGTATGAGAGAGAGAGAGAGAGTATTTGAGGGATCAAGGGAACATGGATGATAACTAGGTTAACAGTCTAAGAAAGATAATGGAGAGCAGTCAAAGACACAGTGGTTGACCTTCACAAACACTAAGTGTTTATGAGTGTTTGGTCACCCAGAGCTAGATCATGCTGGCAGCTTCACTCATTCCTCTGGGCATTTTCATGTAACCTTCATTCAACTCTTTCGTAAGAGACAAGTGTGAATGTATAGGAGCATGAGAGAGAGAGAGAGAGAGAGTGAGAGAGAGTATTTGAGGGATCAAGGGAACATGGATGATAACTAGGTTAACAGTCTAAGAAAGATAATGGAGAGCAGTCAAAGACTAAATGATTGAGAGCTAGCATGGGCATCTCTGATTAGGTCAAACCCTTGAAAAAACTAAGATCAAAAGTTCTCTAAGCTCATTCATGCAAAAGATGGTTTTACAACAACCGTCTTTTCAACAGGGAAGAAGCTAAAATCATGGAAATGACATACCAGAGGGAACTACAAGAACAACCACTCTGATGAAGCTTGTAGCCCACAAAAGATCAAGAAGAGAAAGGAGGAAAGAACAAAAAAGCAAAAAAAGGTGATAATATGACTTCAAACCCAAAAAACCAAAAGAAAGGAGAAAGGTGCAACCATCAAACCCACAACAACATCAGATCAGATGTAGTTTGGCAGGAGAAGCCAAACAAAAGAACAAGGAGGAAAAAGAACATAAAATGTGAAAGCAGCATGCAAAACCCACTACCGGAACGGAGAAGAGAGCATGCATGGAATAGAATAAGGAAGAAAACAAAGTCGGTGGGAATGTGTCACACTCACAAGACCAAACAACTGGATTTATAGAGGGAGCTGAGTGAAGTGTTATGGTGGTGGTGGTGGTGGTGGTGGTGCAAGTAATCCCTCCCTCACATAAAGTATTCAGACCACAGGCAAAGGTGGTTGAGACTAATAAAGTAAAGAGAGTTAAAGAGAAAGGAATCCGGAGAGAGAACAGCTAGTGAGAGGGATTAGGTGTTAGGGTTAGGGTTACAGTCTTACAGTGTAGGGTTTTAGGGTTGCAGGCTGTAGGGTGGCATGGTGCAGCACAAAAGGATTGGAGGAGACAGTCATATATTATATATATATAGATATATATAGATATATATACATATACCGTACACCCATGCGGGTTCAGAAGAGCGATTATTGGGTCTTAAAAGCTCTCTATGCCAGACAAAAGTATAACAAATATATTATTATTATTATTATTATCATTTAATAGCTTATATATTTAATTATATATATGATATGTGTACTCATTGAAGTCATGGCATTACAAACATATGTTGAGAGAAAGAAGTTTCATAAAAAACTTGATTGGGCGATTATCCGAAAAAATATTTTTTAATTTTTTTGGATAGTATCTTTCTTTTTATAGTTTTCAAATAGTCACATCTTATTTTTAATATTTCAAAAACATCCTTTCCAAAAGTTACCATTTTTTCATTTAAATCAAATTTTTTTGTCAACTATTTACAGTGTTTTGTCTGTTAGTTTTTTTTTCACAAAACACTGTATAATATTTTAAAAACACTATATAGTATTTAAAAATTAAAAATACTGTAACACTAGACATTGTTTTTGAACTTGTCTTATATTGTTTTTATTCAAAAACACTGTATAGTATTTTTGAACTAAATATTGATGTCATAGTATTTTTGAAACAAAAATCTTATATATTTTTTTGAAATAAAAATACTTTATAGTATTTTTTAAACACTATACAGTGCTGTCAACGGTTGATGACTTTTTTTTTTAATTTGAATGAAAAAATACATGATAATTTTTGGGGCATATTTTTGAAAATTTTAAAATAGGGGAGACTATATGGGAATTATGAAAGGGGAGTATTATCCGAAGAAAATCGAAAAAGAGAATATTATCCAAGACAATTGTGTGTGTATATGTGTGTGTGTGTGTGTGTGTGTGTGTGTGTGTGTGTGTGTGTGTGTGTGTGTGTGTGTGTGTGTGTGTGTGTGTATAATGCTAAAAATATTTCTGACATCTATTTACATTTTATGGACTTCTTGAATTCAACAAAGTAATATTGACCATTACAAAAAGTGATAATCTTGGATATTTTCTGGATAAACTTAATATTTGAAAGAAATTTGTAATAATAATAATAAACAAAAAATTCTGTCAAATTAAAGTTTGACTTTGCTTAGTATGGTGAAATGATTCTCTTGTTATGGCCACATGAATGGCCAACTAAAACAAAATGGAGCAACTTCAGATGATTTATCATCTTGCCATATATATATCTGAAGCATTGAAAGCCAGCTTGAAGATAATTGTGCGAATTATGATGACAATAAGATGTATTGTTAGATAGATAAACCACTCAACAAAACAATAGTGTGGCGATCGAGATATAGAATGATTTATCTATATATCCATGTTTTTGGTTCTTGTTGCACAAACTACATAAATCTTGACTATTTGGAAGTCCAATCTTATCTCAGCCTTGTTTGGCTTTTGGTTTAGGCATGTCCAACCCTAGCAACTAAAACCATATTGAAATTTAGATTAACAAAATATCGTTATCGGAGTTGTAATACGTTGTGATCGTGATCAAATCAGATTCAAAATTTGAAATAATTAGGTCAATTTAATTTGAAGTGTTTAGAGTTGAATATTTAGAACTTCTAACCATTATGCCCAAAAATAGGGTTAGAACAGTTTATAAGATATAAACATAGTTTTCATACTATCTTCTAGCATTCATACAACTTAATTGTGAGGTCATCCATGAAATTATCTTGGTTTAAGCTTGTGAAGCCTAATGGATTAAGGTCAAAAAAAGATATGATCACCTATGAAATTACAAATTCAAAATTGTGCAAGTTTAGAAAGCTAAGCAGTGATTTCTTGCAATATTCATTTAGAAAATCTGAAAATAATGGAATGCTTATAGTAATTTTGATTACCCAAGTAAAATTCATTTCTTTTTCTTAAATTAATTATTTCTTTGCTTCATGTCATTCATTTGAATGCAATATTTTTGTAATTGTCATTATTACACATGCAGGAAAGGAAGACATGGCTCTATTATTAATGTTTAAATTGTTCAAGTGATGCCATATCTTCATGGTCTATGAACTTAGAGTGACTTAATTTTACTTGTGATTAATTATTTGAAGTATAATTTTTCACTATAGTTTGTCCATTGGTAAAAGAAAAAACTGTTGTAATATGATGCTATGACATGCAATCAAAGCCAATTTGGATTCATTTTGAGGACCACAAACACATTATGGTGGGTGACTACCTAAATGTTGAGGGGGATCAAAGTTTCATTTTTCTTTGATGCTGAAGTTGGAATAGTCAATAAGGGTACAGAGAGAGAGAGAGAGAGTGTGTGTACTTGATCCTCATTGGAACTTGAATGCTGAACTTTCTTAGCTAGAGTAGATCAACTCAAGCTTATCTAATAGGAAACAAGTAGTGAGCCAAAAAAAAACCCTAACCATGCCCATGGATGGATGCAGGTGGTGGTATTTCCTGTCTGATTGATGTCAATAATGTTCAGTGTTTTCCTAGCGAATAATTGAATTTTAGAAAGCGAGAGAAGAAAGAAGCGAGAAATCGTGTTCCAACTCAATATCGAAATCAAAACCATGGCTCATAGAACTCAACTACAGCTATCTGTTTTTTCTTTTTTTAAAAAAAAATTATGATTTTTGTTCAATTATTTTCTGTATTCAATATAGAATAAGCATTAGTTAGATCAATACATAGGAACAAGGCATCATCATTAAGTGGACATCTCAGATCTACCCATGAATCACACCAGAAACTGCTTCCTTGAAATGACATGGTTGTGAGAGTAATCTGAGTTAGCTTCAACCTGGGTATCTAAGTTCAGACTACTGAAGCACCAAAAGCTTAATTATGAGTCAGGAGGATTTTTCTGCCAAGCTACTAGCGATTAAGGTGTTAGGAAATGGATAGCTATCTGTAATGAAAACTTAGAACAAGTTGTTCGTAGCATCCATGAAAGAGATTGGAAGGTTTGATTTAGGATGGAACTACTTGTATTCTATTTCTATTATATATCTTCTTCAATATGTATTCTCATGGTTGGTGTTATCTACTGATACTATTAATCAAAGACATGTCAGTGGCAAGCATGGGCAGTTCATCATAAATATTCTCTTCAGCCTTCACAGAAGGGCAGATTCTATCAGTTGAACAAGATGCATATTTTGGGAAGGCAACCACCTCAAGAACATTGAGACCCACTGCAGAAGGGAAAGGGATGCCAGTGTCACTTCCAAAATGTTTCCATCAGATGTAGCTCCTCTGAATTAAGTGTCTGTTTGGATAATAGGTGAAGAGGAAAGAGACAAGTCCACTTTCTCTTCCCTTGTTTGGATCAACAATGGAGACCAGAAAAAGATCACTTCGAGTTCTTCCTTTCTTTCTAGATACAGTCTTACACCCATCTATCCTTTCTTCTCTCTGTAACCTCAGCTTCAACTACAAAACTACAACCCTTGCTTCCAACCAAGGAGAACACAAGATGAAAGAAAGCTTCACAAAGCCATTATGGTATACTAATGGATCACACATTATTCTTGCTCGACATAGTTATCTCCCTTTGCTCTCTTTGGGCTCCACATCTTTTGAGAGAGTTGCTGAATCATTCTTTTACATCACCTTCTTCTTTGTGTTTCCTTTCATTCTCTCACATGAAACATGATGATCACTGACTGGCTTTCTTTCATGAAGATAAATAAGAAGTAAGAAACAATTTATCTCCAAGCCTGTAAAACTTCTCCCCACTCCACCTGACAATGACCACCATTTCATTTCAGTCATGTATCTCTCTACTTTTCACTGCTTCACAATGAGTGGAGGCATTGCGGATTCCTTTATGAGCAGATTTATTTGACAGGCCACGTACAATAATAATATCAGCAACCAAGTTATCTCATTTTGTGGTGTGGAGATCAATAATGTGATATGTGGGCCATCCGATCTGTATATGCAGCAGTAATCTCCAAGGTTTTGGAGGGACCAACACCTCACAGTAAAATGGGAAGCAGATGAGAGTGTTGTACTGAACCCTGCAACACGATGATGTGGTCCAAGTTGTATATACACGATAGTAGTATGTTAGTAGGAGCAGATTAGAAAGATGCCTGTGTACCATTCTCCACAAAACAAACAGTTCACCCATCACTGTCCTCGCCAGTCTCAGATCAGAGCTGCTTCCGAGAGGATGCCAATTTCCCATGCAAGGCTTGCAGACAGTGAAGCAACTCCCCGAGTGGAGTCCTGATAAACCCTAGATAAAAGAAAAGAAACCCTAGAATCAGAAAACTTGACTTTGTGGTCCATGCAGTAGCCTTCCTCTTTTCTTGTCACCACCACCATTGAATGGATGTGGTCCTCTTCTCTCTTCCCCATTCAATAATTCTGACCACCAACAAGCACAAGCAGTGCAGTCGGAATAGGACATTAAATATCCTTCGTATCATGGAAACAGTACAGCGTTTTACATGTGATTAGTCCGATTAATCGTATCGATACAGGTCACTGAGCAGAATGGATTGGGACCATCGTCACATGATCCGTGTTGGATTGCGCTTTGGCGGTCTTTAAGCCTACTTATGCTCTCTTTCACTTGCGCATGCCATTGTTGATATCCTAAATCGCGCGTGAGTGAGACTTCCAAGATCACTTTGTGTGATGACCTCAGATTGTATCAGCGCATGCACAAAGAAATGATTGGGTTGCCGAACAGAAGAGATTGTTTAGCTCCGGTGTTCATTTCCTTTTGCTTTTAGCAGCAGCTGGATTCTCAACATCAGTTAGCTTCAGCTTGAAAGCATGCTTGTGCTAATTCAAGAAGAATGGCACTTCGATTTACACTATAATTTAGCTACTTAACGCAGTCGATAAGACAAATATGAGACAGACCATAACATGAAATCCAACGAATCGATACCGGCTTTTCGAGTAGAATGGCTGAGCGAGAATAGGATGATAAAAGCAAGTCAATTATGACCTATAACATAACTGAGAAAAGAAGCTTAAATTCTACAGTTTGCAAACAAGAAAAATTGTATGGAGATGAATTCCTATGTAATGAGAGGCTATGGACTACCATCTAGTTCTTGGCAAACTGATGAGGTGAGGCTATGAACCATGGCGAAGCATATCATTGCTGCAGCAGTTGTGGTGGTGATTTTGATCTCAGCCAAGACTCGTTTAGGTTTTCTGTTTCTGGTTTCCAGGAAACAATACAGCCGAGGAAGGAATTCAGAACTGCCCTCTGAAGGAGTATAAAGAAGATGTATTGGTCTTACAGCCAACTCCAGTTCTCAGCAAGGTTGTCTATCTAATTATGCTGGGCAGGGTTACAAGAGTTAGGGTTAGGGTTAAGGCTCAACTGGCTAAAGCAAAAGTTTGTAGGTTGAGGACATGAAATTTGAAGTTACCACATATGTTTCAGGAACTTACTTGTATCAGCTGTTCATTAGACAAGGTTGAAGATTGGGTTTACAAGAGGATGCTGAGATTGAAGGATGAAAGGTGGATAATTTCTAGAACTTTGAAGGAAGGCATGTGAATCTTTTTCAGAGGCACTGAAGAAGTACCATTTGGCTCCATGTCACTGCTCAACAACTACACAAAGTAAACAAATACAGCCATTTGGTATACAAAGATCATAGATGCTGATGCAATGAACACAATAAAGCAAATTAAAGATGCAGGGTTGTAAGAGTAGTAGTTGCTTTCAGCATGTTTGGCACAAAAGACAGTATAACCTTTCTACTTGCATATATTGACCATCCATTAATCCTGCATCAGCATAGTATATAGTCAATGTGTTTGTCACACATCATACATATTTATGCTAATGAAGGCAAGACGCAAGATCTAGAGAATGAATGATCCAACTTTTCTAACTTCAAACATGGAATTGTCCTTCAACAGTTTGATCATTCAAAGTTGAGTGAAACATTTGTCGGCATAACTCCAGCTAATTTATCTAAATATTACAATGGGATATTGCAAATTAAGTTGGAATTCTATAATGGTCTCTCCACATAAAAGATTGCTGAATTATATCCAAAAATTTTGCTATTGTTCATTACATGGTTATACTTCCAAGTTTGAGAGCAGAGATACTATAATTATATTACTTTGAAGTACTTGAAGTTCTTGGAGTGGAGAAATCATGAATATTGGGTTATGCAAGTCATATGGATTCTGAAACCTACAAGTATTAACACTTGTATTAAATGATTGTTGCAAGATGCATTTAGCTCTAGCTTGTAAAAGAAAGAACCAACTGCATGTACCCCAAGAGAAAAGAAATGAGGTTGTGGACTGAAAAGAGTGGCTTGTGTTTGCATAAGACAATGGCCTTTTTATTCTCTTCTTCTGTGTTTTTGATTGTGGAATAATTGGGTTGGGTTGTAACCCATCCTCCTAATCTGCCACTCGACAGATCTGCAAGTTTCTGCTTCAGAACATCCATGTAAAACCTTCACTGACAAAACCACCCCTACACAAGGAGAAAACAAAAGCAATATCTCATTTCTAATAGGTGAAACAAAAGTATAAACTATAAAGAACAAAAAGCAGGAAAATGAAGACTCAAGAGAATAACCGGATGGTCTTTGTTTTACTTATTACCTGAGAAAGGGTTCAATGCAGATCAATCTAGTTGTTGCCCACAAAACTGGTTCTGGTACCAGAAGATGTTCTATGATTAGATTCTTGATATTTTCCATACATTAAAAATAAAATTGACTCAATTGTCTAAGAGAAAACTAGGAATATTTCCTTGATCTTCACACCATGTAGTGTATTACTCACTGGTAAATTGTAGATTACAAAAGTAAGAGAAAAGCCATCTGCTTGGGTGATTTATCATAGTTTGCTGAATGCATATTATTCTTGGATTCAAAGCATGCTTTGCCCTCCCTTGCTGACTTTCTGTACAGACATGTCTACTGCATTATTTGGTAAGGCTGTCATCAGTGTCTTTGTACACAATTCATTGTCAAACTCATTGAACTATATAAACTAATGTGGAGAAGTCCATCATATGAAGGAAGCAGTGATATAAATCCAGTCATCCACTGATAGAAAAGAGAAACAATGCATCCAGTGATATATGAAGGTCGAAAGAGTACGAAACAGAGAATGTGAATCACTTCCAAGTGGAACAGCAGGAAAAGAAAGAAAAGCAACAGATTCTTAGCAAAGATGAAATTATCATACCACATAAATGAGGTCTGGGCAAAATCGAATAGAGAACCACTGAATTCATATAACACAATGATTTTTCAATGAAAAAGAGAGAACATAACACACGATGAGTGAATTTTAACAATTTTACAGCAGCACAAAACTGAATATATATGATAACTATTGCGTCAGTGTTCCTGCACATATTGAGAATTTCGTAGTAAATCATGCCCATTTGCTTCACAAATTTGATACAAGTATGATTACATAAAAAACACAATTGATTACTGAAAAGTAGACACTGCAAACTGGCTCTGAAATTTCATCTCATTGGACGTGCCAAAATTTTGTCGATAAGCAATCATAATGCTACATCTAAACAACACAGATTATACAGAACTAGAAAAGAAACAAACAAACAAAGAATACAGATCAACCAGGCTGTGATCAGGTGCACAGCTGCATGGATCTGGGGTAATGTACAGTATGGTCAACGTTCCATCAAGGTTCTTGGCTGTTTACGCGCTTGTGGAGCTCGAGCATCTCCTGATGGTTGGGATCCAAAGAAAGGGCTGCACGGCAGTCTCGAAGCGCACTGGAGATATCCCCAGTGTGCTCATGAAATGCTGCACGGAGGTGCAAGAGATGAAGGTCAGCCTTGAATGTGATAGCTCGTGTCAACTCTGCTATTGCTTCCTTTTCCTTGTGGTTATCCATCAAGACTGGCCAACAATTCAAAGAAAATTTTAAACTCGATAAAAGCTGATTTGCAGAGCACAGAATTCACAAAGGAAGAATTAAGTTGAAGAAATGGAATAAAGGGGAAAACACAAAATGATAAACCTCTCCAAGCTTTAAATTTTAAAACAAAATGTAATATAAAAAAAGAACATGAGAATGAATCTTTGGTTTTGCTTGTAGGTAAAATTGTGACATGTAATGGATTTAAGTTCAACTTTAAAAACCTTCACTAAGTACAAACAAATTTAAGAAGTTAATTCAGTGATGTGTCCCCTTCTTTAGGAACTCAAGAGAGCAACTATTATAACAGCATAGCCAAATATTTTCAAAACACAAGAATTATGTCATTACTTTCCGAACCTTTTCATTGCAACCTAGGTACTCTCTGTTGGGTTGGAAAAGATGGTAGTGAGTTTTGAACATGTCTTAAGTTCATCTGATTTCAACAATTTTTGGAAGAGGATAAAGAATCTGACCTGCTGCTCGATATCTATATGGATAAACCCGCAAGGGGTCCAACTGGGTAACCATCAGCAGATCGTCTTTAGTATGTTCCCGCTCACAGTATTCGGACCTCTTCTCATATGCTGATGCATTGTTTCTAGCCTTCTCTATTAACTTTGTCATTTCCTCATATGCAGCCTTTCTGTCATTTTTAAGGAAATGGACTCGAGCAAGGCCCTGATGGGCCCGGGTATGCTGGATTTTTAGGGCATTGATGTAACAATCAGCTGCCATATTTAACTTCCCGCAGTCAACATAGACACTGCCAAGGTTGTTCAGTGCCTGAAAAATGGAGTTCTATGATGGGCAAAACAACAATAATCCAAACTAAGTGCAGTGATATCATGCATACAAAACAAGCATTTGAATTTTTCTAACATTAATTCAGATTTGATAACTTTATTTGTAGGATATGAGCTGGTTCTGGCACTAACGGCTTAAACTATGCAACTTGAAACACTACATTCAATTGGCTTGTAACACAAGCACGTAAGGATTTTTAATGAATTACAATCAAGGTTCATAATTTCATACCATACTGACGATTTGAGCTCAACTCGGCTCAGTATGGTATGAGCGTACCGAGCGGTACGCTTTGGCCTACCGATCGATATATATGCAATAAAAAAAATAAAAAAAAGGGTGACATTGTCGAGGCGGCGTCGCCTCGTTTCTTCTCCCTCTGAAGCCTCGGCTACGTCTTCTCCCCACGCCGAGGCGACATCTCATCTATGGTGTTCGGCGAGGAAGGGCGGCGACAGATCGGGATCGTCAAGGGAGAGCAACGTCGGATCTCTAGGGTCTCCCTTTTCTTCTCCCTCTTCTTCCTTCTCCCTCGGCTAATACCGCCCGGTAACGGGCGACGATGGTCGAAATCGACCATTACCGACCGATTTCGAGCAGTAATGGGACGAAAACAATCCTAATCGACGATATTGCCTGGTAGCTTACGGACCGCATATCGATCTGCTGGCGAACCGATACGTACCGCCCGGTACGGGCGATATAATTCGAAATTAAAATCCTTGATTAAAATCATGATACAAGAACAAGATTATTAATGACAATAACAACAAGTCGTAATGTCCAAACTATTTGAAGTCAATTATGTGGATCTTTCCCTACCATTGAAAAGAACTACAATAAAAAAAAAGATGAATACATCAAATTACCAGTTTTTTGTAAATATGTGCATCCCTGACTGAAGTGTAACAAAAGAATTACAGGTTTACATAAATAGCTTCTTGTTCTTATGTTCTTTGTTTTCCTAGCCAAGATCATGAGAAATACAAGTTCATATTTGTGCCCATGTCCACTATTTAAGCATAGGCAGTGGCACTCGACTAACCAACATCAGAGTTCTGGTTGGTGGTTTCTTCAAGGCAAGAATCAGTGACTTGGCAGATACTGTCAACTTTAATAATATTGCAGTCTAAATTAGGCACATTCTCTACAAGTCATGTCACAAATTCACGGGTGGTAGAGTATGTCTGCAGACCAGCTGCAAAAGCCGTGAACAATCCCGGCACTGCCATTGGTGCTGTAATGCACCTAGTTCCTCCTATAATGGGTGGATTAAGCTACTAACTTGGCCTCTATATAAGCCTAATTGGGCCTTTAAAGTGTTGCATGCTTTCTTCTTCAGGATCACAGTGATGGGATCTTCGTGTCTGCTGACTCTATTGGCAACATTAGACCATCATGAGTAGGTTCATCATCATCATTGACCAATTCACAATCATCTCTATAAATCATTGAATCACTTACCCATATTTAAAGTGATCTTATCCCACATACATCATCTCTGCGGAAGTCCTGGATGTCATCATAGAAGATGAATGCCGGATGAAGTTCGCTCAGGATTCATCCACAGGCCTCCAGAAAGCTAATGAAGAGAAGATATAAGTGCTTTACCACCGAAGATAATGAACAGATATCAATAGAGATGCTCTAGCAGCAACACTATCTACCTACAGTTTAATATTGCCCAAATCTATAATAAATAGGCCAGAGCCCTTTCAGTATAGCTTTTATTCCGCTGTAATTTCACCCTTTTCTGGAAGCATAATAACCAAGTTTGGGGATTGCTGCCATTCAATGGTCTTTTTAAACTCAGTCGGTCTCAGGAAAAGGTGCGAATCCTTTCCCGTCTCCAATCAGCAGTCATCAATTTCACTCGGACGACAACTATCCAGCACTTTTATACCCAAAAAAGGTCTCAGACACAGTCATTACTCTAGGTCAGCGAGGGAACATCACATAGATAACCCAAGTCATGCAAGAAGCATTGCAAGGGATGTTAAGTCAGCCCCCACCACATCCAATTCTTAACAACCTCTCAAATTCATTATAGACCATAATTCTAGAGAAACATACAAATAATGGTATCAGCTCCTGGGAGAAAAAAATTAATTGAGTCCACATATAGGTAAAAGTTCAGGCCCACAACACAAACTCAGGATGCATAGCATAAGTTTCACACTTATGAATAGTAGTTCACCTGCATCTTCAACAGTGTCCACGTCATCTCATGAAACTGGCCAATGTATCTGAAGGCCATGCCAGTGTTTAATACTTTGTGGCTCCTTACCAACTCACCAGGGTAATCTTTTTGAAATTGTTTTTTTCAGTCTGTTGTAATCTTCAAGGTAAATCTTTGTGAATATAGTGTTAAATGCATGTATATCACTAACCTGGAGATCTGTGGACTAGAATGTCCTTCTTTGAGGTAATATGGAGTATGGACCATTAGCCATAAGTCAAGGCAATGAAAAAGATTAAGTTGCTTTATTAGGTAAAGTCTCCTACCCAATTTAATCCAATAAGAAAAATGAAAATTCAAGGAATGAACAAAAAGCAATAAACTATTTGATGGATAATGCAAATATGCTACAGAATACCTGCCCCTTTCGAAGCCTATCTGAAGGGCACTTTAGTGCATCTTCAAGAAGTGAAACAACAGTGGCTGAACATGAAGGATCGAGACTTGAATCTGCCAAAGCATAGGCTTTCAGAAAGAAAGCTTCAAATGACCTCTGGATGGAAATTGACTCCTCAGCTTTGCCAAGTCCTTCCTCACAGTGACCGGTATCATATAATATCCAACCCTCATAGACCAATCGTTCATGTTCAGTTGCAGCGTGTTGGCATGCAAGCTGTAGGCTACGCATTGCAGCCCCAGGACAGTTCAATCTGATAAACCAATATCACAAGTTGATTATACAAAGAAAACCAACTTAAATATGAATGATCATCAAAAGAAAGAATGAAGACTCAAGTAACTATATAAGAAGAATGGGACAGAAGAACATACCTGAGAAGAAGCAATGATTGCCTGAAATACAGCACTCCTTTTGCAGCATCAGACTCCAGCATCTGATAAATTACTGAGAGGGAGCCTATATCATCCACTGATGACCACCTATCATAAAGTTGTAACCAACAATCCGCAAGAGTCCATTGCTCCACATGCTCTCTAACTAGTGTCCACAACTGGGAAGCAATTACTCGTCCTTCAAACATTCGATACTCGGGAGCCAGTGTAAGAATTGCTTGAACATCACAAAGTGCAGCTTTATAATCCTCAAGTGCCAGATAGAAACAGAAGCGCAGTTCAAGACATTCTAAAGACAGCTTGAATCCTAGGACATGGTTAATTTCTGCCAAAGCAAGTTGGGCATCTTGTTTTCTCATCAAACATGCTGCCCGATACAGGTACGGGTAAGTAAGAGTAGGGTCCAACTCAGTTGCCTGATCAAGGTCCTCCCATTTTCTATCGCCTTCAGAGTACAAAGATCTCTCTTGATACATCCAACCTAGCGGTTGATGGGATGATATTACAGAAGTAAGCTTCTCATAGGACAAAATTTGGTCCCCTTTAATAAAAGCCAATCTGGCCAATCCAGCAACAGAATAGACATGTCCAGCAGCAAAAGCAGCATTGAAATCATGTTCCGCTTCACTATATTCCTTTCTCAATAGCCTAACACATCCAAGCTGATGAAAGGCCACTTGCTTCTGCCTGGTACTCACTGCCGACTCCACCAACTTCTCGAGGAAACATGCTGTGACATCTGAACTTGGATCAATGTTCATTGCAACTTCACTTAGAAAACAGTATAATGAAAATGAAGCATGACCGACCATGGTTGTCCGCTGTTGCTTGCTGGCGTTCAAGAAGATTTTAACAACTTGTTCATCATTCAAACATTGAGGAAGTTCATGCAATAGCACTTGCAAGCATGAAGCAGCAAGTATGGGAGTATTTTCTTCCACTGCACACTCCATAAGGTCTACAGCATCTTGGTGTGAAGAAACTAACGAGGCCAATTTCTTATCACAAGCAACTTTAAGCCTCGCACAGCAGAATGTATTTGAGAATATCAATATCTCCAACAAAATTTCAACAGATAAATCATCTAATTGCCCTGTGCTACTGAACTTAGAGACTGCTCTCATACCCACGGGTGATATGCCATTCTCAGACAAGTCAATGACTTCCAGATGTGACTCGGTGAAGGACCCATTAAGCATGGTATTAAATGGAGGAGACAAAGCCGCTATCTTTTGTCTCTCACAAGCAATCATTTCATCCCCAATTCGGAAATGTACACTACTAGAAACTTGTGAAATATCATAACTGCATTCACTGACCATATCAACGGTCTTAGCAGGAATCTGAGAAGCAACATCCACAAATCCAAATTCTTGTGAGCACTTCTCGCAGGAAGAAAGGAGGTCAGATATGACCTCTTCTCCTTGTTTCTTGTACCTTAGCCATGACCCATATACGAGCTTTTCATGAATCGTGGTAGCATTCTGCCAAGCAGAATGAAGACTCCTTTCTAGCAATTTGACCTCCTCAAGACCCCGAAATACCTGGAACTGGAGCAAGTGCAGGCTCGACTTTTCTTGTGGCGTGCACGATTCGAGTTCTTCATGGATCTGAGATAAGACTTGTACATAATCTACAGGCTTAAATAGAGCCAGAATTGGTGGCTCCGCAACCTTGATAAGAGATTCACTATATATGTTTATGGCAAACACACAACACAAACAAGGAATCCCGTTATTAGAGGGAATAGAAAGTTGAAGAGCATCAAACTCTACCGGATAGACAGAGATCATTCAACTTACATGGAAGAAGTGGAGTATAAGGAGGATTTGGACAGCTTGGCTCTCTCCACCTGAAGCCATGACTGGGGAGTAAGGGCATGAAGTTGTCCCTCTTGGCAGGAATCCGAGAGGAAGAGATTCCTCATGCTGCATAAAAGAGAGGAAGCCTCCCAAATCTCCACACTAGCCAAATAATAATACCCCGGAAGACTAAAAAAAAACAACTAGGAAAGAAGAGAAATCAAAACAAATTAGGTAAAGGAAACATCTTTATGCCACAATCCACGAAACGGGACCTCTCCCTAACACCCACAAGATTTAGGACATTGCGAACCGTCAAATGGGGTTCTCCTAAAATAAATCTAAGCCAAGTCAGGAAGAACAGGAGACAAACTATTCACAATCTACACTTTAAAAAGGACTCAGATTAGCCGGTCAAATGAGGGCAAACACAAACTTCTCCCGATTCCCAACACTCCTATCCCATCACCAGCCACATTTGACCCGACAAAGAAAGGCACCTCTTTGTCGATCAAAATCACAAAGAAAATGCACTCAAATGGACTCCCTCCAACAGAAAACAAGCCGACACTACGATTCTTGCGAGATCACAACCCAAAATGAAGCTCCTCGGAAGTGAAACAAGCGGCGAAACGAGACAGAGGCCCTTGGTAGGTCCTGACTTCTGCGAGGACGCACACAAGGGCGCAGAGATCCCCAGTCTGAGTCTGCAAGGTCACCGAGGGGATAAAAGCCAACCTATTGCATCAAGATCTCTGGTCCGGAGCTGAGATTTCGTTGTTTCTGTGGAGAGAGAGAGAGAGAGAGAGACAGAGAGAAAGGCAGATTCACATGAACTTAAAATAGGTGTTTTTGAGAGGAGTTGGTTTGTGCGTCTCGAACGTATTCAGATACCAATATTGGCATGAGGGCAAACATAAACAAGAAAATATATATATAGAAAAGAGTGGTTGATAACATTCTTTAACTAATCATAAAAAATATATCCATTTTATTGATGATAATAAATAGATAAATAATACACACATATATATATATATATATATAAATATATAAATAAGAAGCCAATACTTGAATGAGGGGAAATATAAACAAGGAAATATATAGAAAATGCAACATTCCATTACACGAAGAAAACTCATTAAACTGAATCCAGGAAGAACAACTCGAATGCATGCTCAAAGTTTTCTTTGTAATCCTTCGAGGATAGTTGGATTTTAAAGCCTGATATTAAAGGATAACTATCAATCAGATCAACTTATTGCTGCTTAATGGACTGACATAATTTGACTAGGTCTATGCACATTTACAAGGACCTTGTGGGGGATTTCTCTAATCCTGTGGATCCATGCTTTTTGGTGACGACTTATCAACAAGAGAGAGCCTTAATTCCCTTAGAATAACTCTTATTTGTGTAAGGAAAAGAGATACCCATGCGATGGATCAAATTTCTAATGAACACATCTTATTGGCCCCTGATAAGGATAGAGGATAAGAAGTTGGAGTCATCCCTGAAGGGCTATTCTGATCCAACATTTAGCGTGTACTACTCACCGTTTGGCAATGCTACAAAGGTTGAAAGCCATGGCTTGGATGGTTCATCTCGTCCTATATAATGCACATTATGCTAGGATTTAAAGCATGTATGTGTCATCGCTCCACTGTTGACTCGATGCGCCATCCCACATGCGAAACTTTTAATTATTATCTGTGCAGTTTGTCTACAGAAGCATTTGCAGAGGCTGTCATCAAAGTCCGTGCACATTATTATTGCTCATCATCAAATCCATTGAATCAAGGGAGCCAATGTGGACAACTCCATGGCGTGGGTAAAGAAGCTATGGCCAATGGGGACAGCTCCATAGCGTGGGGAAAGAAGCTCTGGTCATAGCATCATTGAATGAGGTCGGACTTGGGAAATCTGCAGATGAATCCCTCCGAAGTCTGTGATGTTAATATTTACCCTTATGAGTTTAGGTTTGTTTGTATTCTTTAATGCTAAAAAGTTAAAAAGTGATCTTAGGTACTTTCTATTTTATGTATTTTTAAACTTAAAGAAACTAACATTAATCATAGTCAGATAATTAATAGAAATTTTCTAAATGAATAATGATAATTATATTTAGATGACGAACCTTTATTTGTTGAAGAATTTGTCACTTCTAAGGACACATATGTAAAACACAGTTTATATATTTTATGGTGATGCAAAAATCAAGTTGTCTTCATATGTGATATGCTTCGATAATGATTTATAAATCTTAGACGTTGGTCCCTTGTCGACGCATAAATTATGAAACTAAGGCTTGTTCTAGAAATCTTAGGTTTTAGACTCGTGTAGACAATTTAAGTTCTATCATTCATTGTAAGAGGAAAACGCTAAATATGCTATGGACTTGAGAAAGGATTCCAAGCGCCACCACATCATGTTGCTCAAATGAATTCCATCATGATGTCTTGATTCTTATACCTTATACCTATTTGAGGGGTAACATGTAATATTTATGCACCCCTCAATGACAAAGGTAATTTGATTATAATATTTGACTTGTGTGAGAGCTGGTTTGGGTTGGTCAACTTAATTCCACCATCAACAAAAAAAACAGTTAAAAAGAAAAAGACTTGATTGACTTGATTCTGGATGTAGGACATGTTCCTTGCTCATCTTCCATCAAACTTGCTAACCATGAGTCAAGAAAACATATCAACTTCTACTTTATAGTTAAAAAAATTGTAGTAGGACTGTGTTAGGTGCATTTTTAGATCTAAATTAACTTATGTAGAGCAGAATCTAACTAACATGCAAAACTTGTCAAGCCATATGGTACACCAAATCTGCCAAACAAGGTTGCATCATCTAATCTTATATTGTATTACATTAATCCTTGTTGAAAAGAGATCTTAAAAGTCACATCCACCTAGTAATGCAGAAACAGGAAAGAAATAACATCTGAAGTTTACCATAAGACTTGGTCTTTTTATCACACATTTATTTTGTTAGCTTTATTTTGTCTCAATTAAATTTTATAACTGTTTTAAGCATTTTTTAATGGAATGATTGATTTAGTCATATGGTTTTTTCTACTGTTTTATTTCCTTGTGATTATATTTTTTTTCATAAAGGGTTATAAATTTTGATTTTTTTTAGAAAAACGGAAGAAAAATTATTGCATTAAGCTATTGGCATTCAAAATGCCAAAGAATACATTATAGTCATTGTGGATTATAGCATAATGAGCAAGGGTATGAGCATCCTTGTTTTAGGTTCAAAATAAAAAAACCTCATTTTACAATATTTATTTGATTGTCAACCAACAAATTATTAAAAGGTTGGTGGACATGCCAAGGTGTCTTCACGTTTGTTCAAAAATTTGATAGCTTTAAATAATTAACCGATAAATTACAATATCCAATACTAGTTGTCATTTTAAGTCCGAATAATATAGCTTGAAGTTCTCCTTCAAGAGCTGAATGAAATTGTAAGGACTCTGCATCATGCCTAAAGAATTTTTCCATCTACATCTCTTAAAATGAAACTCAAATTTTCTATTGCAATAGAAGATACCAAGGAAGCACCGTATTCTAGAGAAAATTGATAAGATAAAGGTGTATGATAAAAATCATCCAGGTGCATTTGTGAAGTAAAATCCTCAAATTCAACAAGCGAAGGATTCTCGTCATAGGATTCTAAGCCATTTGCTAACAAAGTGATTGCAAAAGTAGCATTCATTTTGGTGTTTCTAACTAATCCATAGAAAATTAGTAATATACTTGTAGAATCTTTGTCAATGTCATGCCTCTTAGTATCTAAGACCCTACGTGCCAATTGCCAAAGGAAGAAAATTGATATTACAATATATATTAAAATAGTTGCCAATATGAGTGTGAGAAAGGGCATTAGGAAATATAGTACAGAATCAATATCTTCATGAAAAACAGCATACAAAGAGAAAGTGTTAAAAATCTTGGCAAACCAAGGTGAGGTAGGGAGTCTCCCCCATAAAAATTTTCAAAGAAAAGTTTTGATTTCGGAAGAAACCTTAAGCTTCCACTTTATCGTCCAACCTATCTATTTGTCATTATAATTAAATCTTTCCGAGATGTTGTAAGTATAATAAACACTTTGGGTTACAATAATATATAAAGGATGAAAAGATCAAATCCAAAGATCATCATTAGTTCTTAAAGGAATATATATATTTTTAATCAAGTTAATAAGTGAAGGATGAAAAAGGTTCAAGAGAACTCAAAGATTCCAATGACCATTTCCAAAAGCTCAGATACTCTCTCGTATTCCATTATATCGTACACATTTATAAAGATTGACCATTTATCTTGAGGAATATATGTAAACCAATGATTATTCTAAATATTAATATGAAAGCTGGACTTTACTAGTTTTTTTAAACCTCCATTGAGAGCTTTAAAGACAAATATAATACTTCTCAACTACCAAGAGGACGATCGAGAAGGATGAGGAGGATACAATAATACCAAGGATTAATATTATCACATAGAACCCTTTTAGCAATTACTATGTACCTAACACGATAAATTCTCTAATACCTAAGCCGGTATAAGATTTGGGTCTAGTGCTGCACTCCCAAGCTTTATTAATACCGTTGATAAATTTGATATGTGGACTTCTATGGTTTTGGTTTTGAAACGAATGAAAATTTCTAAGCTACTTTAATTCTAATTTATTAAAATTTTGTTGCTAGGAGCTGAAACAGACGTTTTTAAAAAAATGTTATGTAATATGTATATAAGAAAGAGAAGAGAGAGAGAGAGAGAGAAAAAAAGAGAGAGAGAGAGACTTCTATGATCTCCATCCCTCCAAGCAAAAAACACACACAAAAAACATAAAATGGATGGGGTGGTGGTCAGAAAGCAGATAGGAAAGGTCAATGATAAAGGCTGTTTGGTCTAAAAGAGTATCAACAACATCATGACAGAGAGAATCCAAAAATGTTGCCCTTCAGCAGCATGGTGGGATTCACCTCTCTTTGCCTGCACACCATCCTCCTCCCACTCAGTTTCTTTTCTCCACCTTTTAATGTCTCATTCTGTGTGCATGAACTGAGGGTTGTTTCATGGCAGCTTTCCCTCTTTCACTTCTATCACTCAGTGACCACATTGACACAGACAAGATTCCTCCCCATGCAGCTGTGAACATGGGGAGAGCAGCCTGGTCAGCATTGACCATTTGGTTCGGATGATTGGCCACGGTATCACATCAAGTTACGGTAACAGAAAAAGATTTTGACTTCTATTGTGTGTACAAAGATGAGATACCAAGTATGAAGATCTCTTTGGGTATTAGGAATCTAATATTTGCTAGATTCTTTCTCTAATGAGTGCAAAAAGAAACTCTTATGGCCGGGAAAACCAAGAGTCTCCTTTTTCCTTCTTATCTATCCTCAAATTGCTATTCGAATTCTTTTATTGCATTTTTTAATAGATATTCTTTTGACAGATGCAAAAAAGAAGAAAAATACTTTCTTCCCACATAAACTTTCAACAACTCAGATCAACAGGGGATGACATGGTAGTATCTAGAATCATCACTTTAACATAGTCAAGACAGTTTAATCGTAATATCTTTTACAAAAATAATTTTCGAATAAAAAAAATACTATCATGATCGATTCACTCCATAATCAAGCTCTGGCTATAGACAAACATTCCTCCTATTATTGGTATTCCCTTTGTTTACATTTTTTACTAGTGATACCAAGTTGCTATTTCATCTAATCTGCAACTATTGTATTAGTCCAACAAGGTGCACACTGGAAGCGGACCGAGATTTTTTAGATCTGGTGTGATTATCAACGATCTTTCCATTTTACGGATTAGTGTTATTTTACCTATGGAAATATTAGCCAAGAATTAAAATCAGTTTGACTGAATTTGACTACATAAGAACAATCTCTACAGTGACAAGTTTCTACGCAAAGCGGATGACTCAGCTTTAGACAGGTTGTGCATCCGACTTATGAAGCAACTCCAAGACCCAAATGGGTGTGTTGTATGGTCTAGAATAATGCTGATCAAGTTTTCATCTAGTTGTCATTTTATTTCATGAAAGCGAGGAGCAACTGATCAAGATGATTGGTGGTTGAAAGGATCTGAGACAATTTTGGGTCACAAAAAGATGAACTAATTAATTTAGGGAAAGATTAAGGTACTACTGGATCCTAGTGACGAATAGTTGAAGTTCGATAAAAACCAATTGTTTGAGGAGCCAACGATAAAATGGTTTCTAGATGCTTCCAGAGGAGCAAAGCAGAAACAGCACACAGGCAAAAACACAGAATTTATAATCAATTCAAAAGTTGTTGCCTTAAAACTATGACGAGGTATGGAGTATATGCTCTATTCTCTCATCTTTTTTGTACTTCTTCAGCCTCACATTTTCTTAATTTTGTGATCAGACAATGTCCCTTTATTAGACCAATGGATCAACTTATCCGACCATAATTTTTTAAAATATGTTTAAGTATAACATCACAAAATTATTTGTCATGTTAAATTGTTTTAAAAACCTATAAAATTGAAAACCAAATAAAACGAAAGTCTTAGAAACTAAGAACACATTAAAAAGATATCAACCGTAACAATTAAATGTTAGAATATCAGAAATCAAGTAATACAGGAATAGCGAGAGAGAGAGAGAGAGAGATGGTGCGATCAAAGATGAGAAAGAAGGTGATCGGAGGGGAAGAGACGCAGTGCCAGGAACACAATCCAAAACAAGGGAGAAAGAGATAAATCACAGGAAACTAAAAATGGGTGCAAAAAGGAAGACAATAGGACTCATTAGTGCTTTAGTTTTCCTATTAACTTATACGATCAATCCACCTGAATATCGTTAACAACAAAAAATAAAATAATGAGAGAGCGGTTACTTCTATCATTTTGAAGAAGATTACAAAGCCAAGTTGATCCAATTGGTTAGAAAACAATATATACATACACATGCACATACACAAAAATATACACATATACATATACAAATAATATTATAAAATTATTTTATAATAAAATAAATATAAGAACATTGGTCAAATAGGCAACAACAAGAAATTAGACATGTTGAGGGAAACAAAGAATTATATATATATATATATATATATATATATATATATATAATAGCATTTTTTTTCATTCTTACAATAAACAATTAAAGAAACTTTGGTAAAAACATAAAATATTAAAGATTTATAGATCAAGCTGATCAAGAGTCCAATTCTTGATTCTTATAGAACCAATCAACCAATTTGGCCTAAATTTTATAATTATGAATTTGATATGTTTATAAATGATGATGATTTAATAAGTAAATTGATTCGGTCAAAAGTAATTTTTTCAGTCCGGCCACACATCCCTATGATTTTTAAACTAACAATGTTACATGTTTTTTTATCACTATTTCAGCATTAAAAAACTCCTACACAAAACATGTTTATGGTGAACATAAGGTAAACAATAGTTACCAAGGATTTTTTCAGCAAAATCCACAAAACAAAAAAGTTTTAAACCGACAAGTAAATAATAATACTCGCACCAAACTTTTCAAAAAGTTATCATAACAACATTCCTAAGGAAGAAAAAACACGGGAAAAAGCACATGTAAACAGAGAACAAGAATAATAGATATCAATCAGGCATGAAATGGGTAAAGGTAAAAGAAAGAACAATTAAACAATTAGATATGCATGGCTTGGATTAATCTTATCAACCGTAAAAAGAAAGGTCAGCCGTTCAGTGCTCTTTGTTGCCCAAATCCTATAATAAGTGGTATGCATGGCTGCAGCGGTATTTTTCTAGCGATTTGCATGGCATCATCAAATAATAAAGAAAAGAATCTACTACACACAAGAACACCTTTGTTGATGATCCTTTACTCCGACAACATCTAGGGTTCCTCAAATAATATGATATCTCACACCGAGTAAATCCCTTAACCCTTCCTCCTCTTATTAATACTACAAAATATTCTTGTAAATTATGACCAATACTAAGTATTCAAGCAGTGATTTCAAATCCAAAGGTTAATCGTACTATGGCAACTTTATGTAAGCAAGAGGTTGGTTTTTTTTGGGGGTGATAAGATGATCAATTCCCAAGAATTATGTCATCATGTACATTCTTATTTTAGGAGAATAATTACATATTATCACTATTGTTAATTAGTATTATGATTCTTATATTTTAAAAATTAGTATTGAATCATTATACTTTTGAAAATGAAACATTTAACTCCAATTCTCCTCACATCATTAATTTCATCGTGAATGGAAGGGCTAAAAAAATAATTTCATATAAACTTCCCTCCCCTGCAAACAACATACCAACGACGATGTGCAAAACCAAGTCGATGCTCGGATCTCTTCTAGAACGTCACCCTTGCGTGCCTCTGACTGTGTTGTGGACGACAAACTAATGATGACACTGATGGAACGTGAGACCGACACTTAGATCTCCTCTAGAACGCTGGCCTTGTGTGCCTACGACTACACTATGGACGACAAACCAACGATGGTGTCGATGGTGCATGAGACTAATGCTCGGATCTTCTCTGGAATGCCACCCTCGTGCGCCACCAACACCACCATTGGTTTGCCATCCACGACACAACCGAAGGCACGCAAGAGTGACGTACCAAAGGAAATCCAAGCATCGACCTCGTGCACCACCGACATCGTTGTTAGTTTATCATCCGCTACGCAGCCGGAGGCACACGAGGGTAGCATTTCAAAGGAGATCCAAGAATTAGTCTCTCATGCCACCAACGTCATCAACCTCACACCCCACTGATGCACTGTCGTCCGTAGGGAGGAAAGCTTACATGAAATTTCCTTTTTACCCTTTCCATTCACGACGAAATTAATGACACAAGAAGAATTAAAGTTTAAATATTTTACTTTCATAAGTAAAAACCCAATTTTACTATTTAAAATATAGAGATCGAGATGCTAATCCTAATTAACTAAATGGGATAATATGTAATTATCCCTAACAAATCTAAGACTCCCCACACCACCTTCCCTCTTACATCCTATATGTCGATAAACCATATGACAAAATATACTTGTCTTAAACGAGGAAATCCTAATTTGTATAAATTAATTCCCTAAATAAGTTACAAAAACAACCACAAACACAAGTTATCTAGGTTCTTTGATCCAAATAACATTTCATTCAATACTATAGTCAATGCGTAACTTCTATATAAGGCCAAATCAATATCAAAGTATAGCACACAACAAACTCCATACTAAGTTCTGACGGTATTAGGCTAGCACAAAAAATCTCACCGAGAAATTGACGAGCCCGACTAATATCAAACATGTGCACATAACATAACTAATTGTAAAATAAGACCTCTATTGTCACACAATATGCCCAGACGTCATTTCAACAAAAGGCACAAAATAATATTTCTTGAGATCCTAAGGCGATCAAACATCTTGACACAACCATTATATAGCAACCACATGAAGATGTATGGATGATAAGAGGTGCGTTTAATATGAGATCACTTTTGTAGTACTAATAAATGTAATACACGATCTAGCTTAACTCACCTGCACAATCATATGAGGGAGTGGAATTTAACATCTGTATGTAAACCCAAACAATAAATTCGGTGACAGTCATTTTCCTATCTTTCATCACTACACATTCAGTCACAAAGAACTCAAAGCATATCAATTTCCATTATCCCATTATGGAAGAGACAAATGCACGTAAAAAGGAATAGCAGTGGAATATCCAAATTAAACATTGATGTGTTCAAACCAATCCCTAATGTAGCATAATTGAATATGATCATTCAAAGAAAAACACTAAATAGAGAACATCCATAAAATGCCAAAATGTTGCTCACCAGTATATCTCTACCTTTTGATGCAACCATCCACATTTTCAGATCAACTAAATAAGAATCCTAAAAGGGAAGGAAAAAACTAGAGAATGATATGTTGTTTGCAGCAGACAATGATCGTTTTACATCATCTAGCTGAACAAACATATGTGCAAACAGAACAAGGAATTAACAATCCCCCAGTAGCACAACCAGTAGCACAATGGCAAACAAAAGAAACAAAATATCTAAAATAGCAATAACAACCCCAACAACTACATGCGCTCTGCATTAAATGCCTCTTTGCTTCAAACAATATTGATGTACTAAACATGATTTTTAAGTACAACCTCAGTGCTATTTTTTTTTCTCAAAATGATTTTTAACAGTGTGATCATAATCCTTAAAAGAATTAAAATTAACATAAAGTTGAAGATAACATGTAAACTTCTCATAGAAGCTTTAAGTGATCCAAATCTCAGAGAAAAAAAAAACTGGAAACAAAATTATGAAAGCACACAAAACATGTAAACATTTAAGAATGTGATACGAATACTGAAAAACAAAATCAAATTAACATAACATTTTGGTTACCAAATATATATATTTTTCTATATTGACTCCATCCGATCCTCAGAAAAATTAACACAACTTAACAAATATGCCATGAATATGTTACAAATAGTTGATCCTAGAAAAGAAAGAAGTGGAGAAAACAGGTGTAGTAAACCTTGATCAGGCATTAAATGATTTTAAACATTCAAATGGTCAAAATAATCAAAAGAATCATTGCAAAATAAGAAATAGGAGGCTCAGATTTATCTTTGTCAATCACAAGAACAGACCACAGATATTCCCTCTTTTTGCCCAAATCCCATCCTAAGATATAGGCATGGCTGCAGCGGTTGCCATGAAGGCCATCCAAACTGCCCCGCCATTATCCTCTTGAAGATTAAAAAGCTGAGCATTGAAGAGGGAAGACCAAGCATTTATGCTTCATACTTATCCATAAGAATCAGTGACTTGCCATCACCATGGAGAAACAATGTGTGTTTAAAAGCCTACATGGTGATTGCTCAAATCCATTATTGACTTTTATTTATCATCATAGCCTCTTCATAATTCAAAAACAAGATAGTGAGAAGCAAAGAAGAAAATAATACAGCAGAATTTTTGAAAAAAAAAGTAAATCATCAAAATTATGAAAGAAGAAAAAGAAAAAGGTCGGGAGAAAAGAAGCAATCCTCTTGGATGTATTATTCCTTTCCCCACAGAAAACAAACTGTATATCCCCTAAATGCCTCAATTAAATAAGAACCCTAAATGGGAATAAAAAAGCTGAGCATTGAAGAGGGAAGACCAAGCATTTATGCTTCATACTTATCCATAAGAATCAGTGACTTGCCATCACCATGGAGAAACAATGTGTGTTTAAAAGCCTACATGGTGATTGCTCAAATCCATTATTGACTTTTATTTATCATCATAGCCTCTTCATAATTCAAAAACAAGATAGTGAGAAGCAAAGAAGAAAATAATACAGCAGAATTTTTGAAAAAAAGAGTAAATCATCAAAACCATGAAAGAAGAAAAAGAAAAAGGTCGGGAGAAAAGAAGCAATCCTCTTGGATGTATTATTTCTTTCCCCACAGAAAACAAACTGTATATCCCCTAAATGCCTCAATTAAATAAGAACCCTAAATGGGAATAAAAAACTAGAGAATTATTTGTTGTTTGCATCAGACAATGATCATTTTACATCATCCAGCTTAACCGATGCTTAACCAATGGAAGCGTAACAATGTCATCAATGCAATCGCAATCCCTACTACCTGAACAAGCATTTGTATAAATAGTACAAAGAATCATTTGTTGCATAGGGCATAGCATTTAAGCTCTGAATAACAAACAAGAACAAACAGTAGCACGACGACAAAAAAAAAGAAATAAACTATCTGAAATAACAAGAATAACCACAAAACCACATAGTTCAACCTCAGATGCCGCGTTGCTTCAAACAATAAAGATGCACCTGGACATGAAAGTGTTTTGCAAGCATAACTCCATGACAATGTGAGCAAAAAGGACCTTCCATGGCAGGTTCATTTTAAAAAGAAAACCTAAAAAGGAGCTGATAACGCACCCCAAAATTGTACCCACACTAAGTTCTCACCATAGATGGTTTGCTGAAGGCAAACTCAAGACTTACTTTTATTGGACCAACTGTCTGATTGCCATTTTTTTTCCTCAAATGATTTTTAACAGTGTGATAATAATTCTTAAAATACCTAAAATTAAAAAACTGATAAAGATAAAATGTAAACGTCTCAAAAAAGAGTGATCCAAATCAGAGGAAAAAAAATTGTAACAAAACTATGGAAGCTCAACACTAAAACATTTAAAAATGTGATAGGAATACTGAAAAATAATTCAACATAGCATAACATTTTGGTTGACAAATAATTTTTCTATAGTGCCTCCATCAAAACAATTCTAAAAATAATTAACACAACTTAATAAATATACCTGAATACATTTAAAATAATTGAACATAGAAAAGAGTGAAATGAAGAAAACAAGTATAGCAACCCTTGTTCAGGCATGAAATGATTTTAATCATTTAAATAGTAAAAATAATCAAAAGAGCCATAACAAAATAAGAAATAGGAGGCTCAGATTCATCTCTTGTCAATCACAAGAGCAGACCATAAGTCTTCCCTCTTCATGCCCAAATCCCATCCTATGAGATAGACATGGCTGCAGTGGTTGCCATGAAGGCCATCCAAACTGCCTCGCCATCATCCTATTAAGATGGAAAACCGAGCATTGAAAGAGATCACAAAGCCCTTATGATTCATACTTATGCATAAGAATCTGTGAATTGCCAACACCATGAGAAACAATCTTGTGTTTAAAAGCCCAAAAGGTGATTGGTCAAATGCATAATTCACTTTTATTTATCATCATAGCCTCTTCATAATTCAAAAGCAAGATACTGAGAAGCAAAGATGAAATCAATACAGTGAAATTTACAAAAAAGAAAACGCATATCATCAAAGCTATGAAAGGATAAAAAGAAAAAGGTTGGAAGAAAAAAAGCAATCCTCTTGAATGTATTATTTCTTTCCCCACACCAAAACAAACTCCATATCCCCTAATTACCTCAGTTAAATAAGAACCCTAAAGGAGAATAAAAAACTAGAGGACTATTTGTGGCTTGCCGCAGACAATGATCATTTATGATCATTTTACATCATCTAGCTTAATCAATGATTAACCAATGCAGGGGCAACAATGTCATCAACACAATCGGAATCCCAAGAACCCTAAATGAGAATAAAAAACTAGAGGACTATTTGTGGCTTGCCGCAGACAATGATCATTTATGATCATTTTACATCATCTAGCTTAATCAATGATTAACCAATGCAGGGGCAACAATGTCATCAACACAATCGGAATCCCTACTACCTGAACAAGCATTTGCACAAACGGTACAAACAATCATTTGCTATATGTGGCATAGGATTTAAGCTCTGAAGAGCAAACAAGTACAAACAGTAGCACGACAACAAACATCAGAAACAATGTAACTGGCACGGCAAGAACAGCCCCAATAACCACATGTGCTCCCCACTAGATGCTTCATTGTTTCAAACAATAACGATTTACCTGGACATGAAAGTGTTTTGCAAGCATAAATCCATGACAATGTGAGCAAAAAGGATCTGTTCATTTCAAAAGAAAACCTTCTAAGGTGCTCACCCCAAATTGTACCAATAAAAAGTTCCCACTAAAGATAGTTTGTTGTCACCAAGCTCAAAACCTTTAACTGGACCAACTATCACAGTGCCAGATTTTTTTCCTCAAATGATTTTTAACAGCCTGATAATAATTCTTAAAATTACTAAAATTAACATAATGTTGAAAATAACTTGTGAACTTCTTATAGAATTTTAAAGTGATATAAATCTCAGATGAAAAAAAAAAACTTGAAAAAAAATTATGAAAGCACAACAAACTTGTAAATATTTAAAAATGTCATTTTGGTTGACAAATAATTTTTTTTATAATGTCTACATCAAAACAATTCTAAAAAAAATTAACACCACTTAGGCAAATATACCATGAGTACATTTAAAATAATTGAACCAAGAAAAGAGAGAAATGGAGAAAACATGTATATTAACCCTTGATCAGGCATGAAATGATTTTAAACATTTAAATAGTAAAAAATAATCAAAAGAACCATTACAAAATAAGAAATAGGAGGCTCAGATTCATCTTTTGTCAATCACAAGAACAGACCATAGGTCTTCCCTCTTCTTGCCCAAATCCCATTCTAAGAGATAGACATGGCTGCAGTGGTTGCCATGAAGGCCATCCAAACTGCCTCGCCATCATCCTATTAAGATGGAAAACCGAGCATTGAAAGAGATCACAAAGCCCTTATGATTCATACTTATGCATAAGAATCTGTGAATTGCCAACACCATGAGAAACAATCTTGTGTTTAAAAGCCCAAAAGGTGATTGGTCAAATGCATAATTCACTTTTATTTATCATCATAGCCTCTTCATAATTCAAAAGCAAGATACTGAGAAGCAAAGATGAAAACAATACAATGAAATTTACAAAAAAAATTATAAATCATCAAAGCTATGAAAGGATAAAAAAAAAAGGTTGGAAGAAAAGAAGCAATCCTCTTGAATGTATTATTTCTTTCCCCACACCAAAACAAGCTCCATATCCCCTAAATACCTCAGTTAAATAAGAACATTAAATGAGAATAAAATACTAGAGAACTATTTGTTGTTTGCGGCAGACAGTGATCATTTATGATCATTTTACATCATCTAGCTTAATCAATGCTTAACCAGTGCAGGGGCAACAATGTCATCAACAAATTCGCAATCCCTGCTACATGAACAAGCATTTGCACAAATGGCACAAAGAATCATTTGATATATGGGGCATAGGATTTAGGCTCTGAATAACAAACAAGTACAAACAGTAGCACGACAACAAAGAAAGCTTGTTGTAGCCAAACTCAAGACTTTCTTTAAATGGACCAATTGTCGCATGGCCATATTTTTATCCTCAAATGATTTTTAACAGCCTGATAATAATTCTTAAAAGTACTAAAATTACCATAATGTTGAAGATAACATGTAAACTTCTCATACAAGCTTAATGCGATCCAAATCTCAGATGAAAAAAAAAAAACTTGAAACAAAATTATGAAAGCCCTCCAAATTTGAAAATATTTAAAAATGTCATTTTGGTTGATAAATATTTTTTTCTATATTGTCTACATCAAAACAATTCTCAGAAAAATTAAGACCACTAAAGCAAATATACCATGAGTACATTTAAAATAATAAACCAAGAAAAGAGAGAAATAGAAAAATCATGTATAGTAACCCATGATCAGGCATGAAATGATTTTAAACATTTAAATAGTAAAAATAGTCAAAAGAACAATTATAAAATAAGAAATAGGAGGCTCAGATTCATCTCTTGTCAATCACAAGAACAGACCATAGGTCTTCCCTCTTCTTGCCCAAATCCCATCCTAAGAGATAGAAATGGCTGCAGTGGTTGCCATGAAGGCCATCCAAACTGCCATGCCATCATCCTATTAAGATTGGAAAACCGAGCATTGAAAGAGACCATAAAGCCTTTATGCTTCATACTTATGCAGAAGAATCTGTGACTTGCCAACAAATCTAGCATTTAAAAGCCCAAATGGTGATTGGTCAAATCCATCATTGCCTTTTATTCGTCATCATAGCCTCTACATAATTCAAAAGCAAGATACTGAGAAGCAAAGATGAAAACAATACAGTGAAATTTACAAAAAAAAATATATAAATCATCAAAGCTATGAAAGGATAAAAAGAAAAAGGTTGGAAGAAAAGCAATCCTCTTGAATGTATTATTTCTTTCCCCACACCAAATCAAGCTCCATATCCCCTAAATACCTCAGTTAAATAAGAACCCTAAATGAGAATAAAAAACTAGAGGACTATTTGTTGCTTGCGGCAGATAATGATCATTTATGATCATTTTAAATCATCTAGCTTAATCAATGCTTAACCAATGCAGGGGCAACAATGTCATCACCACAATCGCAACCCCTACTACCTGAACAAGCATTTGCACAAATGGTACAAAGAATCATATGCGTTATGGGGCATAGGATTTAAGCCCCGAATAACAAGCAAGTACAAACAGTAGCATGACAACAAACATAAGAAACAATGTATCTGACATGGCAAGAACAGCCCCAATAACCACATGTGCTCTCCACTAGATGCTTCATTGTTTCAAACAATAACGATTTACCTGGACATGAAAGTGTTTTGCAAGCATAAATCCATGACAATGTGAGCAAAAAGGATCTGTTCATTTCAAAAGAAAACCTTCTAAGGTGCTCACCCCAAATTGTACCCATAAAAGGTTCCCACCAAAGATAGTTTGTTGTCGCCAAGCTCAAGACTTTCTTTAACTGGACCAACTATCACATTGTCATATTTTTTTCCTCAAATGATTTTTAACAGCCTGATAATAATTCTTAAAATTGCTAAAATTAACATAATGTTGAAAATAACATTTAAACTTCTCATAGAATTTTAAAGTGATCCAAATCTCAGATGAAAAAAAAAAAACTTGAAACAAAATTATGAAAGCACAACAAACTTGTAAATATTTAAAAATGTCATTTTGGTTGACAAATAATTTTTTTTATAATGTCTACATCAAAACAATTCTAAAAAAAATTAACACCACTTAGGCAAATATACCATGAGTACATTTAAAATAATTGAACCAAGAAAAGAGAGAAATGGAGAAAACATGTATATTAACCCTTGATCAGGCATGAAATGATTTTAAACATTTAAATAGTAAAAAATAATCAAAAGAACCATTACAAAATAAGAAATAGGAGGCTCAGATTCATCTTTTGTCAATCACAAGAACAGACCATAGGTCTTCCCTCTTCTTGCCCAAATCCCATTCTAAGAGATAGACATGGCTGCAGTGGTTGCCATGAAGGCCATCCAAACTGCCTCGCCATTATCCTATTAAGATTGGAAAATCGAGCATTGAACGAGACCATAAAGCCTTTATGCTTCATACTTTGGCTGTTTGGCATAAGAATCTGCGACTTGCCAACACCATGGAGAAACAATCTAGTGTTTAAAAGCCCAAATGGTGATTGGTCAAATCCATCATTGACTTTTATTTATCATCATAGCCTCTTCATAATTCAAAAGCAAGATACAGAGAAGCAAAGATGAAAACAATACAATGAAATTTACAAAAAAAAATATAAATCATCAAAGCTATGAAAGGATAAAAGAAAAAGGTTGGAAGAAAGGAAGCAATCCTCTTGAATGTATTATTTCTTTCCCCACACCAAAACAAACTCCATATCCCCTAAATACCTCAGTTAAATAAGAACATTAAATGAGAATAAAAAACTAGAGAACTATTTGTTGTTTGCAGAAGACAGTGATCATTTATGATCATTTTACATCATCTAGCTTAATCAATGCTTAACTAGTGCAGGGGCAACAATGTCATCAACAAATTCGCAATCCCTGCTACATGAACAAGCATTTGCACAAATGGCACAAAGAATCATTTGATATATGGGGCATAGGATTTAGGCTCTGAATAACAAACAAGTACAAACAGTAGCACGACAACAAAGAAAGCTTGTTGTAGCCAAACTCAAGACTTTCTTTAAATGGACCAATTGTCGCATGGCCATATTTTTATCCTCAAATGATTTTTAACAGCCTGATAATAATTCTTAAAAGTACTAAAATTACCATAATGTTGAAGATAACATGTAAACTTCTCATACAAGCTTAATGCGATCCAAATCTCAGATGAAAAAAAAAAACTTGAAACAAAATTATGAAAGCCCTCCAAATTTGAAAATATTTAAAAATGTCATTTTGGTTGATAAATATTTTTTTCTATATTGTCTACATCAAAACAATTCTCAGAAAAATTAAGACCACTAAAGCAAATATACCATGAGTACATTTAAAATAATAAACCAAGGAAAGAGAGAAATGGAGAAAACATGTATAGTAACCCTTGATCAGGCTTGAAATGATTTTAAACATTTAAATAGTAAAAATAGTCAAAAGAACAATTATAAAATAAGAAATAGGAGGCTCAGATTCATCTCTTGTCAATCACAAGAGCAGACCATAAGTCTTCCCTCTTCATGCCCAAATCCCATCCTATGAGATAGACATGGCTGCAGTGGTTGCCATGAAGGCCATCCAAACTGCCATGCCATCATCCTATTAAGATTGGAAAACCGAGCATTGAAAGAGACCATAAAGCCTTTATGCTTCATACTTATGCGTAAGAATCTGTGACTTGCCAACACCATGGAGAAATAATCTAGCGTTTAAAAGCCCAATTGGTGATTGGTCAAATCCATCATTTTTCATTTATCATCATAGCCTCTTCATAATTCAAAAGCAAAATACTGAGAAGCAAAGATGAAAACAATACAGTGAAATTTAAAAAAATAATAATAAATCATCAAAGATATGAAAGGATAAAAAGAAAAAGGTTGGAAGAAAAGAAGCAATCCTCTTGAATGTATTATTTCTTTCCCCACACCAAAACAAGCTCCATATCCCCTAATTACCTCCGTTAAATAAGAACCCTAAATGAGAATAAAAAACTAGAGGACTATTTGTTGCTTGCGGCAGACAATGATCATTTATGATCATTTTACATCATCTAGCTTAATCAATGCTTAACCAATGCAGGGGCACCAATGTCATCAACACAATCACAATCCGTACTACCTGAACAAGCATTTGCACAAACGGTACAAACAATCATTTGCTATATGTGGCATAGGATTTAAGCTCTGAAGAGCAAACAAGTACAAACAGTAGCACGACAACAAACATAAGAAACAATGGAACTGACACGGCAAGAACAGCCCCAATAAACACATGCACTCTCCCCTAGATGCTTCATTGTTTCAACGATTTACCTGGACATGAAAGTGTTTTGAAAGCATAAATCCATGACAAAGTGAGCAAAAATGATCTGTTCATTTCAAAAGAAAACCTTCTAAGGTGCTCACCCCAAATTGTACCAATAAAAAGTTCCCACCAAAGATAGTTTGTTGTGGCCAAGCTCAAGAATTTCTTTAACTGGACCAACTATCACATTGCCAGATTTTTTTCCTCAAATGATTTTTAACAGCCTGATAATAATTCTTAAAATTACTAAAATTAACATAATGTTGAAAATAACTTGTAAACTTCTCATAGAATTTTAAAGTGATCCAAATCTCAGATGAAAAAAAAAAAAACTTGAAACAAAATTATGAAAGCTCAACAAACTTGTAAATATTTAAAAATGTCATTTTGGTTGACGAATAATTTTTTTTATAATGTCTACATCAAAACAAGTATCAAAAAAATTAACACCACTTTGGCAAATATACCATGAGTACATTTAAAATAATTGAACCAAGAAAAGAGAGAAATGGAGAAAATAGGTATATTAACCCTTGATCAGGCATGAAATGATTTTAAACATTTAAATAGTAAAAAATAATCAAAAGAGCCATTACAAAATAAGAAATAGGAGGCTCAGATTCATCTTTTGTCAATCACAAGAACAGACCATAGGTCTTCCCTCTTCTTGCCCAAATCCCATTCTAAGAGATAGATATGGCTGCAGTGGTTGCCATGAAGGCCATCCAAACTGCCTCGCCATTATCCTATTAAGATTGGAAAATTGAGCATTGAAAGAGACCATAAAGCCTTTATGCTTCATACTTTGGCTGTTTGGCATAAGAATCTGCGACTTGCAAACACCATGGAGAAACAATCTAGCGTTTAAAAGCCCAAATGGTGATTGGTGAAATCCATCATTGACTTTTATTTATCATCATAGCCTCTTCATAATTCAAAAGCAAGATACTGAGAAGCAAAGATGAAAACAATACAATGAAATTTACAAAAAAAATTATAAATCATCAAAGCTATGAAAGGATAAAAAAAAAAGGTTGGAAGAAAAGAAGCAATCCTCTTGAATGTATTATTTCTTTCCCCACACCAAAACAAGCTCCATATCCCCTAAATACCTCAGTTAAATAAGAACATTAAATGAGAATAAAATACTAGAGAACTATTTGTTGTTTGCGGCAGACAGTGATCATTTATGATCATTTTACATCATCTAGCTTAATCAATGCTTAACCAGTGCAGGGGCAACAATGTCATCAACACAATCGCAATCCCTGCTACCTGAACAAGCATTTGCACAAACGGCACAAAGAATCATTTGCTATATGGGGCATAGGATTTAGGCTCTGAATAACAAACAAGTACAAACAGTAGCACAACAATAAACATAAGAAACAATGTATCTAACATGGCAAGAACAGCCCCAATAACCACATGCGCTCTCCCCTAGATGCTTCATTGCTTCAAACAATAACGATTTACCTGGACATGAAAGTGTTTTGCAATCATAAATCCATGACAGTGTGAGCAAAAAGGATCTGTTCATTTGAAAAAGAAAACTTTCTAAGGTGCTAACCCCAAATTGTACCCATACAAAGTTCCCACCAAAGACAGTTTGATGTAGCAAAACTCAAGACTTTCTTTAACTGGACCAACTATCACATTGCCATATTTTTTTCCTCAATTGATTTTTAACATCCTGATAATAATTTTTAAAAGTACTAAAATTAACATAATGTTGAAGATAACATGTAAACTTCTCATAGAAACTTAAAGTGATCCAAATCTAAGATGAACAAAAAAAAATTTGAAACAAAATTATGAAAGCACACCAAACTTGTAAATATTTAAAAATGTCATTTTGGTTGACAAATAATTTTTGTATAATGTCTACATCAAAACATTTATCAGAAAAATTAACACCTCTTAAGCAAATATACCATGAGTACATTTAAAATAATTGAACCAAGAAAAGAGAGAAATGGAGAAAACATGTATAGTAACCCTTGATCAGGCATGAAATGATTTTAAACATTTAAATAGTAAAAATAATAAAAAGATCCTTTACAAAATAAGAAATAGGAGGCTCAGATTCATCTTTTGTCAATCATAAGAACAGACCATAGGTCTTCCCTCTTCTTGCCCAAATCCCATCCTAATAGATAGACATAGCTGCAGTGGTTGCCATGAAGGTCATCCAAACTGCCTCGCCATCATCCTATTAAGATTGGAAATTCGAGCATTCAAAGAGATCACAAAGCCTTTATGCTTCATACTTATGCATAAGAATCTGTGACTTGCCAACACCATGGAGAAACAATCTTGCGTTTAAAAGCCCAAATGGTGAATGGTCAAATCCATCGTTGACTTTTATTTATCATCATAGCCTCTTCATGATTCAAAAGCAAGATAGTGGGAAGAAAAGATGAAAACATTACAGTAGAAATTTACAAAACAAACAAAAATCATCAAAGCTATGAAAGGATAAAAAGAAAATGGTTGGAAGAAAAGAAGCAATCCTCTTTAATGTATTATTTCTTTCCCCACCCCAAAACAAACTTCATATCCCCTAAATACCTCAATCAAATAAAAACCCTGAATGCGAATAAAAAAACTAGAGAACGATTTGTTGTTAGCAGCAGACATTGATCATTTTACATCATCTAGCTTAATGGATGCTTAATAAATGGATTAAAGAGGGCTACAACATCATCAACACAATCACAATCCCAGCTACCTGAAAAAGCAATTATGCAAACGGTACAAAGAATCATTTGCTATATGGGACATATAATTCAAGCTCTGAATAATAAACAAGTAGAAACAGTAGCATGACAGTGAACAACTATCTTTAATAGTAAGAACAGCCACAACAACCACATGCATTCTCCCCTAGATGTCTCATTGTTTCAAACATTAACAATGTACCTGGACTTGGAAGTGCTTCGCAAGCATAACTCCATGACAACATGAGAAAAAAGGACATCTCAAGGTAGGTTCATTCAAACAAGAAATCCTACTAAAGAGCTTATAATGAACCCCAAATTCTAGAACTATCCCTTTATGGATGAGGCAAATGCAAAAGATAATAAATACTGTAAAACATCCAAACTTAACACGTTGATAGTTTGTACCATCTTTAATGCAGCATAACTGTACATGAACTTTCAAACAAAAAACATTCCTAGAGAATATCCATAAAAATGTCAAAATCTTACACAGCAAGAGATCACCATTTTAACGTAGACACAAACCTTTAGAATATGCTACACAACATTGCAAGCCTTGCGTACAGCAAGTGACAACCTCATATATGCTGAAAACAAATAATGATGATTGTTCAATGAAAAATAAACAAATAATTAGAAAATAAACATGGATAATAATAAAATTCTACAAAGAATTAATAAATTACAAAATCCATACCTATATTATTCATTTTTAACTTGCGGTAGACCATACAAATCTAAAATCTGGAATCCAAATCATTTTAGTTTCCTATAAAAGCAAGCAACTAAATGCTTTGTAAAAGTATACACAACACTACAAAGTCCATATTTCCAGCAACTAGTACACCTTTTGCAAACAGATTCTTGGAACACAGTCTTCCGCTATTATCATCATTCTGCTTAGGATTGCAATATCAGACAACAAAGAGTGGGGATGACACCGCAACATCAGGACAAGGGAATAAGGTTATGAAGAAAATAAGATGTAAATAATTTCAGATATACCTGCTAAGGGTATGAGTATAATCTCTACTAAGAATTTTCCATATCACGTCACTCAAAATTACAGGTACAAAAATATAAAAGAAAATTAATGCTAATCAAAACCAAGCAACTAATAACATCGTGACCTGAGATCATTTAAGGTATTAATGACGAACATCATTATTTCTAACTAGGGTTTCATTCAGGATTAATTACTGCAATATATACATCGAAATCTCCGCCAACGAGCTAGAATGCACGCCCCCAAGATTCGTGATATCAGTGACTCGGGAAGAATACGATATGCTCCTCCGTAACTTACCTTCAGATAAGCTCCACATCCGTAAATACTATCCTCAAATACATCTTCCAAAGGAATACTGGAAAATGCCCGTCATCACCATTTAGAATTGGTAAACCGAGCATCGAAGAAAGTAGATGGAGCTTAGGGTTAGGATCAAGGTTATACATATGCATTGATAATCTGCGATTCGCCGTCACCATGATCGATCCAAGCGCGCCAAAATGACAGACGATCTAATCCGTCAGTAAGCTTCATGTCGCATCATCGCCGCCGCCTCTTAGATCGAAGGCAAGAGAGAAAAGTGAAAACAAAGAAGTAGAAATGAGAGGGAGATCAGGAAAAACAAATCATCGGCATTGGAGAGGAGAAAGAAAGAAGGGAGAGGAGGCGTTCCTGCTCTCGTTCCCCCCATTGTGCCTCTAACTAACTGGGATGGAAGACTCTCGATCCCGGATATTTATAGGCGAGCCGCACCAATTTTAAACTTCTTGGGTCGGGTTTAAAGGCCCTCGACTTGGTTCGGTCCGTTTACCTGGCCCGTTCTATTTACCTGCCCGTTAGCCTGCTATACTATTCGTTTTGCTGATGTGGATGTCTTTTAGTTTTATATTTTAGAAATTACAACATTATCTCTACCCACCACCTCACCCCCATCGGGTGGGTCCCACGTGTTCCCTTGCCTCTCTACCATCTCCGCACGGGTAACGGACGGCAAGGCTGAGGACTTCCCTTTCTTTTTCTTCATCCCTCCTCTCGAATAATTTGTTTTCCCTTTTTATCCCCATCTTATTAACGGTCTTTGATACATCTGCTTTTATTAAGCATTTATCATAACAAAAGTTTCAGTTCTACGGCATAGTTTTTATTTGATTTCTGCAAATCTACAATTTGATGCTTTAAAATTAACTCAAAGTTAATTTCTTTTTTTACTTCCATTTAGTACCAGTTTCTGATTTAGTGTTTGATTTTCTACTTATCTGTCATCCAGAAAAGAAAAAAAAACTAATTTCTCACCAAAATATCAGTCAAGATGGAGGTATAAGAATCGCACCCCAAAAATAATTTGGCTACTAGCGGTAGAAGCTGACCACCTTACTTTGTTTACGAAAACAAGAATTCTCACCCTCAAACGAATTGACAAGTTGAATAAAATCAGTCAAGATGGAGGTTTAAGAATCCCACCCCAAAAATAATTTGGCTACTAGTGGTAGAAGCTACCATATTTTGTTTCTGAAAACAAGAATTCTCACCCTCAAACTAGTTGACAAGTTGAATAAGATGCCACCCTATAGACTCTTCTGAAATGTCAATTCATTCTGAAACTGCCAAAAGGAGGTTAATACAGTTCAAATATTGATTTATAATTGCTCTGAAAAATTTTGTTGAATGAGAGGATCAAGACAAACTGTGTGCACAGTTCTTTTTCTGTCCAATATGTTGAAAAAGATAAGTTGAAATAAAATCCAACACAAGATTTAGGACAGAAAGCAAGAAAGCAAGTGCCAACAGAGTTGGATGTCAATTCCAAATTTAAATAACAATGACCATGTGCCAATAGATCAGATCCACAAAGCATGTCAGCTATCAACCATAAACTGAGCCTTGAAGAACCACAAACACATAGTAGGTTCCCCTAGGAAGACCAACACAGCATCACAAATTAGAAAAAGAGAACTAATTTACCAAGAATCTATCCTGACTGGAGAGGATCATTTATGAACCATTTGCAGGACGAAAAAGAAAAAAGAAAGACTTCATCCACTTATCTAAGATCACCAACTAAGAAAAACTAGTGTTGGATCAAGATACCGTATCAACCTTCACAACATTTTGAGTAATTTGATGCAAAAGGTATTCAATAACAAAGGATTTGAACATTTTGAAAATTGTCCTATATAATCAAGATGCCATATGGGCCTCTACAACAGTAATAAAGTAATTTGATGCAAAAAATATTCAACAACAAAGGATTAAAATATTTTGAAAATTTTGTCCAATATAATTTACATACAGTAGGTGAAAGCAGAATACAGCTGATCTAAACAAGTTACTAAAAGCAAACCATCTAATAAGCGCACACATCCTACAAATTCAGTTAGTCACTACAAATAGGCCATCAAGCAAATGGCTGAAAATTATTAGTGATTATGTCATCCAGCCAGGTCAACTTGTTGAAGTCTTGATACCAACCCTACCTGTAGTAAGCCTGTTGATAGCCTGGTGCCACTCCATTGTTGTATCCTCCCAAGGGATTGTAATTTGCATAGACTGGATAACTCATAGGTGGTGAGTGGTATGGTGCACCAAGTGCGACAGGGCCTACTTCGGCTGGATATCCATAGGAGTCCCTGATGACTGGAGGGCTCCTGCTACCATAGACACCATGTCCTGCTGGACTATCATAAGGATAAGGTGCTGCCACAGGGTATGTGGTATGGGCAGATGGTGACCGTACAAAGGCAGGAGCAGCAGGGGAGGAGACATGCACATTGTTTGTTAGACGACCAGCCTTGGCAGGAGGCATTGGTCCCCCATTATTAGCTCGTGTTCGCTTGTTGGCAGGAGCTGCAGGACCACCACTGGAAGGTTTTTTCTTCTCCACCTTGGCCTTCTCCAATTGTTCAAGTCGCTTCTGAAGGCTCTCTAATGGAAACTCGGCTTCAAGCTTGTGTTCTTGAATACATTTTATAGCAGCCCGAATAATTGACTGTTCCTTGCGGCACGTGTAATTCTGCAATAGAACAGAATGAGCACCATTGACTTCTACATACATGTCAAACATTAGACAAACTTCAGAATCACATGAAGCATTTCAAATCATTACCAAGCTTAGGGACCCAAAAATGTCAGTGTAAGTTATACGATGTGAAAAATTAAAAAGTAGAAGAAAAAAAATCAGGAATGAGTAGGTTACCGTGGTTTGCCCACCACCGTTGTGATCCTCAAAGGTTGAAGTTGCTTTATTTGAGTCTTTCAGGAAGGATTTTAGCAGTGAAACAGGAGTAAACTTGTCCTGAAGGCCAGCCTCATAGGCAAAGTTTATTGCATCCAGCTGATGTCCCTTACTAATTAGTTCCTCAATAACATCTGCAAATGCAAAAAGTACTTAAGTGAAACAATAACCTTGTACAAGTGACAAAAGCACTGATCCACCATAAGCAGCATTTTCTTTTCATGCAGACATTAAACAGAAAGAAAGCACAAATAGCACAGATAATGAGTAAAAACAGGAAATGTATGTGGTTTTGTACAAATAAATTTTCATATAAAATATTAAAAAAAAAGAGGATACACGTTTCTATGTGATAACCATCAATCAAAGTCATACCAGAAAATGATGCAGAAGATAAGTATGATTATGGTCACAATATGATAAATCTGTTGAATATAGGGTCGATCCACAGACAAGAGTGCCAAGCTGAGCTAACACGACTTTCCAAGCTAGTTCATATTGTTTATAATTGTTGCTCTGCAAAAATAGCATTGGGAGTAATAACCCGTATGTAATTGTAAAAGAACAAAACCTTTTTTATCCTTTTCTTCAGAACAAAATAACATGAAACATCAACTAACCTTTTCCCCTTTACCTTTTCTTTGACAGTCCCCCATTTCAACAGAAGCAATAGTGCAACAGATGGAGCTTAAAAAGTATATAAAGTCTTGCAATGCCTAGCCATTAAATCACCACTTAGAAATAATATATAAATGGTTTGACTAAAATTTATGCAACCAATGCCAGAAATGAAATGGAGCTTCTATTAATTAAAATCCAAAAATGAACATTGCAATCTATCCACAATAAACTTAATTAACACTTTCAAACATGATTTGAAATACCATTCAGTCTGCACCATAGTTGACCGGTATTTATCACTCCAAGCAAGGACTAATGTCGGACCATATGAGACAATAGTGGTCAGTATTAATTTTTCAATAATTTTGTCCATACTGGGTGGTGTGGATCGATATGCTTGGTGTACCGGTACCATACCGTTACAGTAGATCCAGAACAGTCATCTGACCAAGATTTAAATCCATCCTTCAAGGTACCGTTTCACACAAAAAAGGAAGTGGATCGCTCATGATAAAAACAGAGCATAGCATTTTACCAGACTATTAATATCATAATTCTTCTAATTGACTACATAAAATTCTTACACATAGAAAATAACCGTGGAAAGATGATAGTGTTAGCTTATAGTCTCAAGTACAAGAGAAGTCCTAAGATACACTAGATCATAATCATGATTGAATTACCAGAAAGGAGGAACCAGAGAAGAAATCAATACCTTCCATTTTGTCCTCGAGGCCTAATGAAATAGCCAGCTTTGGCATCTGCCTCCGCCATGCAAAGTTCACCACGAGCCTCTGGTATAACTCCTTGTCGTCCTTCCCTACAATCCCAAAAGTCACCAAATGCTGGAGAAACGTGTGTGCATCGGGTGGCTTCACACTCTCAATCCCTCCGTGTTGCTCCAGCCACATCTTCCACTCCTTCGCCATCTCCCTGGCTCTCTCCCTTATATTTCGAGTTACCAATGGCCTCACCGTTCCTAGCTCTGGATCCGCCAGGACCGGCACTAGTGATTCCAAGATCAGCACGCAGGCCCAACCGAGATCATTCGGCGACTTCACCGGTCTCTTATCCACGGGGAAGACTCCAGAGACGGCGTCTATCACGAATTTGGCTGGATCGATGCAGTTGGCCAGAGCCACCGGGAGTTCCAACCGGAGGTGCTCCACCTCCTTCCTTTTCGCGACCACAAGGTCGAAGAACCCATTGAAGTTCATCTTCGTGCACAAAGAACGCAGCTTTTCGGCGAGATCAAGCTCGTCCCCCTCCGCAGCGGTGGCGGATAGGGCCTCGACGGCGGCGGCGCGGCGCTCGTCGAGCTTGGCGATAGCAAGGTTGACGGCGGCGTCGATGGAGAGCTCGCGGCGGCGGAGAGAGTCGAGGGCGTGCCCGGTGGAGGCGTCGAGGGACTGGCGCTTGGACCGAAGGGCCTCCGACTTGATCTCGAGCCCCTGCTCGAGGATGGAGAAGTGGTCGGAGAGCTCCTTCCACAGCAGCGTGCAGCTGGTGATGAGCTCCCGCTGCTTCTCCAGCTCCGCGAAGCTCTGCTGCACCACCGAACTCGGGATGACGGCAGCCGCCTCCGAACCCATCTCCAATCTCTCCGAATCGCACCTCAAAACCTCGATTTCTGATTTCAATCACGGGACAAACAGAAAACGAAGAGAAGAGGAAAACGTAACCCTAAGCCTAGAGAGAGAGAGAGTCGTGGGAAAATGTCGGATAAGTAAGAGAGGACAGGACGGGCAGAACGGATAGGGCGGAGTGTCAGCGTGGCACCCAATGGGGGGACGAAAGGTGGCATTGGCGCACTGTAAAGCGTTAAAGAAAGACCACGTCACCCGTGAAAAAATTCACGGGGATATGTGGATTAGCCGGCGGAGAACAGCCCAGATTTGTTATGGGCTAATAACAGGTCGGATATTATCACTAGCACCCGATCCGTTTGTGTGTTCGAAGCTGTGACTCGTGGCTGATAACGTGTCGGATGATAAGGTCCACCCGATCCGATCTTTCTCAAGGACATGATTTGTGTGGGGCCCGCCATATCGCCGGCGCAGTCTTTCTACAGTGATTTGGCTGGCTAAATAACATATTTTGCGTCGGGCTCATGTTCGATATACCTTGCTGGTTCTTATACCTTATTCATTATTGGGCAATCTATGGAAATTTACATGGACCCGAAGTGAAGCCTAAACATCTCCCAATAAGATTCGGGTATAAGAAGTGGCAAACGAAAGAAGTAAACTTAAACTCAAGTGGACGCGTGGCGGGCAAAGAGCGGTGCTATTTTGTCGAGTTCCTTTCGTGACAAAGCCCTCTCTCTCTCTCCCGTCCGTGGCGGCGCCCTCCGCTTCCCCTGCCTTCCCTTTACCGTTTCTAGGGTTTGGGCCATCGTATCCTCGCAGAATAGCGCGCACTGTTTGTCCCTTCGTTGCCACCTCGAAATCCGACCATGGCGGCCGTCGCGCCTGCTCCTCTTGCTGACCGTATCCTTCCCTCTGCTCAGGAGTCGATTTAGCTTCTCTCTGTTTGCTTCCATTTCGTTGCCGGCCCTCTTTGCTGCGATCCGCTCTTTTTCGGCTAAAAGATTGATTTGCTCAGTTGATTTAGTATTTGGGGTTTTTGTCGGGTTAATGTTTGGATCGGGTGGCACTGGGGTGATGAACAGTATCTCCGTAGGTCTTTGTTTCGAATAGAGCGTTTGGGGTCCACAAAACGAGATGTTGCGACTATATATTGGTACTAGCTTCTTCTGGTCTTTAATATGTTATTCCGATGTTCGATCTTGCTGACTTCTCGAGAGGTTTCTAAAGTGTTCGCTGTTGTTCTTCTCTTGGTTTGTCTTATATGTATTTGGTTATTATGAAAATTTCGGCAAATACTATTACTCCTTAATTGAACTGTCAAAGAAACTACAGATCTGATGCGGAAGCTATCGTTGGATTCTAAGAACATGAGCAGCGATGCTTCAGAGGTGACAAAGAAGGTAGCTTTATGAATTCGCCATTTTGATCGATGTAAATCATCCGTTTGCCTTTTCTTTTTTATTTGGTATGAGGTTTGTAGTTTCTGAATTTTCATATGTTCGGTGCTGATATTTTTTGAGTTTTCCTACAGCCATCTGGGGTTCAGTATGGTTCAGTAAATGGTAGGGAAGCACCAATGATATCGATCCCCACGAGCGAGCGGTCTCTGACTCCGCTGCTTCAGGAGCATCTCGATGCGAGCATGTGCTACTACCCCAATGGACATGCTTCATCTTTCTACTATGGAGGTAAATTAATTTTTTTAGATATTTTCCTTTCATTAAAATTTTGCTAAACATATCTGATTGATGAAAATGTTTTTCTTTATGATTCTTTGTGGGGTTGTTTTGGGATTTTTGTTTTGGTCACTTCAGTTTTTTAGCCGCCTTAGGAATTTTTTGACTAATTCTGAAGAAATCATCCAATTGCATTTTGAAAATTTCAGGTTATGATGGATCAACAACTGAGTGGGAGGCTTACCCTAGATACGTTAGTCCTGATGGATCGGAGGCGCCTCCACTTGTAAGTTGTCTTGGACTGTCCTTGCTGTTTTCAAGTGTCAATTGCATTCATAGGGTTTGTCATTGGGTTGATAGTTTTATTTTGCAAACTTAATACTGATAGGTTATTTTGCGTTTCTCGTCTTTCTGTTCTTGTATATGTATTGTAAGAGCAAGTTTTTTATAACATTTCCTGATTATTGGCAGGGAGTTTATGGTGACATGTATCACCATGGATATGGTTATGCTCCTTATGGTCCATGGTTGGGACACAACAGTCAGTTATATGGACCCCAGCATTACCAGTTTCCGGCTACATATTACCAGCCACCCACACCCACACCCACTTGTGTGTCATACACAACAAGCCAAACTCCTAGTTCTAAAGGGGAAGTATCCACATCTGCTGCTGCTGACCTCCCTTCTATTCCAGTAGACACGCCAAAAGCTGATTCAAATGTGATGGCTCAAACAATAACAAATGGCAATGATGTATCAGCAACACTCAAACCAAACCAACAGAACTCATTGTTGAATCAAGGTGGCTCATTTGGTAAAGGTGGTTTACTTGGTGGTCTTCCTTCAGGCTACCAGGATCCAAGATTTGGTTTTGATGGTATGTGGTCACCTGTTCCATGGTTTGATGGTCCTATATTTTCTGATGGACAACATAAGCCAGCTACAACTAATAATATTTCTTCTATGACTACACAAATTGGCAACACTATGTCCACAAAAAACCAGAATATCCACCTCCATCCTCATCACATGGTATGTATTGTTGTAATTGAAATCTTTGCATAGTTTGCTGAAGTAGATTTGTACCTGTGAGGAGATAGGTTTACAACTTGACGCTTGCCTTCTGTGACAACCTGAACACAGGAAATTTAGATTTGCTTGCAGCAAGCTAAGTGCTGGTCCTGAATTTGTGTGTTTTGGGTGTGGGAAAACTCTTCTGAGGCAAACCAATTGTTGGAATACTTATTGCTGCAACATTGGGAGCTAATTTTTTTCAACTCTGTTGAGTTTAACAAAATATTTATTATTTTGCCAGGGAATGCATGCCTCAGGACCAGCAGCTCCTGGTGTGGCGAACAAGCTGTATCCTAGCAACCGAATGTATGGTCAGAATGCTAATGGATTTGGAAATCATCAGAGTTTTAGTTCAAGTATGTACAACTCCAGAATGAATGGAAGATGGGGGATGTCTACAGATAACAACTATAAGTCAAGGGGCCGAGGTAATGGATTCTGTGGTTATGGTAATGAGAACTTGGATGGGCTAAGCGAGCTCAATAAAGGACCAAGGGCTGGCTGTTTCGGAAACCAGAAGGGGTTTGGACCTAATGTTACCATTGCAGTAAGGGTACAGAGCCTTCCTGCAAATGTAAATGTTCAGGAGTCTGTTGCAATTCCTGGAAGTGGTCAGTACAACAAGGCAGACTTCCCTGAGACATATTCAAATGCTAAGTTTTTCATCATTAAGTCATACAGCGAGGATGATATCCACAAGAGTATTAAGTACAATATCTGGTCTAGCACTCCCCATGGGAACAAGAAGCTTGATGCTGCGTATCAAGAATCTAAAGAGCAGACAAGTGGATGCCCAATCTTTTTGTTTTTCTCTGTAAGTGTTACTTTTCATTTTTAGCATTTTCTTTCATTTTTATTAATCACCTTTTATATATATATATTATTTATTTATTTTTTGTTTTGCTGTCGACTTATAGGTGAATACGAGTGGACAATTTGTCGGTGTTGCAGAAATGATAGGACCAGTTAATTTTAACAGAACATTTGGTTACTGGCAGCAGGATAAGTGGATCGGATGTTTTCCTGTTAACTGGCATATTGTGAAGGATGTACCTAATAGCATCCTGAAGCACATAATATTGGAAGACAATGAGAATAAACCAGTGACAAATAGTAGAGACACTCAGGAGGTAAGGATATCATTTACTATCAAATGTTTGGAATCTTAAGTTGATTATTCCTGTCTACTTCAGGTGAAGCTAGGCCAAGGTCTTCAACTGCTTAAGCTTTTCAAAGATCATGTGAGCAAGACATCCATTTTGGATGATTTCAGTTTCTATGAAGACCGCCAGAAGATGATGCAAGAAAAGAGATCCAAGCAACAGCTGCTTCAGAAAAAGGCATGATGAGATACTATATCTTTAAATTACTGATATGCTAATGTTGGTTTAGATGTTTCAATTGATAGTAATACAGCAACCCATGAGTCATGCTCAGCTTTGTTCGTTTGAAAATGTTCATTTTGATGACAGCAATTATAATGTTTACAACTGTGCCACATCTTTTGGTTAACCTCGTTATGTGCTTCATTTTGCTTTGCAGTGGTGCTTGCATTTTTTTTTCAAACTTGTTCTTCTAATCAGCTTGGAAATTATAACTTGCTTTATGGTCCTTCCAGATCATCGATGAAATGCCGGTGCATTTTGATGAGAAAGATATGGATGGGGTAAGCAGGAACCCTGGACTACAGAAGCCCTTGGAAGTGAAGAATGAATCCGACCAGGGTGGGCTTGCACTTGGGGAATCAGCACAAGCAGAAAAAAGGGTGGCTCTGCAGTAGCTGATGCTAAACCAGTGACTGAGAAGTTGGTTGTGGTTGATGGGGTTCCGGACTGCTGCTTAAGTTATTCAACCCGTTTTGAGCAGCTACAACCGTAAGCTGCTCTCAAAGTTTTACAACATAAGGAATTTATACGATATCGTCCACGAGGCATGAATGTTGCTGCCTATGCCCAGGATCTAACTCAGCCACTGCAATGTAGCTAAGTAGTAGCTTTCCTGTCCTAGCTTAATATTTATATGGAGTTCGTTTTCCATTTCCAAGCTGCCCTTGGAGGTGGAGACTGGTAACTAGGGTTTTCATAGGTATTAGAGGCAATCAACCTGTTCTATGTGCACCTAATAGTGTATTTTCTTGCTTTCTTTTCATCTGCAAGGATCATCTCTTTGGCTGATAGTGGCTTGTTATTTTGGTGGTCTTCTTTGGTGTCAGGTGCTCATTCTCATCTCCCATAACTCAGCAGCATTATTCTTAGTAGTAGGTTGCACTAGAATGCTGTTCTTAGAGATACTGGATTAAGATGAAATGTAGAAGTTGTCTTGTAACCTGACTTGCATCCAATTTTTCTTTGCCCTCTTCACAAACATTCTCCATTATGGGTTTGAATTAAGCTTATGGGGGGACATTATTGCAAACTAAGCTAATCATCATGACTGAAGGGGGTAAGTTAGATTGAAAAATAAAGAAACTCAAATATATTTGTTATTTAGATCTATCCAAACCAATTACACTAAATTTGTATAGTCGTTCAGATTGAAAAATGCACGCAGTAGTCAAGTTAGGATTCTGATTGAAAAATAAATCTATCTAAACTATCAATACTGTTGTGGTCTTTTGCAGAAGAATATTGAAATTGGGAGGGTCAAAGAAAGTTGAAATTTTGACGTTCTTTTTATAAAAACCGCACACAGATAAAGCATAAAGAAAATTGACATTTGAATATTCATCCATAAGTACCTTTTTTTTGTGTTAGTTTGATTAATGATTTACATTTAATAAAATTAATATATCAATGATTTCATCAAATTCAATCATGATAATTGATATTAAATCTTAAATTTAGTGAGAGAATTTGAGTAGAAAAATCTTAAATTTAGTGAGAGACTTTGAGTAGAAAAAGATTATTCGTTCCGGATAAAAGATCATGATCTAGATAAATATGAAATGAAAAAGATTATTCGTTCCAGATAGAAATCATGATCTAGATAAATATGAAATGATGATAATTTTACATTCTTTACTGTGAGATTTGAAGATCAATCATTATGATATATTTGCATGATTTGAACACATAATTGAGAAAAATCTCTCACTCAAATTTATATAAATATCTCATTACCTCTCCACAATAAATTCTTTCTTCATTGTATCATAGTTTCTTTGCCTCTAAGCAAAGGTTTCCACCCTCCCCTAGTTGTCATGGGCATCGCTTGTGTCCACAACTAATGCCCGAAGCCAATCGTGATCTGCTCTTCACATCGATGGTCTTTGCTCATATTTGTTCTTTGTTGTTATGCCAGATGATCTCCTTCACACATCGACGATCTTCCTTATCTTCCTCACAAGCTAGATTAACTATGCGATCTTTGCTCTACCCGATGATCGCATTAATATCTCGCTGGAGGTTGGCCTCGATATCATCACGTGATTCTCCTCGAAGATAAATCTGTCTAACATTGTTGCATCTCACACTATGATAGGACTTCTCGTTATTGCCTTGTCACTTTTCTTCCACACATCTCTGATCTTCCCCGTCAACATCGAATCCCATCGTCACCCTCTAACAATCGACAATGGCTGACGAGCTCCCTTCTTCATCGCACGTTATCAGAGCCTTGGTTACTGATCTTTCCGCATTGACGAGTGCGTGCCTCCTCATCCAAATGTGTCCCACCTCATCAAATCTGATCAGATCAGAAGGCGAGCAACAAAGGCCACTTCATCAAATCCGATCTGTTTAATCCCTTTCAAATTTGATCTATTTCATATATGTTTTATCTCATCTATTAGATTTGATCCGTCTAAGATATGATTCAATTTGATCATCAGGTTTGATCTACTTGATCCACTACATATCTTTTCCTTCTAATATTAATAGTATTTGATCAGTGACATCGCTCATCGTCAATTTATCTCGAGTTATGACAACTCTAATTATTATTTTATCCAAAAACAATAGTTCTTAATCTACTGGGCTCATATCTATCAGTACAACCACTTTGATTCCTTTCAAGTTACCTAAAGGTGGTAATTTATACACCTTGGGGAATACAATTTACTAATATTATTTTTAGATATAATCTACTAGGCCACTGATGGAGAGGTTCTTGGCTTGATGTCTTAGGTAGATAAAGGTTCCATGGCTTGATGCCGTAGGTAGATAAAGGTTCTTGGCTTGACGTCGATCCTTAAATGACCTCTTCTGTCGATTATTGGTTCCATAGCACCACCAATCTTTCCATACATAGTTTAAATTACAAATAACTTTCATAAATCGCTCTATCTTTTATCTACTTTGATGAAAATAATATAAGAGAGAAGTACTATTGCTGATTATATACAAAAACCCAAAAGTTATTATAGATTACTTGGTTTTAATAAGTCATCCCTTGAGTGATAAAGTCATTATTCATATTCTCAATGTTTTATGAGACGAATATAAAGAACTAGCAATAGTAATTCAAGCACATAACTCATCATTGTCATTTGAAAAACTATATAATAAGTTGATTAATCATAAAACATATCCAAAACAAGAAGAGAGGAAAACGAGAACAGCTATGACAACTCAATTCAATAAAAATTCCAAAGGAAGAGACAATCAAAACAATAAGAACTTCAATAAAGGATCGAACAAGATGCCACCTGGATATATAGGTAATACACAAAACTATCATCTTCCATTACACCATCGACTCTCTAATTATATTGGCAACTTCAACTCAAACAATTTTGAAAATAACTTCAACAATAATTACTACAACTATTAACAATTCTAACATCTCAATGATAACAATCAACAAAAAATCATCCGTGATCAAATTTGACACACAACGGTTTATCAATCTTAACTAAAGCCTACTACTATATCCAACTAGTTTTAAGCAAACATCATGACTATTCCAATTGTTCATTTAAGCAATTGGATTATTGACTCAGTGTTTTTTATCATATTGCTTCTTATCTGTATAATTTATCCATTCACACTAGCTTTAGAGGTAATGAAGACATCATCATTGGTGACGATATTGGAATCCTTATCACTCACATTGTCTCCACAACGCTTAATTCACATATAAACATTTATATACTCTGATCGATATTTTATATGCATCTCACATTAAAGTGAATCTTATTTCTATCTTTCAATTCTACAAACAAAATAACACCTCTAATGAGTTCCTTATTGACTCGATTTTTATTAAGGATCTAAGCATAGGGCATTCTTAGTTTGATATCAGAATAAAGATAATATCTATGAGGGGTTGTTAGCTTCACAAATCACTCAATTAATTGATCTTGCTTTAGTTGTTACTCCAATCAATATGTGGCATCGTCACCTTAGTTATCTGTCATCCTCTATTTAACAATAACTAATCTATCGTTACTCCCTTCTAACTTTCAAATCAAATAGAATCATAATTTATTATGATGTATGCTTTAGTAATAAGTCATATATTATCTTTTGGAACATCTTTTACTTCAAATTACTTGAAATTATTTATAGTGATATTTTTGGTCGTACCCTAACTACTTCCTTTGATAATTTAGAATTTTATGTCATTTTTAAATATTACTTCACTAAATATACACGGCTCTATCCTCTCAAATATAAATCTAAAGTCACCATAGTATTTACTCATTTTAAAAAGTGGTCAAGAACTTCTTCTAGTCTACCATCAAAACAGTTTACTCTAATGGAGGAGATGAATATCAATCTCTAATAACTGCACATATAGTCTTTCAAACTACAATCTACTTCATTAACCACATACTCACCCCAATTCTACAACATAAGTTATCATTTTAAAAAATATTTTATAAAACCTCAAACCTTTAAAAACTTGAAGTATTTGATTATTTATGTTATCCATAGCTGCACCCCTACGCTTCTTAAAGTTACCACCAATATTCAATTCTTACATCTTCATCGGATACTCCCTTGAATATAGTAGTTTTTGGTGATATGATCCTAAAACTCAAAAGGTCTTTGTATCATGTCATATTATTTTTGTCGAGTTCATTTTTTTCTTCATAAATTCTTATACTTTCAACATAACCCAATAATACTACCAAGCTTGAATATTACATGACAACACGCTCTAAGAATAACATATTCAAACTATATGTCAAATCCTTGATCTCCATGTTACCATAAACTCTCTACCTGACTTTATTAAACCCACAAATAGAAGCCAAGCTCAAAATTCTCTACACTAATGTAAAGTCATATGTGAGGAATATAATACCCTACTCCATAATACCACATGAACTATTATACTATCTTATCTCATACAAAATGTCATATGGTGTAAGTGGATATTTCGAATTAAACAAAGCCTAGATTAATACATTATTATATATAAAATACAGTGGCCTAAGGATTTTATCAATGACCTATCGATTTTACAAAGACCTTCAGTTCAATTGTTAACCTAATGATAATTCAACTTATCCAAAGTTTAATTATCACTCAATGCTAGCATATATACCAATTAGATGTTAATAATGCTTTTTTATATGGAACCTTAACTGAAAATGTTTTGTGTAGTAATCTCTTAGCTTCATCCATCATTAATATTCAAACCATATTTGTAAACTATAAAAAACTATTTATGAACTTCGTTAAGAAGTATACCAAACTTAACTTTTTTTTTTTTTTATGTTAGTTGGTTTCGTTACCTCCAAATTTGATACTTATTTATTCTTACGACAATAAAAGAATGTACTATATATTTACTAGTCTATATGGTGACATTATTATCATAGACAATAATTTTATAGAAATTAAATAATTCTTTAAGTAATTAATAAATTAATTTTTAATCAAAGATCTACGAATCAATTATTTTTTGGGAGTGGTAGCAATGTTCACATCTTCTTGACATTTCCTATCTTAAAAGAAGTATAACTGAGATATATTATTAAAGATAAATATACAAAATGCTAAATAAATTATCAACCCACTCTTAGTCATTCAAATTATATAATGACAACCATCTTATATAATATCAATAAGAACTCAGTTCCTTAAGTATTTATATTATTATATCATAGGTACAAGAAGGTTATTGATGGAGAGGTTCTTGGCTTGATGTCGTACGTAGATAAAGGTTCCATGGCTTGATGTCGTAGGTAGATAAAGGTTCTTGGCTTGACGTCGATCCTTAATGACCTCTTCTGTCGTAGACAACACAAGAACCTCTCTCTACCTGCGACAGACTCAACATTAGCAAATTCATTGGTTCAATTCATTCGACATTTTGGATACCGTAAACACTTAGAGGAGCTATGCAGGCTATGCCTTTAGTAATTATATATTCTTTACTACTTAGACATGTGGAAATAGGAACTCAGGATTTGCACTCTCTCTCTCTCTCTCTCTTTAATTAAGTAGTCACATCTTACTTTCTAATGAACCAATAACAACGAAAACCATTATACATTAGTATGAGTTATAAGAAAGTCCTATTTAAGCATTCGCAAGCTGTGTTGCGCGTTAGCGAACGAGGGTTAACATGCAGTGAGATTCAATATTAGCAAGCGTGCATCCTTCAAAGCAACTCACTGACCCTTACATGCAACTCATGAATTGAAATTTCATCGACGCACTTAGTCTTGTTGTAAAGTCCAGTAGATCTTGCCAATAGTAGTGCTCCTTTGAGCTTTTGAAATTTTAAGATAGAACATCTTAGAGTATCCTAGAGGGTAGCACTAATGATAATAATAGAACATCTACATCAACCTATATTGTCTTTCTTGGAGTAAATATAATAAGTTGAAATTTTAAAAAATAAAATACAATCGTAAAATTTACCACTGAAACTAAATATAAGTCATCGTCACCACTATTACAACACTCAAGTAGGACACTAATTTACTACATAAATTTAGCATCAACTTCCAAACAACTCTTATAATATACTATGATAATATCGGTGCTACTTGATTATGCTCTAATTCAGTGTTCAACTCTCACATGAAACACATTGTTATTAACTTTCACATTATTAAATATTAAGTTATCGAACATCAACTACGTGTTTCTCACGTCTATACTAGTGCTCCTCTGAGCTTTTGAAATCTTAAGATAGAACATGAGGATCCTAGAGGGTAACATTAATGATAGAACACCTACATCAACCTACATTGTCTTTCTTAGAGTAAATATAATAAGTTAAAATTTTAAGAAATAAAATATAATCGTAAAATCTACCACTGAAGCTAAATATAAGTTATCGTCACCACTGTTACAACACTCAAGTAGGACACTAATTTACTACATAAATTTAGCATCAACTTCCAAACAACTCTTATAATATACTATGATAATATCGGTGCTACTTGATTATGCTCTAATTCAGTGTTCAACTCTCACATGAAACACATTGTTATTAACTTTCACATTATTAAATATTAAGTTATCGAACATCAACTACGTGTTTCTCACGTCTATACTTTTGACTAACTAGTTGACTCCCTTACAATATCTCTCGCTCGTAGGATATTTTGATGGCATCGATCCAAGATTTTACATCTTTGATGAAAGCTCAATTTTATAAAGACATGATAAAAAATTATGATAGAGGCAAATATGAAATAACAAATTTACATTCCTTACATGATGTATGTGCATGATTTACGTGATCGAAGAAAATTTCTTCCTCAATTATATATAAATATGTATTACGTCAACAAATAAAATTATTCCTTTCATAATAATTTTTTTATCAATTTTAATAAAGTTAATAGATAATTATCGCATCTAATTGGATAACAAATGTAATATAAACATAATCCATATTTGACAATATGTCTAAGTGTTAATAGGTTAAAGAGAATCCATATTTGACGATAGATGTAAGTGCTAATAGATCGGATGTGTCTATATTTTTGACTAACTAGTTGACTCCCTCACACGACTTCTCGCTCGTAGGATATTTCGATGACATCGATCCAAAATTTTACATCCTTGATAAAAGCTTAATTTTGTAGAGACATGATAGAAAATTATGATAGAGGCAAATATGAAATAACAAATTTACATTCCTTACATGTTCTGATCCTCAATTAATTTATGATGTAAGGATCGCTTACCATGATGTATATGCATGATTTAAGTACATGATTGAAGAAAATTTCTTCCTCAAATATATATAAATATGTATTACGTCAACAAATAAAATTATTCCTTTCATAATAATTTTTTTTATCAAATTTAATAAAGTTAATAGATAATTATCGCATCTAATTGGATAACAAATGTAATATAAACAGAATCGATATTTGACAATATGTCTTAGTGTTAATAGGTTAAAGAGAATCCATATTCGACGATAGATGTAAGTGCTAATAGATCGGATGCCAGATGAATATAGATCAAGAAAATAGGTAGTTGGGTCCTGTGTTTATTGGTTTGGGATAAATATACGAAGAGAAGTATTTGGATCGGAGTTGATACGAGTTCGTGTTTGTGAATAGTTTTGGGTGGATTCGGATTAGAATTCGGATTCGGGTAGGGTTAATTTTTCGGGTATCCTACTTGTGGCTTTCCGTTACCGTTACATACCAACACCATACACCAGGTAACGGTGAACCACAAAGCTTGACTCGTCGCGGTCGAGCACGAACCGGTATAGCGGGTGGTGGAACAGCCCTCGACGGCTCTCGTCTCCCCGCTCCGCCGCTGCCTCTAACCCGAAGTCCTCCGAAGAATGGCGAAGGTTCGCCAAGAAGAACCCTAGAGTTCCTCTCAATCCTCTCACCCGTTTTGATCCCAGCTCCTTTGATTGCTGCCAATCCGACCCGTAATCGGGCTATTTCATCTTTATATCGAGTGGTCTATCAATTATTTCCGACATCTAGGTCTTGGTCGCCGAGCAGCTGACCAATTGGATTTGGATCGATATTTCTGCAGAAAGTTCGAACCGTCGGCGTTCCTCGTGAGTTTTCTTGGATTAATCAAAGCTGCGATTTTTGTTGGAGCAGGCCGCAATTTTCAACAGAATGCCGCCGATTCTATCGTCTTCTAAGGCGATTGCTAGGCTTCTATCAGGAAGAAATCGATCTCTGGATCTCAATGCTCGACTTGGATTTGTGAGAAGGTACCCTGATACCCGGAGGAGGTGGGAGAGATTTGCTCAGAGTCGATGTTTGGCCAGTTTTGCTCGCTATGGAAACCCTTGCGCTGGGCAATTGTTTCGTTCTGCAAAAGACCTCGTTCCCTCCGTCGGTAATTTGCATCGCTACGATCAGGGAAGATGGTTTCTTGGTTGTGGGGATGGGGAAGAAGGATCTCTTCTTTCTAAGATCTATGAGGAAAGACGTGTGATGGGGTATGTATCCTGTGTCTGCTTACTTAAGCAACTATCTTTCCGCCTTCATTCGTGTGGGAATTGCAAGTCCAGATTCATGTATCAATATTAATAATCACAGTTAGATTATCCATTTGTTTGTTCATGCACTGATGGTATTATGCAGAGCCTCGTAAATCACTTCCTCTTGCAGGTACTCTCCAGAGCAGTTATTTTCGGTGGTTGAAGCTGTTGACCTGTATGAGGGCTTTGTGCCATGGTGCCAACGATCTACGATTATTAAGCGGAATAGTGATGGATCATTTGATGCTGAGCTAGAGATAGGTTTCAAGTTCCTTGTTGAAAGTTATATTTCTCATGTAGAAATGGAGAAACCAAAGTATATTAAGGTTTGGAGCGAATTTCTTCTCTCTTTTAGTTTATATGCTCATGATATATGGAACTATTATCTAGAAATTTCTGCTTTTTGTCATGAGCTTAGTTGGTTTTGCTTAAGTCGTGCGACACTCTTGCATGTTCATCCGCATAGGGTTAGTCTCTCTGAAACCTCTTATGGTCCCTTAAGGACCTGCAAAAGAGAAGACGGTTAGAGTAAGCGTTTAACTCGGGATCCCACAAGTAAATATTTTAGTAAACACTTGATAGACAATGCAAATTACTAATATAGGCTTCGTAAGCTTTAAATAATATTACGCGACAAAGGGTCCAAGGTGGTCCGCCGCAACCAAAAGTCTCCACAAGTGTCCACATGATAATACTGCGGAACAAGGCAGTGAACCAACCCTAGACACTTCCCCAAAGGTCCATCCGGCCATGTGCCACCCGGGTAGCTCCTGATTGACACTCTATATCACTTTATGAAGCTAGAAAGCACCCATAATGACTACCTGGATGGTTTGTTTCTGGACAGTTTTTCTTTTGCGTGATAACTACACACAACTTACGTTTACAAGACTGAAAGGATTACCAAACCCAACCAAATTTGGGCTGACAAGCCTATTGCAAGGCCTCTATATGCTATGCAAAACATGAACAAAACCGACAGATACAGACATACACAAGTATTACATCGAACACCCTGTTTGCAGCTTTGTTCGTGATATTCTGGTAGTCATTTTTATTCTTATTTTAGGTATTTTAGATATTTCTCAATTTCTAGAGTATCTGCAGAGTGTGTTGATCCCTTCTAGGCTATATTATATACCTTCTCTATAGCTATATTATATACCTTCTAGACTGTAGTACTGATGGTCTTATGATCATTTTATGGTTAGATGGCTTTGGATGGACAATTCTTAATTCACTCAGATAGGTGATCAAAGAGGCTTGATAATATCTATCACTTTCCACGATTTGTGTGGTTTAGCTAATGCCTTATTTTATTGCTCTTTGTGTCTACACCACAATCCTGTTACTTATATGACCTTTAAACCTTTTAGTGATCTAGATCACTGATTGGATTAATAAAGTTTTCTAGAATAGGAATACTTTGTTTTCTTGAGGCCTTTTTTAGATATAAGAAAGCATCTTTTCCTTATTCTTTAGATAGAAGATAGCATCTTCCATGCCACTCTCTGCTCTTCCTTGTTCTTTGATGATGTTCATCCTCGTGTGTCTCCTTATGCTTCTTTTAACATTTCATTGTTGGTAATGCTTTTATGTTTCTCCTCTCCTTTCTCATTGCTTCTTTATTTGCTTTTCCTTGTTTCATATTTTCCCTATGATTGTCATCTTCTTTTCTTGTTTACTAGATGTTCTGTAACTTTAAACTTGTCATTTTGATAAACACAAATCTTTTGCTTTCTGTATCCTTCCTTTCTTTTTCTTGTATTTGCCATACATTTTCTTCCTCTCTCCATGCTTTTTTGTTGGCAGACAATTCTTTTTTTTTTCTCAAATCTTGTGTTCTTTTGGTACAAACTAAAGCTCGGCTGAAACAAGCGTCTATCAATCATGTACAAAAATATACAATCAAGATAATTTGAGTGACTTCTCCAAGAATTTGATGACCAGAAACAAGGGATATATAGCTGTTTAATCATGTATTTGATGGAAAGCAAACCTGGAGTAAATAATTGTTGTGGTTCAAATGAATTCCACAAAGTGGATATATGATCACATGATTAGCTCAGACCATGTAGCAAGTTTATTCTCATTTTCTTCAAATAAGTGAATCAATGAGATTCTATTATGGAATTTTAGGTAGAAACCTTATTGATCAGGTATAACTTTTAAAAGGAAGAATTGAAATAAAAGCCCTCCTTTGCCTTCTCAGGCTAATGAGTGGTAATACATAGATGCTCTATGCGATCGGTTCTCCTCATCTTTCCCACCCCTTTTCTTCTTTCTGTTTGTACTTTATGAGATTTCTTTTCATGAAACCAAATTTAGACTCCTTCGAGTTTGGGGATTGTGACTTCTTAAATATTATACTTAACTATGAGTTATGCTACCCTAACAGATGTACATGATTATGCTTTTCTCATATGTTTATTTATTAAATTAATAGATAAGTCTAATAAACCACATATTTGGAAGTAAATATCAGCTCTGTCATATCTTATCTTGGTCCCATTTCTCCTAACTCTGAACTATCATAGAAATTGTTTCACTAACATTTCCCTATCATGTGTTGTATCAACAGCCTTTAGTGTTGATTTATCTCATGTTCTTTAAAGGCCCAAGTTCGTAGTGTCTCTTCTCCATTATAGCATGAATTTTTCTCTTCATATTGAAGATATGTATGTTACTTAGGTAGATTGACGCAATTGACTTTTTCAGTCCCTATTATTATTTAGCTGATAAAAGTTGCACACAAATGTCATTTGTATTATAAAATATGTTATTACCTGTCAAGTTGTTGCTAATTGAACCACAGAGCTGCTCGTATGTTAAATGTTCAGGGAAGTCATAAAAGTCTTGCTATCTATCTATTAAGACCTTACTCTCTTCTCATACTTGTGTGGTTCTTCTATTGGCTGGAGCCAGTTACAACAAGCCACAGTTCCTAGTAACATGAGGTGGATTGTGTAGATATCTTCCCTGCATTGAGCTCTAGTCAGGGAACCTTCAATTTTTTTTTGGTGGTTAACATTTAAAATTCTGTATCAATTTGAGTCCGAACTCTTTGTTTTTCTTCAAGTAAATGTTAGCGTGGATTTTGGTTGTCTTATCAATTAGCAGTTTATCAGTTATATACTTAAATGATGATATTTCTCCTTTGAACTCCATTCCATTGCTGGAGGCACCTATAATCACTTTTTTTACTACAGATAGCCAGTCACAAAAGGGGTTCTACGTGTTTCTGTTGCAAGATGCAAGAATTTCTGTAAAGTTTGTAGAAATACTGAATGCTAGATTAATGGGCCACATTGAACGAAACTTGAACAGATTCAAAATGTTGGATCCTGAAGTATTTATTACTTCTCTTAAATGGAAAAGGAGTTTGTTCTTATGCCTAAAGCCTTTCATTTGTGTGATTGCAGCTAGATTTAATATTACGAAGTTGGTATTGAGTAAATTATCATGTGTCATTCAGCAATAGTAATTTACTATCATCTTTTTTCTTGTAAATATTAGTTCATATTGATTGGTGCAGCTTGTATTGCTTTCAGACCACTGCTTCACAAAGCGGGCTTTTTGACCATTTGATCAACATTTGGGAATTTAATCCGGGACCAGTTCCTGGAACTTGTGACCTTTATTTCTTGGTGGATTTTAAGTTTCAGTCACCACTATATCGTCAGGTAAATTTTGAATTGTCTTCGTTTTTTTTTTTCCATATATTTTCAAGTTGATTTTGTTGATACACAATGAAATTTTGAGATGTAATTTTCATTCACATGTAAGTACCTGAAAGTGAATCTTGAATGACTGACCTTTTTCTGGCATCATGCACATTGCACTTATATTCTTTAACACATTTAGAATCCTTTTTAGAAGATTCAAATTTACTTGTTCAAGTTATTGGATATGGAAGTCTGTTGTTTAGATTTGTTTTCAATATCCTCGAAAGTGTGACTAAGAAGTGTCATTGTTCTTCTCACTTTGAGAACTATTTAAACTTATGTAGATTTTTGAAACAAAAATCTTATGGGGGGCCATGGTCCTGGAACTGGTTAAAATAGGTTTTACATAAATTGAACATTTTTCTGCATTATAACTGAGCTTTTTTTTTTTGCACCTTAACTCTGCATCTGATTAGTGTATCTTTTTTTTCCATCACTTCTGGCAGGTGGCATCAATGTTTTTTAAAGAAGTAGTCTCCCGGCTAGTCACTTCTTTCAGTGATCGTTGTCACAGAATTTATGGTCCTGGCATCCGGGTGCTTGAAACACCTTATGGACAAACCACTAAACCTGGTCAGTCATCTTGAGCAGGTTGAGTGATGGTGTCTGCCAAAGGGCAGTGAATAGTCTTAGGGTAACATGATTAGTAGTTAGCTGGCCTATTTTCAACTGGAACTTCATGGATCAGCCTGATCAACAACAGAATATCCAAATTTTCTCGAAACCATATTCACCATTTTTTCTTTCTATTCTGAAGCCCTGAAAAATTATTGTGCAAGGATTCTTTGTTGGGACGGCACCTGAATCTTGTATCTTTACATATCATCTTGTTAAGAGACATGCAAACATGAAATTTAAATATTTTTACCTGCAAGCAGCATTGATAATGCAGAGGAGATTAAAATGCATGTTTTGTTTAGTTACTTGTGATGTAGTGATTTTTTTCCCTATTTAATTGACAAAAAGTGTTTGGGAAGGAGAAATAATGTCCCAATGCAGAAGGCAGAGTCCTATTTCCTCATATTGGTTGGGTAAAACAATTTCCTGTGTCTTTTGGCCAGTTTGCCAAAAGGTTGCCGTTGAGGACTGTGGTGACTATTACTCAGAATGGTGGAAGAAAAGTTGATCTGCTTCCATGGGAGTCAATTTAGTTTTGCAGTCTGGTCTATCTTAATCTATACAGCACACAGTTTTAGGCAACAATACTTTTTGCTATGGTGCAATGTTGTTGAGGACATGGCTGCATGTATTGCTCTGTTGAATTCCTTTCATGTGTTTGTTTATGTTGAATTCCTGTGTATTTTGCTTTAGGCAGCAAAACATAAATGGAGAATAGAGCATGGCATAAAATACAAAATTGATACTCCTGTGGTGGAGCTTTTACTCTTTCAAATATACACAACAAATAGATATGCTATTTTTGCATTGAATTGCATTGTTGAAGTACTATACTATTTTGCTTGTTGTTAGGCAACATATATAAATGGATAATAGAGCATGACATCAAATATATATAAAAAAATTGATGGTGCAATGAATGAGTCTACTGTAAATGCAGGATTTAAATAGCACCCTAAACCCTAAAGCCTTGCTGGCACAACAAAGAGGTGCTTTTCCACCCCTTGATCTGCAATAACCTAAATTATCAAACAATGATTTAGTGGATGTTTACCAAATTCATTTTTGTATAATCTCCATTGGATAAATTTTTACATTTAAAGATGAATATGATGTTGTATTAGATCCACTTATTAAGAATTGAATGCTTGATCTTATCCGATAAATCTTGAGAATATCTAAAAAGGTGAAGAATGTAAAATTTCATCTAATAAAATCTGAAGATGTCATCAACTAATGTAATTAGTAAAGACTTTAATTATTAATAATAATGTGGATCCAGTCCTGTTTTCAACACTTATGATTGTAAAGAAAATTAAATCACAAATGAGCAATCTTATTGTTGAACATCCTCAATTAGCTTAGCTATATGTGATGCAAATCAACAAAAAAAGAAGAAGAAAAAAGTAGAACAAATAACGGGTTTTAATCTTAAAAAATAAAATAAAAATAAAAATCGATAATTGAAGCATCAGATATTATAATAATAGAGGATACATGATAGAAGAAATTATTCTATCATTAAACTTCATCGAAGTATTTATTTATTACAATAAATTTGGTGAACTATATCTCTTTAATTAACAATCCATTCTATATATCTTTTTATTAACCCTCAGGTAAATGATACTGCAAACTAAGGAAATTTTACAAGAAATAGCATAAAAAACAGATTTATTGTACATTTTGTTCAAATTATCCCATTTTATTTGGTGGGCAACACAAAGTTTCTTAGTTCTCTGGAAACGCGTTTCCCAAAGCCTTGAGCACGTGACTGCTCAAGGCGCCTCCTCCCCTGCTTCGAAACCCCAAGCCTTCTGCACGTGATTCAAACGTCACTGCTCAAAGCCCCTCTCGCCTTCCCCACGTGATACTTACGTGACTGCTCTTAGTCTCTTTTTTACGCCTCCGCTTCCGCCCCGCGAAAACCCTTGTAGCTCTTTTGTTGCCGCCGCTTCAAACCCTAACCCTAGAAACTCTAATCGCAATCGGAGAGCCATGTCGATGTCGAAGGGCTCCAAGATGCTGCAGTACATCAACTACCGGATGCGCGTGACGATCCAGGATGGCCGCCAGCTAGTCGGAAAGTTCATGGCCTTCGACCGCCACATGAACCTCGTCCTCGGCGACTGCGAGGAGTTCCGCAGGCTGCCCCCTGTCAAGGGCGCCGCCGCTGCGGCGGGCAAGAAACCCGGCGAGGAGCGGGAGGACCGCCGCACTCTCGGCCTCGTCCTCCTTCGCGGTGAGGAGGTTGTGTCCATGACCGTCGAGGGCCCTCCGCCCCCCGACGAGTCCCGCGCTAAGGCCCACGCCGCCGCAGCTCTTGCTGGCCCCGGCGTTGGCCGCGCCGCCGGCCGCGGCATCCCCACCGCGCCTCTCGTCCAGGCCCAGCCCGGGCTCGCCGGACCCGTGCGTGGCGTCGGCGGGCCCGCACCCGGGATGATGCAGCCACAGATCTCGCGCCCTCCGGTGCCTCAGCTGTCGGCCCCGCCTGTCTCCTATCCTCAGGTCGTCCGCCCTCCGCCGCCGGGGCAGATGCCGGGTTACCCAGGCCAGCCGCCGTCGATGGGCCAACGCCCACCCACAGGTATGCCTGTTCAGTTTGCTGCAAGGCCTGGGGCTCCACCACCGCCATACCCGGTGCCGCCACAGATGATGAGGGTCCCTCCGCCGGGGATGCGGCCTGGTATGCCTGCCCCACTGCCGCCAAGGCCAGGGATGCCACCACCGCCAGGTGGGCCGGTGAATGTGTTTGCTCCACCAAGACCTGGAATGCCACCACCACCTCCGCCAAATCAACAGTGATTCCTTGGTATGTTATTTTGGCGCATTTACTTGGAATCTCCTTAAATGCTTCGTGCTTAAACTTTAGCTATAACTTGTGGTTCAGTGGTTATCTCAAATCTTTAATGTAAAAGCATTAGCAGTAACTAAACATAGAGATTGACTGGGCACGCTTTGGGGCAACTAGCTTGTGAGCTCTTGCCACCAAAATTGTTTTGGAATGGTTCCTTTAAAATGCATCGAAGAATGAATTTGGGTTTCACACAAAATTAAAGCTTTAAGCTAACGATAAAATAGTGAAATGGTTTCCACAGTTAATGGCATACTGAATCTTACTGGTTCTGCTTTCCATGATTTCATTTCCCTCTCATAATTGCTGGTTTACACTTTGAGTGGGCATATCAGTAATATGCAAAGTCAGTTCTATTTTGTCCACAGCACAGAAACGTGGTATAAGCAAGGTAAAATGACCTTAATACAAGCAAGGGAAAGTGGCTTATGCCTTTGTTTGATCTAGCTTACTTTGTCATTCATCTATGAGAGAATTTATGCCAGATGGATGTGTACTTTTTTTCATGACCCATAAATAATAATTGAAATCCTGCGCATATTTTAAGTTTCAATCCCCTCATTTTTTTTGGGTTTTTTACATATCAATTTTTTTTTTCAAAATTTTTGGAAATAGCATATTTTGTCATATCTATATCCCTCTAAATATTAAGATCCTTATATATCCCCCAAATATTAGTTCTTTCACATATATCTCTCCCATTAACATTCATCCTGAAAAACTCAGGTTAACCAACTGTAGCTAATATTTAGTTAGTTTAAATTAAAAAAGATATGTATATAATAAACTCTTGATGTTTTTATTATCATAATGAGTTTTTAAAGAATATTATTGTTATTTAGAGTCAATTAATATTCAAATGATTGTTAATGTATGGAGATTAACCACAATGGTATACATGCAACAATTTATATATTGCATGGATGTTTATCTTAAACTTAAATTCAAAGGGATAAATACAAAAATGAGATATATATATATATGTGTGTGTGTGTGTGTGTGTGTGTGTGTGTGTGTGTACATATTCATATATACATGCATATACATACATATATATGTATATATATGTATGTATGTATGAAATTTTATTTTCTATAATATGGTTTCCTTTTCTATAATATACGAAAATAGGGTGAAATAAAGAACCTAACAATGTAGTTAAGCAGTTTAACAATTATTTATATCTGTGATGTCAGGTGGTACATGCTGGTGTATTGATTGAGATTTAAATCCTTGGGATACATGTTATCGCCACCATGATGATGAAGTTTCACTTGTATTGGATCAAAAGTGAGGATTAGCTATTGTTTATCTTTTTGTACTTATACTAATATATAGGACTTAGATGACACAACATGAGAAAATGAGAAGAAAATAGAAATAAATGGAGCAAATAAATGATTTAAATAAAAACTTTAACAAAGCCAATTGGATTATTATTTGAATAGACACTTTAATGTGGATTTAACTAGAATGAGGTTGCTGGGTATGAAAATGGTCTGATGCATATTGACTTAGTGGAAAAATTATACCAATATCCACTTTTCTGCTTAGCACATGAATTCAGATACAGATATTAAATGGAGGCTAAATTTTGTAGCCATATTTGTTTAATGGGGACATGCATGTACACTGATTATATAATGGATATGTATTCAAATGACATATCAGGCTAATTTATGTGTAAATATTATATAAATCTGGGAAAAATAATTAAGAAACTAGTTAAAATTTATTAAACATATTTCTTAAATATGAAAATAGAAAAAACATAAAATATTTGCACACTATATTAAACACCAGAAAACTACTTTTCCTAGATTAACATGGATTAATTTAATAGTTCCCATTATATTTGGATATTTTGTTGTGAACTCAACCCATAATCATTCTCCAACTTAGAAGATATTGGATAGTGGGATCTCCATAGAAATATAGATATGTGATAGAGATACATCTACTTAACCATATTTATAACCAACTTCACCTAGATGCCGAAGTTAGATTCAGGCATATGTTATTTGTTTTCACCCCTAGTGATTGCATTTCCTCAGTCGAGTTTAGAAAATTGTTATCCTCATGGTTTGATTAATGATCTTTTGCTTCTGTTAATTAATTAGTCTTCGTCATTGAAGACTTCTCCAGAAAACTGCAGAATAATATAGTTGTGGAGCATGATTGTTAAATACATAATTTCTAGGCTACTTCTTGCTTAAAGAACGGAGATAGGTAAAGTATAATAGACCTTATATAACATTCACTTTCCTTTTCTTCTTCTTGATAAGTCTAGGAAACAAAGGTAGAAACCTAAGAGATGTTGCCATGACAACTTATAAATTTTCACAAAAGATCTCATGACAGATATTAAAATATTTCCAGAGGAAAAAATTAATTACAAAGATTTAAAATATGTTAATTGAACACGAATTGAGTTCATCACCAATCCAATCTGATTTATGTTGGTCCTTATTTCCAGCCTAGTATAGATCCAGAAAATATGTTGATTTTCATGTGGAGAGATTTCCAATCCTAAATGTACCTTCTCCCTCATCTTTTTTCTTCTTGATGGTGAGTTGGTTTTGAACTGGTGTCACCTATTTGGGGTGGTATACCACAAAACTCAATCCTTGTATATGACATTTATATCATCTTTTTTACTCTGTAGTCTGTACTTAAGACCAAGACCATATGTAGGATGCTATCATCTCCAATTATTTGTTTCAGTAATGTGCATGTGTTGAGGGCATACTTTATATGATATTTTAGATAAGGTCATGAGCAGTATTGATCTCAAACTTTGTATTCCTTCATGATCTAGCTGATCAGAGTTTGCAATGTGAAATCAACCTCTCTGCTGGCATGGGTAGATCAGTTATTGTTGATCCTCACGAGATCCCACATTGACGGGAGTCTTAGTTTTATGGACTAATTAGGCAACTTTTTTTATTTGGACTTTGAATTGCTCTGAATGCGTGCACTCTCCTAATTTTTGTTTCTCTGAAGTATATTTTCGATGGTTATTTACAAGAATAGTTCTCATATATCTTATGAATCACTTGGTCATAGGCAGTCCAATTTATACAGTTTTTTTCATGCATAAGATTACTGTGTCTATATCATGTCTGTCTCCCATGTTCATTTCTGTGCTTCATATTTTTTTCTCTATTTATGGATTTTATTTATATCTAATGTAGGGTTTTAATTGGAGATTTTATCATCCCAATATTATGTATATTGTTGTAGGGGCTGATTCTTCATGCATCCTACCCATCATTTTCTTCTACTTAAATGCCATGTAAAAACTGCTCATTATCTGGAAACCATCATATTGTACCTGAAGCAAATAGTTACCATCAAGATTGAAGTTGCAGTCTGTACTAGTTTGTAGTCGTGCCACTTGATCAGGAATGACTGTTCTTCCCCTGTCGTTGTTATGGACTGGGTGGGTTAAAATTTTAGTAAAAGTGAGGTACCTCATGTACTAGTTTGTAGGAATCATATATTTATAGGATTTTGTCTTATACAAATTTGCTGGACTGCCGAGGTTAAGTCTGTAAGATATCAGTTTATAGTGGAGAATATAGGTATACACAAAAACAGGCATAGTTAATGAAGTAACCATGAAAAAAAAAGAAATTCATAAGGAAACTTTTGATTCTGGGATGTAGAAATGTAAATAGAAGACAAGGATCTTGTGAGGGAACCCTAAAAGATAACCAAGTACTCCAAACTGTCTGCCTGGTGAATTGATTTATGTTAAAAAGGAATTTAGGTTCCACCATCTAATGATTTTGGTTTATGATTGCTGGAACATATTCAAGTCTTTGTCTTGCTAGCTGCTGATGTTGACTCTTATTATGTATTCTGTCTCGATCATATATAGACCACCTGACAATTCTGATAATATAATATGTGCTTTGACTTTTGGGCGCAACCATACAGTCAAGTATACATCTAGTAGAAGTTTTGAATCATTACAATATTCGAAGTTATACTCGTGTTGTAAGGTTCCATTGTAGCAATTTCAATCTCTCCTTTGGAGTGACTTCTGTCTCACTTTTTCTTTGCTTGACACTAGTTAAATTTATTTCTCTAATAAAGTGAATATTGCTGCTATCTGTTGGAAAGTCTAGATTGAATGTCTTCTTTTGCGGAATTTGATTTGGTGCACTTTTTTGCTTTGCCAGGTATATCCAGTTTTCTTGGCAACTGTGGAGGGTCTTGTGTCTCTGTGTTCTCTAGCCTTGATCTGCATCAGCTTTCTGCGTGGAAGATCTTATCCATAGCTTGGAATTACAATGTGCATGCTATATGACGAGTACTCGATACAGATTCTGAAGTTTAGAACCCTATGAACCTCTAGTTATGGTTTGAAGTCTTTTTACCATCTATCTCGAATACCTGAAACTTTCAGAAGACTAGTGTTGTTATGTTGTCACTTTTCAAGTTCATCTGATGATTTTATCACATTATCCTCTTGCAGATATAGTGAAGATAAGCTTTATAACATCTGCTTTCTATCACTTTTTATCACAAAAACTCTGCACCAGCTTGAAACACTTTTGTTCTCAGTGCACTGGTCACTTCCGCACCGGAAACAACATGTAGATATCATGATAGTTTAGATAGATTCATATCAAGTTACCATTTCATTCAACTGCCCCTCGTAATGTATAAAATTTTCTACATCCAGCAACTGTAATCATGCATGAGTGAACTGAATCATCTGTCAAAGTTATATATTATGGCAGTTATCTTTGGATAATAACAAAAGCCTCCGTTTTTCTATACTGATTCATTAAAAATCATGATAATAATTTGTAATCATTTTCTGGGTTCATTTTAATATGTCTCCATAAAGGAGGCAGTTAATCATGCTAAAATAAAATAGTTTTATAACGATTAAACGTGTAATTCCAAAATTACAGGGAGCACCTTAGATATGATTGTGGGTTTCATGCAATTACGAAGTGCTTATTCGTAATTATGAAAGAGCCACGGTGTTTTACATGACTGTTCCGCACCCATGCTGCCACCAGCTTTTTCATTGGATGTTGTATTCTGGGTCCCGCATAAAAGTAACCAAATTTCCCCTCTTGCCCTCCACTAGAACTTAAACCCATCGACCGTCGCCTGCACCACTTTTGTTTTGGCTTTCGTCGCTCGCTCCAATAGAAGGGCTGGGCTCTTCTCTGCCCTCCGCCTCCTCCTGCTCCCGTTCTCCGCCTCCGATCGGATCGGATCCTTCTTCTTCTCATCATCCTCCTCCTCCCCCTTCCCCGTCGACGCCATCTGCGGGGCCACTACTCATGACTATGATGACCCCGCCACCTCTCGACGTACGGTTTTCCCAATCCTCATCTCTCTTCCCGTTCCTCCTGGTAGTCCTCGATTCGCTAGCTTGAGGCGGCGCGCTGCTCTCGTTCTTCACCCGTTGGTTTCGTGCGTCCTAGTGAGGTTCACGTCGGCTTTAGGGTTTGGAGCGTGGCCTGGGCCCCACAAAGCGGGTTGGATGGAGATGCCCATTAACCCCAGTGTGGCTTCTAGGGTGTTCTTTCGATCGCAGTGTTTTTGGTTTTTGCTGGATCTGAGCGCTGATCTGTGCCTTGGTTTTTGCAGCAGGAGGAAGAGGAGATGCTGGTTCCGCATCAGGAGCTCACTGAGGGACCCCAGCCGATGGAAGGTAACTGTTCTTCGTGATGGGCATTGGGGCTCTTAGTTGATTCCAGATTCCGCCCCTTTAGCATTGGAAATTTGTGATCTTGCACACTTGTGCTGATTGGAAGATGTGATTTTTTAAAAAGTTATTTTGTGTAATGGCTATTTGATCAAGTGATGGTTTAGGGTTTTGATGACAATATCTTCTTTTGCCTCACATTCTTTTTTGGTTAGTTACACAAACTGAGACGGCGACTACGCCAGAGAATCAGCAGGTGGAGGATCCTCCTCCATTCAAATTTAGATGGACCATTGAGAATTTCTCCAGGTTGAACATCAAGAAGCTCTACTCTGACATTTTCTATGTTGGAGGGTACAAGTGGTGAGCAGATATTTGAAGTCCTTTTCCTGTTGTTTCCATCTTGTTGGTACACGATCCATCCCATTTAGTTAGGACATGCCATCAGATGAGGTTAAGTGCTAATGCTTGCATTGATTGTTATAGGCGGGTGCTGATTTTTCCCAAGGGAAATAATGTGGACCACTTGTCCATATACCTGGATGTTGCTGATTCTACTACCTTGCCATATGGGTGGAGTAGATATGCACAGTTCACACTTGCAATTGTTAATCAAATTCATAGCAAGTATACGATAAGAAAAGGTATTACGTCTCTTATGTCATTACAACTTTTATCATTTTCTTGCAGCATATGGTTGAAGTGTTGCGAGGATGGGCACAAGAACATGATACGGGGCACATCCAAGTGCACAGTTAGGCAAGGAGGCATAATTAAGTCATGAGTGCATAGGATAAGAATATTTGAAAAGACAATAAATATAATACTGATGTTGTAATGTTATGAGAATGTAAAAGGATGTAAGTTATTTTCATCAGAAGCCTGAGAATCACAACAGCTTTGTATTGTTATATCATAGAAATAGTACAGTAAAGAGTGATGAGTATCCAACCTGCAGGTATGCATGTCTTGGTACAGATTTTGGGTGGATGGTAGAGTCCATGTGACTCTGGAATTTTGATGGTTCATGCATACTATGGATGTTTTTCATTTTTACTAAATACTAATATGAGCTGTTTATGCTTTGCTTTCAGAATTATTCCCATCTCATATCTTTCATAAACCTTTTTATATTCTATCACTCTACCACAATCTTGAGCAAACTATCGTCATATTTTGGGCTCATGAGTATCAGATGTCTGGCCGACACAACCACCACTAGTAACAGCATTTTCCACTAAAAAGTATCATGCATGTTTTACTTCCACCACTTGTTGAGACACATAAATAGGTATAATGGCATAAAAGATGTCTTAACAAGGATGACACTGATCATTTGTTGAGACATACAATTCACAAGCTTGAACTTCTTTTGTTAGCTAAGCTATTTCTTTATGTGGTTCCTGCATAAGTAACACTTGGAGGAAAATTTCTAATTGCTCGTGTCAAAAATATGTCTATGAAAACTTTTGATCTTTTGGTACTTGACCTCTATCCTTTCTCTCTGCAGAGACACAACACCAATTTAATTCACGAGAAAGTGATTGGGGTTTTACTTCATTTATGTCTCTAAGTGAACTCTATGATCCAAGTAGAGGATATCTTGTCAATGATACGTGTGTAATTGAAGCTGAAGTTGCTGTCCGTAGGTTGATAGACTACTGGAGTTATGATTCAAAAAAGGAAACGGGTTATGTTGGTCTTAAGAACCAAGGAGCTACTTGTTACATGAACTCGCTTCTTCAGACTCTGTATCATATTCCATATTTCAGAAAGGTAGAACTGACAGCTTATGTAATATCTGTCTAATCAACTTGTTCAGTGATTAATTGTTTGAATCTTGTACTGCAGGCTGTTTATCATATGCCAACGACGGAGAATGATATGCCATCTGGAAGCATTCCCTTGGCTCTTCAGAGCCTATTCTATAAGCTTCAGTACAGTGACAACAGTGTCGCCACGAAAGAGCTGACAAAATCTTTTGGATGGGATACATATGATTCTTTCATGCAACATGATGTTCAGGAACTTAACAGGGTTCTTTGTGAAAAATTGGAAGACAAAATGAAGGTTTAATAGATGCTTTAAAAGGTTTTTCTGTTGATCCTTGCCTATCCTACATGTCAAATTATTGTGTTTCCAATTTTTGTATCAGGGAACTGTTGTTGAGGGCACAATCCAGTATTTGTTTGAGGGACATCACATGAACTATATTGAATGTATTAATGTAGACTACAAATCCATGAGAAAAGAGTCGTTCTATGGTACGTAGTCACCATGAGTGTGCAAGTTTTGGACTAGACTATCATTTTCATTACTTTTAATTCTATCTTGGCTGCATTGTTTATAGACCTACAGCTAGATGTAAAAGGTTGTCGGGATATTTATGCTTCATTTGATAAGTATGTTGAAGTTGAGCGGCTTGAAGGAGATAATAAATATCATGCGGAACATCACGGCTTACAGGTATGTTGAACCTAACTGGTAATTTTGCAGCTTTATAGTATAGGCATAAGTGCCAGATCTCCAGAGTTTATCTTGCTTTGGATCTACAGGGGCTTTCTTTAGTTTGATCTTGGTCTATTTTTTTTCTTTACCTTGCATATTAACATGATAAGTGCTGGCATTTTCATTCATCTACTTTTTCTTATGAGAAATAGCACTAGATTGTGCTTGAAATATTAAGTTTTAGATCATTCTCACCATCATATTATCTTTCTACTGCTCTATTATTGGGTGAATTGCATTAGCAACTTTTTCTTGCTTCTTGTATAGGTTTGCCCATGACAATAGTTATAATTTCATTTAGGCTTTATGGTTTTTTTTTCAAGAAACCATGAATTATAATATTTATTGCTAATGCATAAATGGCCATGCTTCACCTCCGTTCACACCTAACGGAAATGTTAGTGCTTGGGCCACTGGCCATGAACATTATTTTTAGCAGAGTACATATTTGACATCTTTTCATTTTGATGATTAGTAGCTGACATTTGAAATGTGTTAATTATAAATTTCCTTGAAGGGTTTAAACAAATTAGGAAAATTAACTTTATCTGATATATTCACAAATTTAAACCATTAAAGCTATATGGTATTCTCTTATAAAATAAAGCATAAACCTTATTCTTTTGAATTTCAATTGGCCATGAAGATTTTTTTTCATGATTCTGTTATTGTTATTCTCTCAGGACGCTAAGAAAGGTGTTCTATTCATTGACTTCCCCCCTGTTTTGCAACTCCAGCTAAAGCGCTTTGAATATGATTTTATGCGGGATACAATGGTGAAGGTCAGTAATACTTTAATACTGCAGAATATCTTTTATCAGCACTTGAAATTTATTTTATTTTCTCTTTCTCTTTGAGCAGATTTTGCATTTTTTGCTTTTACCTCATTGTTATTGAAGATGTTTAAAAAAAGTCAACTGTACTGGGCAGATGGATTGGATTTTGGGTATTAGATATTAATCATTGACCCTGTTCTTAGTTCTGTTTCCATGATTCTCTATGACATGTTTTAATAACTAAAAGACTTCCTTTTTTCTTGGCAAAACCAACTTCTTGACTTGGTAGGCCTAAATCTGAATTTTCGACAGGATGCCCTTATTGGAAACTTGGAAGAGTGAAGTGTGAAATTGGAGGGCTGACATTGCATATTTGCCTGTTAAGAGTATCTGTTATAGATTAGCAAAGTTTGCAATCTTTAACTGGAGGCTGTGGTGGAGCAGTTTGATGATTTTTTGGTGTTGGAGCAGTTGGTTATTTAGTTTAGATTGTTTTGGACTGTTGTCACAGTATATTGATAGTATATGTGAGAACTTCTGACTAGTTCTACAAAAGCTTTATTGCCTCTTGTATCATAAAAATAGGAGATTTCTTGTGGGTGAAATCAATTCTTATAATTTAAGGGGCATAAACATATCTTTGATCAGTGTCTGATCTTTGCTGGAACTGGATAGCAGATATGATGAGCATGAGCTTGATTATGTATGCTTGTTTTTAAGTAGCATATTGTTAGTACTAAATCTGAAATAATTTGTGCTTTTTTGTGGATCACCGGCTACAGTACAAGGGTGAGTTCGCTGAAAAAAAAAATGCTTGTGTCTGAATGCTGACGCATACCGAGATTTGAGAAAAGCCTGAAAAAAGGTGTAACGGGTGGTATTGGCCATGAACCAGATGATATAAATCTTGTACTGGGTGTACTGGGTGTACCACCTGGTTTACCCTGGTCCATGTACTGATAGGCTATCAGACTTGTGAATACCACTTGTGGTCAGTCTGCTGGTAGGCCTTCGGACTTCTAAACACCACTAGTACTGAACCGTATTGCACTTGTTGATTTAAGAAGTCATAATGAAATTGGATAGCTTAATAAAATTTCTGAAATCATTTTCTTGCAACGAGCAACAATTGGGTTGAAGCAACTAGCAACAAATGAACCCGTCGATCTCTTGTTTCTTTTTCATTCTTCTTTTTGTTTTTGCAGTGGATTTGTATCTTCATATTAACCTATTAAAAGATATATCCTCGGTGGCTGCACATAACTGGTTTCAATCAGCCTGACCTTCTGAACCATTTTGAGAAGTGACTCCCAATTTTGTCTTTGCTGCCAAGGAAACTTGTGCATGGATGGAGCTCTTTCACATTTAAAACCAATCATTCCTTGAAATGCAGATAAATGACCGTTATGAGTTCCCACTCCAGTTGGACCTTGATAAAGATAATGGCAAATATCTTTCTCCAGAAGCGGACAGGAGAGTTCGCAATCTTTATACTCTTCACAGGTAACATTTCTCTCTTTTAGAACGAACCTAGGGATATCCATCTATACAGTCAATACTCAGGGGCTTATTTGTTTTGTTGGTGCATGGAATGAGTGTTTATTGTTTTATTCTCTTTTTTTATTTATTTTGTAGATTTGGTTGGTTTTGAAACAGTGGCTAGAGTTTTGCTGCTAGCTATTGTGTTGTTTTTTGTGGGACACTTGGTTTTGTGGAATGCAAATGCACTTCTTCATTGCACCATATGCCTGCAAGCTGCAATAGTTCTTTCCCGTGCTTGTTCTAACTCATGTGTCATAGTGAATTCTAGATGGTTTAGATTGTAAGTAAACTACAAGAATCTGTTTTCACTTTGCAGAGTTCACTATTGTCTGTTTTGCAAGGTTTTCTTACTTTGCTTTACAAGTATTCATCTGGTTATAATTTTCCTCAGTTGTATTACGTTGAAAATAGTCTTATGTTCAAATTAATAAATAAATGAAAAAAAGAGAACTACAGAAGAAACAGTTTGCAAGCATTCTCAAGACCGATCCTATATATTCTGTGACCAATATGTATTGTACTGATTATGTACTGGTATGTGCCAACTGTACTGATGCATACTGACACTTGAAAAATTTTATATTTGTTTTCGTAGTGGAATACCATGTTATGTCATACATTACCAACGACCATTCTGGTCTTACGCTCAACTAATTGTGAAAAGGGTTGGTATTTAAATCCTTTTTGTGATATATTTTTGATACCAGGGGTTGAAAATTACACCATTCATAAATATTAGGGTTTAAAATCTGATCATACTGATTAGTACCAACTGTCATTTATTGGTCTGACCATAAACCTGTGAGTGGGCCACTATTTATCATATGTTCTGATTCATGCCAGGCTTACCACTTGGTATGGTTATCTTAACTATGGTTTGTAATACCGTACCATACCACTCATTACGGGCAGTAAGTACCGGTCTAATAGAGGATCGATATGGGTGGTACATCGGTACACCTTAGTGTACCATGTGTTGGTATGCTCGGTACAACTTGGTATGTATTATGCTGACAGCTGATCGATACACCGGTATGGTACGGTATTTAGAACGTTGATCTTAACGTGTATACCATTCAATTTTAGTAGTTACTGTTGTCTTCTCATTAGGGTCGTTTTTTGACTCTCTGCATCCTTTGCATCTACCTCCTCCGCCTTCTCCTTTTACCTCTTCTTCCTCCTTTGTCTTCTCCACCCCCTTCATCAATCCTCCTCTTTGTTCTTCCTCTTCTTCTCTCTGGTCCGGGTGGTACCGACTTGTACCAAGTGTCGGTACCGGTGATTGCAATTTTGCCATTGTATGGATATTTTTAAGCAATGCAAAAGGACAAGACACAAATATCTTTATGTAGCAAGATGTTGTTTCATTTTGTTGGTGAAGGAAGAAAATATAAAAAGCTCATCAACATTGTCATTGACTAGAGGGCAATCATTGGTACAATGGTAAAGTTGCTTCTTTTGCTATCAGGTGACTCGAGACCTTGTATTGGCAGGAGCCTTGTGCATTCAGCCATCCTCTTTTTAACATTGTCCTGGAACTATTACCACTAATGAACTTTGTGCAAGGTCCTTAAATATCCCATTCTGTACCCAGATTGGTTATTGAGGCTTAGTCATCATTTATATAAAATCATTTCAGCATTTCAGCTCTTGAGATATGTAAGTATGAAGTTGTCAGCAGTGTAAAGCTTTCAGTGCTGACCACTCTTGGAAGACATTTTTTTCTTTTGAATTTGCCAGGCAGAAATCCTATATGGTATGCAGTTCATGAGAATGACATGACTCATAGATTACTAAATCATGTTGAAACTTTCCTTGCAAGAAATGTTAACATAATATCTGATAACATAAATTTTTTGAACCAATATCAACTGTCTCAGCATGCAAAAGCTATGTGGAAAGACTGTAATTTGAGCCAGGACCAGCTCTTCCTTTCTCCATTATGACATAGGGCTTTTTTTTATGATTATGTTGGTCTATCTTTAAGATTGTTTGGCCAATATCAAAAGTTATAGTTATTTTTATGTCTTTATGACAATGTCTCGATTTAGTCACAATTGTGAAAATACGATAAACAGATCTTGGGATATTGTCAATAATCACTGTTTGATCATATTTGATTGTAATTAATTACATTAATTGATACTCTCTGTAATCATCTGATATGAAATAACTAGTCATGAGGAATAGTTTTCTGCTTTGTTGCTTGCTTGGACAATAAAATTGCTGAATGTGGTTCATCTTAAAATGATATGTTGATGTGTTTGTTTTTGTTTGCTTGCAGTGTTCTTGTTCACAGTGGTGGAGTGCATGGGGGACATTACTATGCTTTCATTCGACCAACACTATCAGATCAGTGGTATTTGGCCTCCACATATGTATTACATGTGCGTTGCTGTTGTGTTTGTGGTGTAAATAATTAAAAAGAAAAACCTTAACCAGCCACATAGTGTATATATATAAGGAGTAAAGACATTACTAATTTGCCTTTGTTTTCTGAATTATTGTCAGTACCAACAGTTATTAGTTTATAATCTATATGCAAGTATTAGTTAAAGGTGAGTATGTATCTTACTTCAGTTGAGGCTTGAAGTTATCACATTTCAAATTAAGTGCTGATATCCTCACATGAAGGGCCGTATCCCCGCATTATAATTTTGATTAGTTTTATTGCCATTAAACAACGTTTAAGCAATGTGCTGCTAAATTTACTTGTTTGAGATTGTATATTAAGTTGGGTCCATATCATTGGCAAATAGCTTGAAGTGGTGCCTTAACCAGGAACTTGGGTTTTGTTACTATCTCCAAACCAGTCCAATGTATCATTGTCTGAGATTCTTGGCTAAAGATTTTTTATTTTCGTGTAAGACCTTTTCAATCTTTAACAAATGGACATCTTCAATGGCGGAGTGTTCTGCATATCAGGATTATCCTGCTATTGATAAAAGGATCCATCTTCATACTATTGTTTTGATGCTGCTTAATAGGCTCATCAGTAGCTGTTTATGTTTGCGCTTGTTTCATAGTCTTGTGAAATTATTTAGAGCATGTAGCTTCTCTTTTCAGATAACTGTACTTGACAGGTTTTTGTTGTTTAGTTTTTGGTATGAGTTGAATTTTGCTCTCAAGTTGAATGGTTTGCATTTTTTTGCTCATTATATAATGCTTACCAATGGCTTGTGTGTGTTCTTGGTCCTCTTTTGATTGGATAAAATGCATGGTAAAAGGAAGTTTATACACTGTGTGACAGTTAATAACATTTTCTTTTCAGGTTTAAGTTTGATGATGAGCGAGTGACGAAGGAAGACGTGAAAAGGGCATTAGAAGAACAATATGGTGGTGAAGAAGAGGTTTGACTTATAACCATTATTCTTTTTTATGCTTTCTTACATGATCTTTTATGTGATTTTTTTAATTTGTACCACTTGTGTTTCACAGTTGTCTCAGACAAATCCTGGGTTCAATAATACACCATTTAAATTCACAAAATATTCAAATGCTTACATGCTTGTGTACATTCGTGAGAGTGACAAGGAGAAAATTATGTGTAATGTGGATGAGAAAGACATAGCCGAGCATCTGAGAGTAAGTTCTACAAGTGCAGTACTCATTTAGTCTTTATCTGTTTAGTGATTAACAATTTAATATCTTTTTACAGGTAAGATTAAAGAGAGAACAAGAAGAGAAGGAGCACAAAAAGAAAGAGAAAGCTGAGGCTCACCTTTATACTATCATCAAGGTTTTTGATAGGGTTTCTGTGTACCATCTTTTGGTCAATTACAATGAAGCTTTTGTTCCCTTTTTACTAAAGATTAATGAAATAAGTTTTATGATCTATTCAGGTTGCTCGGAACGAGGATTTGGCAGAACAGATCGGAAGGGAAATATTTTTTGATCTTGTAGACCATGACAAAGTCCGGAGTTTTCGAATTCAGAAACAACTGCCATTCAGCCATTTCAAGGTAAAAATGGTCAAGCTAGTCGAACCAAGTAGAAGTGAATAATTGTACTTTTTGAGATATTGATGTATGCATAAATATATGTGGGTGTCTCCTTCCAATATCTCGAGAAACTTTTTATTTAATATGGTAAGTTGAATTTTGATTTTTGAAATTGATGCATGCATAAACATATCTAGGTGTCTTCTTCCAATCTCTCAAGAAACTTTTTATCATATTTGTTAAGTTGCATTTTGATTGTCTTTCCTATATGGAGTGCGAAACTGTATATCATACTGATGAATTTGTTGGAGGCTAGAGGGACCCTTTTGTTTTAGAAGTTTCTAATGCACTTTTCTGCTGGCTTCAGTCAATATTACTTGAAGTCATAATAGGTTCTGGAGTAAAAGATGTGTTTTGCAAAATAATTTAATTTTTTGGATGAACCAAAATGACAGGGAATATATCATGTAAAATTGAGTATTCATTTCAAGCAGCAAGGAAACAAGTGGTGCAAATGTCCGATGTAGTCTGCTGTATTTGTTTTTGAGTACATTATCTTAATACTCATTGTTATATGTATTTAATGAGGGCATTTTTATTTTCTGTTTACACCATGTCCTTTAAAGCATGGCTTGTCAATTTCTTGCTATTTGTTACATACTTGATTGACCTGGTTTCTCCCTAACAAGGATTGTCACAAGAAGGTTCGATCAGTAGTCAGAAAAGCTAAACATGGGCATACTCACTTTCATGTGGCATGATCATACCTTCTGTCCCAACATCCATTATGGTCTTATATACCTGCATCAATATTGACGGAACATAATCAAACAGGCATCCCAGCTACTTCTACCTCGCTCAGTTCCCTTAATCGTGCTAGCTTCGACAATACTCATGATATTTCCATATGTCGTTGAGGATTTTGTTCTTAGTCCCAATAATAGTTTATTTTGTTGCCCTTTTGGTAATTTCTTGTTGGCATCAGTTGCTCAATAATTTACTTGGCAGGACGAGGTGGCCAAAGAATTTAATATTCCGGTGCAGTTTCAGCGTTTTTGGCTTTGGGCTAAGCGGCAAAACCATACTTACCGTCCCAATCGCCCTTTAACAGCTCAGGAGGAAGCACAATCTGTGAGTATTTATTTTTTTCTCAAGTGAAGGTATTTTTCTTTATTTATCATAATACACATTTTGCACTCTTCACTATCCAGTTTTCTTGTACTGAACTGCTTTTAGCATTAAATTCTAATTTCAATACAAACCTGGTGTTTGGTTCAAATTTTCAGTGCATGTCCAGAAGGTATATATATATATATATATATATATATAGGTGTGTGTGTGTGAGGGTTCCATATAATGCAGCTATTATATGTACTCTGCTTTCATTTTCTTGAATTTGGATAGATGTGTATCTAGAACTGGAATTGGCAGTCATGACTGATGATTGTTCATTGCCTAATGGACTATTAATAAATTTGAATTTTTGACTGATTTTCAAACTTTAAGAAATTTACTGCTGTTTCGTTTGACCAAATAACCTTGAAAATTTTAAGGGGTTTTGTGTCTCATATTAGTTTCATGCAGAAGGGCTGTCGTAAACAAAGTTGCCCTTAAAAATTTTAAAGGGTGACTCAGTCAGTTTAAGAAACCTTTTACTGCTAATATAGGATGGTTATCTGCCTTTGTCTAAAAGGTCTCGATGGTGAGGCTTTAGGATCAAGATAAAAGTCTTGGATCAACACTTATCTGTTTCTCATTGGGTTTAATGGTTTCTTATATGGTCAATTTATCATAAATGTGATGTTTACAAAGATTTCATTGCATCCATCATTTTGCAGAATCATAAGTGACACTTGGTTTTGTTTGTTGCAAGTATAACATATTATGGTTAAGTTTTACTTGCAACTTTCTCTTTTATTATTGCAATCCTTCCTGAAGCACATATTAACTTTATCTTGCAGCATTTTTTCTATTTAATTTGGTAATTATACAGGCAACAGTCACAAATTTGTTCAAAATTAGTTTTATTTCAGCAGAAAAGGTCTCAATAAATATTGCTTCCTTCAGTTTCCTTAATACATTTTTTTGGTCTATTTCCAGTTTTGTAGATTCCATCTTATGTATGAAACTGGTGAAGGCCATAGTTTGTTTTATTTTTTTAATATTTATTCATTTCATTTTTTATTAAATGTTGGTGGTTGCCTTCGTCTATCTCCTATGGATAATGGTTCCCTCTGATATCCATTTTTTTACCTTTATTTAAGTTGCATGGAACTGATTATTTTACTTTTGCTGCCATTTCAAAACTGTTTTATAGGTTTCATTTGGCTATGAAAAAACTACATGTCTTATGCATGCATATGTATGTATAGGTTGGGCAGCTTAGGGAGGTATCAAATAAGGCTCATAATGCTGAACTGAAGCTATTCTTGGAAGTAGAGCTTGGACTGGTAATATATATTTCTGAAGTTTGTGCATTCCACATGCATTTTATCTTTTTAAAGCATTTTGCTTATATACTTCATAGTCCATATAAAGGGCAACATATTTTAAGAACAGATTTGTGTGTTTATCATATTGTCTGGTGTAAGTTTTAGCATTAATTATGACATTGTAGGATCTTCACCCTCTTCCTCCACCACAAAAGACCAAGGAGGATATACTTCTTTTTTTCAAGCTTTATGATCCTGAAAAAGAAGGGTCAAGGTAACATTTATATGTCTTCTTGCTCATCCTACAATCTTGCTTGAATATTTCCAAAAAGAAAAGGGCCTAGCACACAAAGGCTCCTACCAATGTGGGGAATTGTACTTTATCACTTGAAACTTCAAAATTCCAAGTTGTAAAGGAGAAACCTTACTGTTGAGCCATACATAGCTTGCTCTCATATATTTTGCTTGATTAATATCTCATAGATTTTCATTTCTTTTGTTATCTAATGTAGATTTGTAGGAAGGCTATTTGTTAAGGCTTTAGGGAAGCCAATTGAAATACTCTCGATACTGAATGAAATGGCTGGATTTCCTCCAAATGAAGATATTGAACTTTATGAGGTTAGTTTTTCATTTAAAGGATTCAATGGTTTCCATCAATTTTTTGTAGTGTTTAAGCATTTCACTGTTTCTTTTTAGGCATTATAAAGGGAATTGAATTTTGCAGTGAGATATATATATATAAAATCTTAAAAATCAATCTATGTATTAACTGATATTACCTTTGACCATATCTGTTGTCAACAAAAACAATAAGTTAGTGTGCAATCATTAACTATACCTAAGTAGAAGAAAGAACAAAGTGGAATATCTCAGCTTGTGAACTTAGCAAGGTAAAAAATGAAATCTTGAACTTGCCATGCAAGTTCATGGCTTTTCATGTGAAAAATCTATGGATGCAAGGCAGAAGATGGCTATCTCAATCTTATGGAGAAATTCTATGCAGATTACATACCAATATCTATGCTTTACTTAACTGAATAAACTATCTGTTCAAATAAGATATAGATATTTGTTTACATACCTATTGATAGTTTGAATCTATGACTATTATCTGCTTGTATGAATTAAGTACCTCAAATTTTATTATGCTAAAATTTTTAGGAAATAAAGTTTGAACCTAGTGTAATGTGCGAACACATCGACAAGCAGATCCCCTTTCGGTCAAGCCAGGTAAGTCTGATGCATTATATTTCTAAGAATAGCATTTCCTGTTCCTACATTTTTTTTTTGGCTTATCTGGACATTCACTGTAGCTTGAAGATGGAGACATCATTTGCTATCAAAAAGCTTCAACATTAGGGAATATGGATCAGTATCGATATCCTGACATTCCTTCTTTCTTGGAGTATGTTCATAATCGCCAGGTTGGTCTTTCTATATTGTACGAATGTGATTTCTGGCATCTTGGGAGGACATGATTCCATTAGAGGATTTTGTAGTTTTTGTTTCTTCAAAATATGAATACTCACGGTATTTATTAGAACATTAACTTTGTCATGGATGGTTTTAATAAGCTTGTTAAGAAGTTCAACTCATTTAGTGAATTTCTGTAATTTTGAAGGATCACACTTTTCTTTTATCAAGGTGCAATGTGTTTGTGCTACATTTATCTTAGTAATGTATTCTTGGAAAATGTTTTTCAAAGAAAGCAATGGATTAAATTGGGAAAAGGAAATAGTTGAGTAAATAAAGGAAGGAGTAAAAGTAATATCTAAATTTTCTGATTTGATGGGACTAAGGTTTTAAATATTGGTTGAACATTTACTGATTTGACCAAACATTTATATCATTTTTTCCAATAATATCAGATAGTATAGTTTGCTATACCATCCAGTATACCTGTATTGTACCTGTCCGACTGGCTGTTGAAACTGATATTAGACTGATATTTAAACTCTTGGGTGGGAATTTGAGGTGCTCAACAATTGCTGAAAGTTAAAAAGGGATAAGGGAGGTTTTTCCAATGAACATTTTTAATAGGAATAAAGTTGATATACAACCTTGTAGTCTTCTACTAGATACTATTATGGGAAGATGCTTTTAATTTCTGCAAATGGTCCAGTTAGAACTTTGTTCAAATGGATCTCTTTTTCAACTTTAAAATTGGAGGATAGAATTTATTTTCTCAAGTTTAATACTTGAATTTCGTTGTTCTAGAAAGTGGAAATAGCAGCACATGGATGTAGATTGTGTTTCCTGTATGTTGATAACAACATATGGTACTACAAACACCTGATTGTAGAGATAACACTAAGTTAATTAAAGTTCCACAAATGGTACAGCATATTTTTGTATATAAATTTGTGCCAACGTATGTTAGGTCATTTGGGATCTCTGAAATTCAGCTTAAGAGTAATTCTAATGCACTTAATTTAGTAGTATTGTTTTTCTAATATTTCTTATAAGATTCTTCTTAATGATTCAATACTCTTCAGTTCTCAATTATAATAGAGAACTTTAATTATTTCTTGGCACTGTTGCACATTGAACTGTTGCTGCACTCAGTATGTTGGGTATGCTTAATATATTGTTCTGCTTTGTGGTTTTCTGTTATTATCTGATTCAGTTACCATTTAAGTTCTGCCCTACCTTGAGTTGAAAGTCTCGTACTTAAGACATTGCGCTCTGTGATGTCATAGGTTGTTCATTTCCGATCATTGGAAAAGCCAAAGGAGGATGATTTTTCTCTGGAATTGTGAGTTCTTGTAACAACTGATCTTTCTTATAGTTCTGCTTGGTTAGCTTGTTTTTCTAACCTTATTTATTTTGATATATTATCTTTTTTCACTTTTTAAGGTCAAAACTTTTTACCTATGATGATGTTGTTGAAAGAGTTGCTCGCCAACTTGGTGTGGATGATCCATCAAAAATTCGTCTTACATCTCACAACTGCTATTCTCAGCAGCCTAAACCCCAACCTATTAAATACCGTGGTGTCGAGCATCTTTCAGATATGCTGGTTCATTATAACCAGGTTGTTTAAATTTAGCTAAAAAAAGTGATCCTAGAAACAATTTTTTAACAGAATTTTTTGTGATCTTATAAATTTTGATGACTTTGATTGACACAGACTTCTGATATATTGTATTATGAGGTATTGGATATTCCTCTGCCTGAACTGCAAGGTTTGAAAACTTTAAAAGTTGCATTCCACCATGCCACAAAGGATGAGGTTGGTTTTGACCTTGACTATTCTCTATTAATTTATTGTGCTTGTTTCCGAAGTTTTTATTGAAACCTACATATATTTGGTTTATTATCAGGTAGCAGTCCACAGCATCAGACTTCCAAAAAATAGCACTGTAGCTGATGTAATCAATGACCTAAAGACAAAGGTAATTTAATGACTTTGATGCAATCTATTGATGTTCTTCTAAATATTTAGTAACTTCAGGACACACTTATTATATATTCTTGCTGCATATTTGTTTTGATGTAAGAAAATGCATCAAATCTGGTAATGACCTTATTGTTTTTACTTGACTGCTCCTTTGGTTGAGCACAGTGGTAAACATTATCTAATGTTTTTTCCTGCTTAGGTTGAGCTCTCTCATCCTGATGCTGAGCTCAGGTTGCTTGAGGTCTTCTACCACAAGATCTATAAGGTACCTTCCCTAGTCATGTATACCTTTAAGAAAGATTGCTTATATATTTTGGTCTCACATGGTTGCTAACTGAATGACATTATAACCCTACATAAACAGGTTTTGAAGAATTTCCATTTTCATTGTCTTAAGTTGGTTCTTGAAGTGAACATAGCCTCACCTCCTTGCAGCAAGCAACCCTTGTATTTACTCAGCTGCTACTTTTAGGATTAGGGCTAAAGTCAAATATGCTTTATTGAAGCTTGTTCGGTGGAGAAATACTTGCTTCTGAGAAGTCAGTATATGACCTAATATAAATCATGTGCTTACATGTTAACATACCTTTGACTAGCATGCACTAGTCATTTGACCAATATTATAGTCAAATTTTATCCTATCAAACTTTAGTGCACCTATTCTTTCTACTGCAACTATCAACTTAAGAATCCTATTAAGGCAGAATCATTTCTGAGGCTTCATTCTTTTGAGTTTAGGGTATTTTGATACTCGAATGGGTTTTATTTTTATTTGCTTAATCATTATTTCTTGTGATCCATACAGATTTTTCCACTTGGTGAAAAGATTGAAAATATTAATGATCAATATTGGACTTTACGTGCGGAGGAGGTGAGTTGCCATTTTCCCCAGGATGCTATTATAGGAGATGTTTTGCTTTCACAAGGTTTTTGTTAGGCTATTTGTTTTCTTCTGCCCTAGCAGACCTGTTATAATGAAGGCCAATTTAGGAGAATTGGCTATATTCATTGGAAATCTAAGATATCTTTATCTAAGAAATTATTGGTATGTCTGCAGATTCCTGAAGAGGAGAAAAATCTCAGTCCTCATGATCGCTTGATTCATGTCTATCACTTTACAAGAGATCCTAATCAGAATCAAATGGTAAATGCTTATTGGTCTTAGTTGATATTTTGCTAATTCTTGACAACCTGAACCAAATTTTAGATGTATATTTGGTAATAATTTTAAGGTGTTGTGCTTTATGTTCTGCTATGTCAACAAAATTTCCATGCTCTTTTTTTAATCATAAATTATTTCTTCAAAAGAACTTAAAGGATTGTTGAGCCATGCGCCAAGAAAATGCATCATCATGCCTGTCCATACCAGCCATGTGCTATGGATGTAAATTGAGTCATATTTCTTTCCAGATGGTATTGCTATCATCATTTGTGCCATATCTTGCTTGCACTATGTATTGCTAGTATCAACTCATTCAGCACACCCCTCTGATAAACTGATAAACCAGCAAGTCATTTCTTGAAGACACCAAAACTAGCATTATTTTTTCCATGCAAATTGTGATGTTTCAGACTCAAATATTTTCTTTCCTTGATGCCAATCAAGGATTCATGATATTTCTTAAACACTTGTCCTTGTTATTTTATGAATAAGTCTAATTCGTTTTTGTGCTTTGTGGATTTGAAATTTCAGTTTTTTTGGTTGGTTTCAATTAAATTACAACAGATTCGACTAAGAACTCCATGTTTTATGTTCCTTTGCAGCAAGTACAAAATTTTGGGGAGCCTTTTTTCTTGGTTATTCGGGAAGGAGAGACTTTAGCTGATGTCAAAATGCACATTCAGAAGAAACTGCTAGTTCCAGATGACGAATACTCGAAGGTACTTCTTTCTTTATTATTGTGATCCAGTCTTCGTTAATATGTATCTTGTTTCCATATATGTTTTGGCACTGTAATTTTTGTTTCATGACAATAAGACCAGCAGTATATTACTTCTTCAGTAGATTACCACCACAACCAATGCCATATAGCTCCCCTCCTGTTGTCCTCGCCTTCTCCTACTCCCCCCTCTTCCCCTCCCAAACTGACAGCCATCACACCCTAACCCTCCTCCGATAGCTCCCTGCACCCCCTCCTCATACCCCGAGAACACCCTCTCCCTCCTTCACAACAAGATTGGATTTAGGATGACAAAGTGAATGCAATTTCATGTGTCATTTTTATTTTAGTGATATTTTTTTCTCAATAATAGTATGTATTTTAAAATTTTAATATTCACGAGTGTCTCGCTTCAGTTGGGTGAGCACCTAGCGCCTTGGGCTTTCGGCACCTCGGACAATTGACACCTTGGCACCTTTTTGCATATGGTGCCTTTAACTATACAGCAGAATTACATGCTACAAGTTGTGATTAAATCAAGTTAAGATCTGGACACTTGGAAGGAGCTAATTAGCACCCCTATGAGATCAGATCATGTTGTCTATTGAAATAGTTGATCCATTCAGAGATTTGGAAGGAGATAAAGTGATTAAATCAGATCAGAGATCTCTGTGGATTTAAAAGTTTGTCAGTGTCTCCTAAATCAATGTCAGGCTCCCAAATCAATGTCAACCAATTAAAAGCACACACATCTCCTAATGAGTTAGCCTGGTAACATTAGCCTCATTTTTTTTCCCCTTTGAAATAAATGACTGAATTATTTTCTTTCGTGTGCTTTTAATTGGTTGACAATAACAGATTGCTAAAGAAGCTAGCAGATCTTGTCAGAACTACAAAGTTTAAACTATTATAACTAGGATAGTTTGCTTACAATAACAGAGAACTTCAATAATCAGTGTTGTAGTAGGTAGTCAAGGCAAACATGACTGGCAAATATGGTGCCTTGTCCATTGTCACCTTTATATGGTACCCATGACACATGCTGGATGACAGCTGTGAAAGTAAAACATCATCCATGGTTATTTTTCTTCTGAATTCTTTGTGTAGACCAAAGAAATTGCCCATTTACTTTAGATGCATTGTCTCCCACATTGTTCAGAGCTGACAAGTGAAACCTAGAACCCTCTTCTGTACCTTATATATTCTAATCATGGAAGAGCAATAGCAGAAAGAAGCTATGTTACAAATATATACTATGCTGTTTGTCCAGCCTTGAAACTTTATGATGTTTCAAAGGGAGAAATACTTTCATTTACATGTGGCTTGCGTAACTTAGTCATCTGTGGTTAACATACAACTCATCATGAAATCTGACATCATAATTTGTTAAATCAGTGGAAATTTGCTTTTGTATCACTTGGACGTCCTGAATACCTCCAAGATTCGGATGTGGTGTCTAACAGATTTCAGGTATGCATATTTTGGTCCTTCTTTCCAGCCAGTTGTTTCTTTCGCTAACTTGGTTCATTTGGTTCAGAGGAGAGATATTTATGGAGCATGGGAGCAGTACCTTGGATTAGAGCACCCTGACACTGCTCCAAAAAGGGCTTACACAGTTAATCAGGTAAAGTGACTGCAATTGTTCACATTTGTGTTGGACATATAGGTAGCTTAGCTTTTCCATTTTCAGGTCTATCAATAATTTAGTAGCTACATTTGGTCTTCTGTCCTCTTCTTTCCTGCAGAACCGCCACACGTTTGAGAAGCCTGTGAAAATTTACAATTGAGAGCTGGATGGATCTCCTCCCATGGCATTCAATTCTGTGGCCTCACTGGAACATGGGTACGAGAGAGTGTTGTAGATCTTTACAACAAATGCAGAATAGCGAGGTGGGGTTGCGGGGATTCACCACCAAAATTCTTGTTGCAGTGTGACATGCAACACTGCTTGCTCAGAACACTCGGGATGATGCTTGATCATGAGTTCTTTAGACAGCTCAGCCTCTTTTATAAGTTTTCCTTGTGCTGTTTTCTGATCAAGCCCTCTGATAGGTTTCCTTCTCTTTTATCCAGTGTAATTTAGTACATGAGATTTTGGATTGGAGTGGTATATAACGGGTATAGTTGGTGTCTCGAACATTTTTTTTCCACTAATTATCCCTGCCTTTATTATATTTCCATATTTTTCCTCTCTACCTTGGTCTTGAAAAGAAAATCTGGAGTTGTAAAATGGGGATTATTGGTGTAACTTCTTTTCCAAGTCCCTGTAAAAGAAAGACAATAGTTGGAAATATCTTTTCATAGATGTTCTGCACTTGTATACAACTTTTTTTTTTTTTCTTTTCTTTCGGTGTTGGGAATCTTTTTTCTGGTGGCACCAGCGCCTTCAGCGGCATCCGGTTATTGGATGCACTTATGTATTAATTTTGAACTTGTACATGATCTTGAGTGTTATGATGCAATGCTAACTTTAGTGGCTCTTGCAGTGGAACTTGCCATCTCATCTACATGCTTGAGTTCATTCCGCAGACCGTCTCCAAAGAGTGTTGCGCCAATTGTGCCATTGATGCTGAAACATAGGGCAGGGAACAGCTCCAAACAAGAGGTACTCTGTGCACCATTCTCAATTCTGTGTTTTTATACTATGAACTTTGTTGCTTCTATGTTCCACATTGTTCCTCGAGTGTTGATTTGTTCATGAGCTCAAGAGCCATTATCCGTAGGTACAGTTGTTAATTAAGCTTCCAACATGAAGCAAGAGTTTTGTATGGATTATTTGTAGGAAAAACCATTACAAATCAACATAAATTTGGACTCCTTAGGAATCCACGTCATATTTAAGGATTTAATAATGCCTAAAGCTGTTGGACGTAAACAACCTTAGTCTTTGAAACGATCATATAAATCTTGACTTCATCAAAATAATTGTACCATTGTATCTGTTATTAAAAATGGTATCAGTTATTATCATCTTCATATTCATACTGCATCCGGTCAATGCCTAAAGATATCACTGTGATGAACAGTTAATACCTTCCTAAACCCAGATTGGTTTCTAAATCTTGAGAATCAGAATCATAGTGTTGGTTTCCAAAAATCAAGAACTGTAAGCGAATTCCTCGAGTCTGATTGGCTTTGGAACCAACGAAACATTAGATCGATTTGATTTAAGTTCCACCTGATTTGATTATGGTTCGAGCCGAACTGTGATAAGGCTACCAGCAACACATAGTTTAGTTAGACCAAATGAGTTAAAAAAACAAAAAGACTCACCAGAATCAATCTAAGAAGTTTAAATGTTCTTTTTTTTTTTAACCAAAAATATTGCTTTATTCAGAGTTCAATTCCAGGATCCATGTAGCAAGTATCATGCTACTGTTGTTTTTATGCATGCTTGATATGACAAGGACATGCAATACGACTCTTTAATTGGGAGTAGAAAGCACAAAGAAGATATTAAAAAACAAAAAGAAAGACAAGATTAAGATAAGTTCAAATTCGAGAGTGGTAGCCACATGTGAAGCATAACTTATGTTAAATTAATAATACCTCCCTCCATGTAAATGTAATCCTTCTCCTTTTGTTTTGATCAGAATGTAATTGTTGGTTGTGTCTTCAACGACCGAGAGAAAGAATCTGCTTCTCCTAATTAACAATCTAATTGCACTCCTTGGGATGTGATTCATCATCACCCTCCTGCTTATCTGAATACCTTTTGTTCTCGGATGTGGACTGCCAACCAAAGCACACACTTCACGTTTGGTGTAGTTAATTAGCAAATGGTGGTGATATTTAATTGCATGCGATTAGTGTGAGCTGAGTATATTTCTCTTAAACGCATGATTTACTACCATCTCCATTTCTCATCACCGAACACCGATTTCATGATTAAATCCTGACTTCCTTTGTTGGATCCATGGATGATACACTCCATTTGAGCATAGCTCTTCCAATCGTGTTTATTAAAATCGGATCGAACATGATCAGTAAATCGAGCAGATTAAATAAAATTAAATATATAAATAAATCTTACGATGGAAATAAAATAAGAGAACAATAATGGAAGTAAGAGAGGGAGATGGTGAGAGAATGAAAAAAACGTAATGTATCCAGTGACATTTTTCTCTCTATTCCTTATTATAAAAAAAAACCCATGTGATATTTTAAAAAAAAAATCAAATACATTGATAACAAATAAAAGATTGATTTTTTTTTTTTCAAACTCAAATGGTCTAATGAGTGAATCAAAATGATTAAAGATATGATTTTTTTTTTGCTATTCGATTTATCAATTCAATTCAAATATATTTTTCTTTACTTCTCAACTAATGGGACTAAGCATACTTATCGATGCTCTCACTAGGGGAGTCGAGGTCTCATGGGCTCTCCTAGCGCCAATGAACAAGTCAGCATTCCTTGTGAACATTTTTGCTCATGTTGACGACGATGAATGATGATCATCGTTGGATGACTTACGAGGAATTATTTGTATTGGGTGAGTCCATACAATTTTATCCTTTCGAGATAAATAGCGAAGGACAAAATCATACGAGTTCATCCAAAACGAATAATTTCTCACAATTTCTAATGCTTGTGTCGATGATAAAAAAATAATGTCTTGTCAATTGACACTAGAAAGAGGGCTCACCAGACTTTAACTTTCTTATTGATGGAAAACCAATATCTTCGAAAGTGTCAATCATTCTTTATCTTCAAAGGAATTTTTTGTTCACCTCGAATGAGTTAAAACGTGCAAGCTCATCCAAAACAAATAATATCACATGAACTCTCGTGCTTGTGTTGATAATGATAAATGATGACTTATCAATTTATCCCTTTGAAATCAAAATGATTAAAGATATGATTTTTTTTTTGCTATCCGATTTATCAATTCAGTTCAAATATATTTTTCTTTACTTCTCATGGGACTAAGCTCTCACTAGGGGAGTTGAGGTCTCATGGGCTCTCCTAGTGCCTATGAATAAGTAGCATTCCTTGTGAACACTTCTGCTCGTGTTGACAACGATGAATGATGATCATCATTGACTTACGAGGAATTATTCGTTTTGGGTGAGCTCGTACAGTTTTATCCTTTCGAGATAAATAGCGAAGAATAAAATCATACGAGCTTATCCAAAACAAATAATTTCTCATAATTTCTAATGCTTATGTCGATGATAAAAAAATGATAACTTGTCAATTGACACTAGAAAGAGGGCTAGACTTTAACTTTCTTATCGAGGGAAAACCGATATCTTAGAAAGTGTCAATCATTCTTTATCCTCAAATGAGTTTTTTGTTCACCCCGAATGAGTTAAAACGTGCAAGCTCATCCAAAACAAATAATACCACATGAACCCTTATGTTGATAATGATAAATGATGACTTATCAATTTATCCCTTTGAACACTTCTGCTCATATTGATGACGATGAATGATGATCATCATTGGATGACTTATGAGGAATTATTCGTTTTGGGTGATCCCGTACAGTTTTATCCTTTCGAGATAAATATCGAATGACAAAATGATACGAGCTCATCCAAACCGAATAATTTCTCATAATTTCTAATGCTTGTGTCGATGATAAAAAAATGATGTCTTGTCAATTGACGCTAGAAAGAGGGCTCACGAGACTTTAACTTTCTTATCGAGGGAAAACCGATATCTTAGAAAGTGTCAATCATTCTTTATTCTCAAAGGAGTTTTTTGTTCATCCCGAATGAGTTAAAACGTGCAAGCTCATCCAAAACAAATAATACCACATGAACCCTTATGTTGATAATGATAAATGATGACTTATCAATTTATCCCTTTGAACACTTCTGCTCATATTGACGACGATGAACGATGATCATCATTGGATGACTTATGAGGAATTATTCGTTTTGGGTGAGCCGTACAGTTTTATCCTTTCAAGATAAATAGCGAATGACAAAATCATACGAGCTCATCCAAAACGAATAATTTCTAATGCTTGTGTCGATGATAAAAAAATGATGTCTTGTCAATTGACGCTAGAAAGAGGGCTCACGAGACTTTAACTTTCTTATCGAGGGAAAATCGATATCTTAGAAAGTGTCAATCATTCTTTATCCTCAAATGAGTTTTTTGTTCACCCCGAATGAGTTAAAACGTGCAAGCTCATTCAAAACAAATAATATCACATGAACCCTCGTGCTTGTGTCGATAATGATAAATGATGACTTATCAATTTATCCCTTTGAATACTTCTGCTCATGTTGACGACGATGAATGATGATCATCATTGGATGACTTACGAGGAATTATTCGTTTTGGGTGAGCCTGTACAGTTTTATCCTTTCGAGATAAATAGCGAAGGATAAAATCATATGAGTTCATCCAAAACGAATAATTTCTCACAATTTCTAATGCTTGTGTCGATGATAAAAAAATAATGTCTTGTCAATTGACACTAAAAAGAGGGCTCACGAAACTTTAACTTTCTTATCGAGGGAAAATCGATATCTTAGAAAGTGTCAATCATTCTTGATCCTCAAAGAAGTTTTTTGTTCACCGCGAATGAGTTAAAACGTGCAACCTCATCCAAAACAAATAATATTACATAAACCCTCATGCTTGTGTCGATAATGATAAATGATGACTTATCAATTTATCCCTTCCAAGTCCGACCATTCTTGATCGATCCATAGCAAATCTTATCTTTCGAATCCTTCATATCTCGAATTGATTTAAACATTGAAGAAAGATATTTATCAAAAATATTATCGACGAGGAGTCCTCAAAATCGAACAGGCTTAACAGTAAAAAAACAAAAACAAAAAGAAGGTTCTCACTACCCTATCTAACGCAGGCCACTATAGTACTTGCAAGCAAGAATCAGGACTTAGCCATTCTATATGTTGTCTTTCCAAGTCAGCCATAACCTCAATCTCTGACACCAACAATGTCAATCTCCCTTCTCACAACTGAAGGAACAGCTGATTGAAATGATTGGTCTCTTCTCTTTCTGACAAAAGTGTTCATCCCCATCTTCTTCTGAGTTGGCAATGTCCTTCCTCCTGTAGGCAAATTGGTCACTGAGTTCATTGGCATTCGCTTCATCAAAATCATTGAGATACGCTTCCATTTTCCAAAACATTTTGATGAATGAGTAGCTCCCCAATTCAATGGCTTAAATGAGCCATTTTAAGTGATGAGAAATGTCACTTTTTTTTTTGTTTTGGTGTCATCTTCGTGCAATGAGCTTAAATCAATAACACTGTACTTACTATGTATATAAATCCTGATATGGATGTATAAAAAAAAATATGATTATATATTTGTCTCATAACAAAACTTTTGGTAATCAAATAAAAGCAAACCACGATTGATTTATGTTTCAGATTTGAGGTACATATATTTATCATAGACACTTGCTCTGACCTAACCACACATGATCTTGATGGAACCTTCTGTGTCTTTTTCCATAAAGACATTGAACATATATATATATAAGAAATTTAGAGTGAGAATTATGAATATCGTTACGAAAAAAATAATTTTATATTAATTTTGAGCCAGATGAATGAAGGATCTAACTAACCCACACTGAATCTTAAAAATAAAAAAATAAAAAAATCATAATAATCAGACTTAGACCAATCAATTAGCGAATCCAATCAATCGGATTCTACTCATCTTCACTCAGTCACAATCCTACTGACTCTCCAAATTCTACCAAATAATTGATTTAGTGATATTTGTTATTATGGGTATAGGCCAAAGATGAGGATACAAATATGATATTTATATGATTATTTCCATAATTACCCAACCTAACCTTTAAAACGTACATAGGGTGTAAAATGAGAACATAAATATATTTCATAACAACAAAGTTGGGATATAACAAATAAAGTCACAACTATCCTTCGACATGTTGTTGAGTGTATTTTGATAGAAAATATTGATTTTATATATATATATATATATATATATATAGAAAAGGATTATATATATATATATATATAATCCTTTTCACTTTGAATGTTTGGATGGGTTAAGAAAAACCATCATATTTAAAACGTACATATCAATATGTCACGAGATATATCTTTTATTTAAAGGTTAAGGTCTATGTTAACTTTCATATTTTTTATTACGGATCTCTTACGTCCTTATAGTTTATTCGTGTCTAAAATAATCCTTATATTTTCAGAAGTATAGTATATAAGTCCATTTCGTCAAGTCTAAATTAACAAACATCATAGTCTGCTTACGTGGTGGTATGTTGATTCATAATAAACTATCTGACAAGTATAATTTAGGGTTAAGATTAATTTTAATCGATTTTGGTCATGGACCTTTTAAGCTTCTATAATTTACTCATGTCTAAAATAACTCATATATTTTAAAAAAATATAGCATATAAGTCCATTCCATCAAGTCTAAGTTAACAAATATTATAGTCTACTTACATGACATGTTGACTCACAATAAATCAATAATATAATGACACGTGTAATTTAAGTTTTTTTTTTAATTAAGACCTCCACCAATGGCGTTGTACACACGTAGCTTCTTTGGTGTTGATAATGAGCTTAGAAGCTTATGGTCCTACCTTAGGTGGATGTGCATTGACCAGTTCGACGCTAGGCATGCAGTGATCTCCTGGTCCCTCTTCCTCCTCCTGGGTATCTTTATTCTCATTATCTCATACTTCGTCCTCTTCTGCACCCCCACCTACCGTGCATCTGATACGGTGGTCCAACTCTTTCTCACCTTTGCCTCCGGCCTCTCCACTTTCGTGAAGTATAGTATATAAGTCCATTTCGTCAAGTCTAAATTAACAAACATCATAGTCTGCTTACGTGGTGGTATGTTGATTCACTCCATCACTACGGCCTCTGCCACTTCCTCTTTCTCGACAAGCTAATCGGGGAGAGCAAGTGGGTGCAGGAGGGCTACATAGACTGTTGATTCATAATAAACTATCTGACAAGTATAATTTAGGGTTAAGATTAATTTTAATCGATTTTGGTCATGGACCTTTTAAGCTTCTATAATTTACTCATGTCTAAAATAACTCATATATTTTAAAAAAATATAGCATATAAGTCCATTCCATCAAGTCTAAGTTAACAAATATTATAGTCTACTTACATGACATGTTGACTCACAATAAATCAATAATATAATGACACGTGTAATTTAAGTTTTTTTTTTAATTAAGACCTCCACCAATGGCGTTGTACACACGTAGCTTCTTTGGTGTTGATAATGAGCTTAGAAGCTTATGGTCCTACCTTAGGTGGATGTGCATTGACCAGTTCGACGCTAGGCATGCAGTGATCTCCTGGTCCCTCTTCCTCCTCCTGGGTATCTTTATTCTCATTATCTCATACTTCGTCCTCTTCTGCACCCCCACCTACCGTGCATCTGATACGGTGGTCCAACTCTTTCTCACCTTTGCCTCCGGCCTCTCCACTTTCGTCCATCACTACGGCCTCTGCCACTTCCTCTTTCTCGACAAGCTAATCGGGGAGAGCAAGTGGGTGCAGGAGGGCTACATAGACTAGCTTGTTGGAAAACTTAAACAGAACATCATATGCTCGGCGGAAGAATAAAATAAAATAAAATCTCATATTTCCCAAAGAAAAATGTTCTCATCATCATATGAAGATTTGTGCGTAAAACAAAACGCAAAACCGAAACCTCGTGTATCAAGTGAGATTTGTTACATAGAGAGATCGTATATCCCTATGACATCCAATATCTGTAGGAGTGGATAAAATAGGTCAACTATCATCATCTCTAGTGGTGATCTACATGATAGATGCTGTGAAGATGTTCCTTAAATCGTTACACGATCTTTCTTTCCAAGCGCATCGCGTGATCAAGAAGGGGCCAGCCTTTCTTACTATTCGCACGCTCCAAACTAGGGCTATTGGCTGAGGAGAAGAGGGAGCGAGAAGAATAGGAGGTAGCAGCCAAAAAGGGTCTAGCCTATGCCCCTTTGGTTTTCTCCTATTTATAGAGGTCTCTATTAACTTAACATTAATGAATCTTGCCCTATTGGGTACTGAATCTTTATCCAATTACCCAGGCCTCCTTGATTAGTAGATCTCTATCCAATAATCTCTATTTAGTCTTATTAGGTCCCACCCAGAAGATCCATTAATTCAAGAGCATATTGGATAACAAATAAGATAAGGGCTCCAATAGATATCTCATATCTGAACATTTACTCATCGCAACACTTACCATATATGTGTGACCCTCTAGGCCTAATATCGAGCTGGTCGTGAGTTATATCTGTTAAAACTCTTTCGAACTCAGTAAATTATTATCTCCATAATAATTCACTCGACTCATCGATTATGGATGTACTATGTCACTACGCCAAAGTCCTAGATAATATAGGTTGATACTAAGCAAGGGTGGAGTCATCTATGTATTTTACGTAACGAGCAATCTCATCCTTACTTACCCCTTTCTCGAGCGTGAACATCACTTTGTCAAGAACATACATGATTTTTTTCGTCGTGAGAACGATTCTCATGTTGTTAAGCCAATCCGAATAGTTTGGACCAATAAGGTAATTGTCATCAAATTTACCATATCAAATTTGTCATGTAAGAGATTTGAGAGTAACATGTTTCTGACAAACAAAAAATCTAGCAAAAGAAAAAAACACATAGATTTTACATAAAGGTAAATTATGCGTATTATTATATTAATGGTTTATTATGAGATAATATGTCACGCAAGCAAACTTTAACGTTTGTTAACTCAAACTTGATGGGAAGGACTTATATATTATATTTTTGAAAATATAACGATTATTTTAGATATAAATAAATTATAAGAATTTAAAAAATGAATGACCAAAATCATATAGGATAAAATAGATCTTAACCTTTTATTTAATAAGAATTAAGATGTTTTAATATTTAATTAGCCTATCTTTTACGATTTTCGCTTGATTGGCTAACTAATTATTCACTTGATCATCTTTCCTACATACATGCACCCCAAACATATAATCATCAAAATACGTTAACAAATAGTAGATATCAGAGATTGAGTTTAAAAACTAACGGTATCATATTCTTTCTTGAACATCCGAGTCAAGTATTATTCCGAATCCAATTCGAACATCCATTCCAAATTTTATGTCATGTTTGATCGCATGACTTCACATAAAGAAAATACTCCTTCGTAGCTATATACAAAAAAAAAAAAAAAAAAAAAAAAATATTATTAAATCTCGATAGATAGAAAATATTGATTATATATATATATATATATAATCCTTTTCACTTTGAATGTTTGGATGGGTTAAGAAAAACCATCATATTTAAAAGGAATATATCAACATGTCACGAGATATATCTTTTATTTAAAGGTTAAGGTCTATGTTAACTTTCATATTTTTTATTATGGACCTCTTAAGTCTTTATAGTTTATTCATGTCTAAAATAATTCTTATATTTTTAGAAGTATAGTATATAAGTCCCTTCGGTCAAGTCTAAATTAACAAACATCATAGTCTGCTTATGTGGTGGTATGTTAATTCACAATAAACTACTAATATAATGACAAGTGTAATTTAGGGTTAAGGTTAATTTTAACATTTGTGATTTTGGTCATGGACCTTTTAAGCTTCTATAATTTACTCATGTCTAAAATAACTCATATATTTTAAAAAAATATAGCATATAAGCTCATTTTATCAAGTTTGAGTTAACAAATGTTATAGTCTGCTTACATGACATGTTGACTCATAATAAATCAATAATATAATAACACGTGTAATTTAAGTTTTTTTTTTAATTAAGACTTCCACCAATGCGTCGTACACACGTAGCCTCTTTGGTGTTGACAACGAGCTTAGAATCTTATGGTCCTATCTTAGGTGGATGTGCATTGACTAGTTCAACGCTCGGCATGCATTGATCTCCTGGTCCCTCTTCCTCCTAGGTATCTTTATTCTTATTGTCTCCTACTTCGTCCTCTTCTGCACCCTCACCTACCATGCATCTGATACGGTGGTCCAACTCTTCCTCACCTTTGCCTCCGGCCTCTCCACTTTCGTCCATCGCTACGGCCTCTACCACTTCCTCTTTCTCGACAAGCTAATCGAGGAGAGCAAGTGGGTGCAGGAGGGCTACATAGACCAGCTTGTTGGAAAACTTAAATAGAACATCATATGCTCGGCGGAAGAATAAAATAAAATAAAATCTCATATTTCCCAAAGAAAAATGTTCTCATCATCATATGAAGATTTGTGCGTAAAACAAAACGCAAAACCGAAACCTCGTGTATCAAGTGAGATTTGTTACATAGAGAGATCGTATATCCCTATGACATCCAATATCTGTAGGAGTGGATAAAATAGGTCAACTATCATCATCTCTAGTGGTGATCTACATGATAGATGCTGTGAAGATGTTCCTTAAATCGTTACACGATCTTTCTTTCCAAGCGCATCGCGTGATCAAGAAGGGGCCAGCCTTTCTTACTATTCGCACGCTCCAAACTAGGGCTATTGGCTGAGGAGAAGAGGGAGCGAGAAGAATAGGAGGAAGCAGCCAAAAAGGGTCTAGCCTATGCCCCTTTGGTTTTCTCCTATTTATAGAGGTCTCTATTAACTTAACATTAATGAATCTTGCCCTATTGGGTACTGAATCTTTATCCAATTACCCAGGCCTCCTTGATTAGTAGATCTCTATCCAATAATCTCTATTCAGCTTGTTGGAAAACTTAAATAGAACATCATATACGCAACGGAAGAATAAAATAAAATAAAATCTCATATTTTCCAAAGAAAAATGTTCTCGTCATTATATGAAGATTGGTGCGTAAAACAAAACACAAAACCGAAACCACGTGTATCAAGTGAGATTTGTTACATAGAGAGATCGTATATCCCTATGACATCCAATATCTGTAGGAGTGGATAAAATAGGTCAACTATCCTCATCTCTAGTGGTGATCTACATGATAGATGCTGCGAAGATGTTTCTTAAATCATTGCACGATCTTTCTCTCCACGTGCACTGCGTAATCAAGAAGGGGCCAGCCTTTCTTGCTATCCACACGCTCCAAACTAGGGCTATTGGCTAAGGAGAAGAGGGAGGGAGGAGAATAGGAGGTAGCAACCAAAAAGGGTCTAGCCTATGCTCTTTTGGTTTTCTCCTATTTATAGAGCTCTCTATTAACTTAACATTAATAGATCTTGCCCTATTGGGTACTGAATCTTTATCCAATTATCCAAGCCTCCTTGATTAATAGATTAATATCTAATAATCTCTATTTAGTCTTATTAGGTCCCACCCAGAAGATCCATTAATTCAAGAGCATATTGGATAACAAATAAGATAAGGGCTCCAATAGATATCTCATATCCAAAGAAAAATGTTCTCGTCATTATATGAAGATTGGTGCGTAAAACAAAACACAAAACCGAAACCACGTGTATCAAGTGAGATTTGTTACATAGAGAGATCGTATATCCCTATAACATTTAATATCTGTAGGAGTGGATAAAATAGGTCAACTATCCTCATCTCTAGTGGTGATCTACATGATAGATGCTGCGAAGATGTTTCTTAAATCATTGCACGATCTTTCTCTCCACGTGCACTGCGTAATCAAGAAGGGGCCAGCCTTTCTTGCTATCCACACGCTCCAAACTAGGGCTATTGGCTAAGGAGAAGAGGGAGGGAGGAGAATAGGAGGTAGCAACCAAAAAGGGTCTAGCCTATGCTCTTTTGGTTTTCTCCTATTTATAGAGCTCTCTATTAACTTAACATTAATAGATCTTGCCCTATTGGGTACTGAATCTTTATCCAATTACCCAGGCCTCCTTGATTAGTAGATCTCTATCCAATAATCTCTATTTAGTCTTATTAGGTCCCACCCAGAAGATCCATTAATTCAAGAGCATATTGGATAACAAATAAGATAAGGGCTCCAATAGATATCTCATATCTGAACATTTACTCATCGCAACACTTACCATATATGTGTGACCCTCTAGGCCTAATATCGAGCTGGTCGTGAGTTATATCTGTTAAAACTCTTTCGAACTCAGTAAATTATTATCTCCATAATAATTCACTCGACTCATCGATTATGGATGTACTATGTCACTACGCCAAAGTCCTAGATAATATAGGTTGATACTAAGCAAGGGTGGAGTCATCTATGTATTTTACGTAACGAGCAATCTCATCCTTACTTACCCCTTTCTCGAGCGTGAACATCACTTTGTCAAGAACATACATGATTTTTTTCGTCGTGAGAACGATTCTCATGTTGTTAAGCCAATCCGAATAGTTTGGACCAATAAGGTAATTGTCATCAAATTTACCATATCAAATTTGTCATGTAAGAGATTTGAGAGTAACATGTTTCTGACAAACAAAAAATGTAGCAAAAATAAATAACACATAGATTTTACATAAAGGTAAATTATGCGTATTATTATATTAATGGTTTATTATGAGATAATATGTCACGCAAGCAAACTTTAACGTTTGTTAACTCAAACTTGATGGGAAGGACTTATATCCAAGCCTCCTTGATTAATAGATTAATATCTAATAATCTCTATTTAGTCTTATTAGGTCTCACCCAAAAGTTTCATTAATTCATGAGCTTATTAGATATCCAATAAGATAAAGGCTCTAATAAATATCTCATATCTGAACCTTTACTCATCAACACCTACCATATATATATGACACTCTAGGCCTAATATCGAGCTGGTCATGAGTCATACCTGTTAAAACTCCTTCTAACTCAGTAAATTATTATCTCCATAATAATTCACTCGACTCATCGATTATGGACGTACTATGTCACTACGCCATAGTCTTAGATGATACAGGGGGATACTGAGCAAGGCTGGAGTCATCTATGCATTTTACATAATGAGCAATCTCATCCTTACTTACCCCTTCCTCGAGCGTGGGCATCACTTTGTCAAGGACATACACGATTTTTTCCGTCATGAGAATGATTCTCATGTTATTAAGCCAATCCGAGTAGTTTGGACCAATGAGGTGGTTCCCATCAAATTTGCCACGTAAGAGATTTGAAAGTAACATGTTTCTGACAAACAAAAGATATAGCAAAAATAAATAACACGTAGATTTTACATAAAGGTAAATTATACGTATCATTATATTAATGGTTTATTATTAGACAACATATCTCGTAAGCAAATTTTAACATTTGTTAATTCAAACTTGGTGGGAGGGACTTATATGTTATATTTTTGAAAATATAAGGATTGTTTTAGACATAAGTAAATTATAAGAATTTAAAAAATGAATGACCAAAATCATATAGGATAAAATAGATCTTAACCTTTTATTTAATAAGAATTAAGATGTTTTAATATTTAATTAGCCTATCTTTTACGATTTTCGCTTGATTGGCTAACTAATTATTCACTTGATCATCTTTCCTACATACATGCACCCCAAACATATAATCATCAAAATACGTTAACAAATAGTAGATATCAGAGATTGAGTTTAAAAACTAACGGTATCATATTCTTTCTTGAACATCCGAGTCAAGTATTATTCCGAATCCAATTCGAACATCCATTCCAAATTTTATGTCATGTTTGATCGCATGACTTCACATAAAGAAAATACTCCTTCGTAGCTATATACAAAAAAAAAACATATTAATATCATCACGTGAAATATAACGTAAACTTCCACCCATCCGAGATAGGGAGTCATCGCAGTTTGATTCGGCTCAACCCTCAATCCATTTCATAAATGATTTGAATTAGCCCACCACTTAATTAACTAATCAACTGCATCCCACTGTTGCTTAATCCAACTTCGCTTTTCTTAAAGTCATGCACTAAAAGGTGATTATGGGAAAACAATGGACACAAAATTAATGAGTGAGTGGTGAATAATCCATCCATCATTAATTATAATAATATATCAATGCTTTGAGAGGACATGAGGCTCGCTCCACCATATTGCCTCTCTCGCTCTCTCTTCTCTCTCTCTCTCTCTCATATTCTTCGGTTCTTCTGCCCAATTGACGTCTCTGGTGCCTTTTTCGCTGATGGGTCGGGTGACCTCGACGGCTGCCTCGTCTGAAACGTGAGTGGCGACTCTCCAATCTTCGCTATTGGTTGAAACAGTGTGCTTTTTGTCTCTGTAGAGGATTCTTGCGACTGGTTTTTGCTGCGTCGGCGTTTTCTTGGTCTTGGGTCGATGTTTAGATGTTTGTGAGGTGTTTTGAGCATGGAACCGGCGAAAGATCCTCCTTTGATTCGTTTGGCTTCCGTGTTTTTGATCTTGGGATGGGTTTTCGTCGTAAACTTCAAATCTTGAAAGCTCCGGAGTGGAGTTGGATCTCTCGGTTATTAAGTTGAAACACGTTTACTGGAAAGTTTCGCAGCAGAAAGGGTCCAAGATGGGACTTTGCTGTGTGAAGATGGCTCCTCGATACTGATCTCTCTTTGTTTCCGTTACCTCTGCGTCTTCCCTGCTTCTTTTTTGCTCCTTTTCTCCGCCCTGTTTCTTTCTCGGTATCGGTGTTTGGCTACTTCATATCGTTTTTGTGGGTTTAGGCTTGTGGCATCGATTTGTTCATGTTTTTAGTTTTGCTTCTTTTCGTTCGTAATAGATAGAATTCACTACATCGAGCTTCCAACTGCAGGTAATGGAGCGAAAGCCCGGTTGTGACAAGTGAGGAGCTGTTAGCTTTCTGATATAGCCGGAGTTAGACTTACCTGTTAAAGAAGAAATAGGTTTGGGGCACAGATTCCTGATAATTTATGGTTTTGGAGTGATCAGAATGCAATCGTCGACGATCTTCAAGAATCATGGAGTTGGTCAGCTACTGGTTTCGCAGACGCCTCAGGCTCCATTGGTGCCTTACTGGGTTGGAACTCAACCTCTCCATGGGGAACCTCTCGGCCAGCTAAAGTCTGTTACAGGGGACCATATCAATGTGGAGGAGCAGCTACCTGTAGTGTCCCGACGAGTAAATCATTTTGTAGTTGCAGGGCATGGACCAGGGATGGGGTTCGAAATCCCAGAGAAAGGGGGTAATAGTACTGCTAATTGCTCAAATTTCCCAGGTAATGTTTTGCCGTGCCATTTCCAGAAGTTGGCATTGTTTCAAGCCAAATTATTAATCTGTGGTCCTGGAATAAGGTTGGTTGTTCATGATTTCCTATAATCTCCTAAAACTAAATATTTTCTTCTTCCAAGACTGTTTGGTACTACTGTTCTAGCATTATTAATCGGCCCTGGAAAAATCGACCATGCTTTGGTTTTACTTCTTCAAGCAAAGTTCGAGTGGAGACCTAAAGTATGTGAGTGGTTAGTGACATATTGGGTGACTCTGGTCATGATTCATGTGTAAAATTAGGAACAAAGAACATAGGAAAAGTTGGAAAGAGGGCATCTTCAGCTGAATGTCTAACTTAAAAGCTTCTGTAAGATGATACATGAATGGACCTCCTTATTGGCATTATGACATCATCATGTTGATGCATTGACATTTTATCTCTTTGATACAGGGCAAAGTAAGATATCGACTTTAGAGGAAAACAGGATCATTAGAACATGTAGTAATGAAATGGTTTACCGGAGTTTTGTTTTGAATTAATTTTTCTACTAACCCAGAACAACAAGAATTGGTGTTCTAAGAGCTGAAGATGAGCTTCTGCGCTGAACTTCAGAGAGATGTTGGAACTGTAGCAATGTTCTAGTAGCATATTAGTTGTCAGTATCACAACAATGAGTTGTAGGTTTAATTTACGCTTTTTTGGGCCCTATCTAGCAACAATGAAACAAATTTGAAGAGAGAACAAACAAATGAGAAAAATTAGAAGGTACAGAACTTGGTTCTGGTTCCTGGGAATCACACCTGGAAGTAGCTTTACCATAGTGATGATATCACACCACAACAATTACCTAAAAGTCCAATAGGTAATCTTTGTCAGAATGGAAAAGAACCGGCTCCTCAATAAATTTTAAATAGGCTAGTTTTATTAACTTGCCAAAAGAGTAATATTGACCATAAAAGACTTGTATTAGAGACATATATTTTAATAGTTGATTTATAATGACATAATCAATCAACTAAAAGATGCTAAGAATACAACAGAACAGCAATAATACAACTCAAGTTGAACATTTGTTTTGGCTTTTGAATGCTGCTAGGACTAAGCACAGGTAGCATTCAAGAAACGTGAAAAATAAAAATGTATCATCCAAATACTATTCTTGGACCAATAGAAATACATTTAATTTTTCTTTTATTCTCGCTGGTTAGAGACCTCTCATTATTGAAGCATGAAGAGAGAAGAAGTCTATTGGAGAAGATGAAAATAGATAGTTTCAAGTGGGAGAAGATGATTACTTGATAATGTTTTGGAATTTAGTGTCGCCTGATGTTGCTGGATGCTGATGTTAGGAGTTTGCTAGGTTGGTTCGAAATCCCAGAGAAAGGGGGTAATAGTACTGCTAATTGCTCAAATTTTCCAGGTAATGTTTTGCCGTGCCATTTCCAGAAGTTGGCATTGTTTCAAGCCAAATTATTAATCTGTGGTCCTGGAATAAGGTTGGTTGTTCATGATTTCCTATAATCTCCTAAAACTAAATATTTTCTTCTCCCAAGACTGTTTGGTACTACTGTTCTAGCATTATTAATCGGCCCTGGAAAAATCGACCATGCTTTGGTTTTACTTCTTCAAGCAAAGTTCGAGTGGAGACCTAAAGTATGTGAGTGGTTAGTGACATATTGGGTGACTCTGGTCATGATTCATGTGTAAAATTAGGAACAAAGAACATAGGAAAAGTTGCTTAAGTAGTAACTAATGGATGCTACTATAGTGCTATACATATGATGCACCGGTATGATATCTGAACAAAATTACTTTGGGGAGTGCTATTGTAGATATTCCCAGAGCACAAGTGACAAAACAATAATAGAAAATTAATCAATGAAGAATAAAGAATGAACTCAATTTTAACAGTCAATTTTTTAAACCAAAAAATAGGCATCCAAATAAGTTGTCATTAGAAAATGTAAATTACAAATGTGAAGCAGCATAATTTTGGATAGTTATTGCCCCCTTATAGAAGCTTAAAGTACCATATACCAATCTCGTTATGTTCAACTCTAATTACTAGAGCTGTGAAGGAACTTATGGTGTAGCCTTCTTACTATTTAGAAGTTTCTTTTGAGCTTCATAGTGTATGATATTTCTCTCTATTGATGGTTGTGTAACATGAATTTGACCACATGTTTTTACACTATAGACCGCAAGGACTTGGGAAAAGAGCAGAAGACTCAGCAATATTTTGCTCCCTTCTCTCTACAGTCATCATTACCTGAGAATCCAGGGCATTTCAAACAGGGACTTGGCCATTCTGTGGTAGGTTTTTCATTTTATGCTGTAGTTTTATGGAAAAAAAATTAGTTGCTTTGAGTTTGACTTATTAACTTTACAGTGAGACACGGCTTTTTTTTTTTCGTTGGAGTAGGTCTGTCCAAGTCATTCTTATGTCGACCAGTTCTACGGCTTGTATGCAACATATGGAGCAGCTCAAGCAATGGTTGGTTTCTCTTTTTCTTTTATGTTCTGAATGACAGTAATGATTTTGATTGTGTTCCTTCCTATTTTTCTTTTCTTTGAGTCAGAGCAACAATTTTAACTGTATGAAATATGTCAATCAATCGCAGTGGTTCTACTGAAGCATTTCACAAGCTGAATCAACATCATTAATAACACTTTTTGATTTAGTAGATCTATTATGGAACTCCTAAAATTAAATAATAATTCCGGAAGATAATAGTTAATTCTTCTTCAATTGCTCATAGAAAATAAGTTCCTCTTTTGCATACGTTGAGCTCAAACACTTTGCCTATGTGTTTAGTTGCTGTTGTAGGGAGCCACAGGATCGCACATTCCTGGGTTATGCCATTGATGAGCTACAGTAAAATATTTGAGCTCAAGAACCTAAAATTCTTATTGAGATGGGATCGTGGTTTAATCTTTTTACATGGATGACTCAAGAACCTGTTACAATGATGAGCCTTGTTGTGGTCTTGCCTAGTCAACTAGCAGGCTGTTTGAAATGTTTTTTTTTTTTCTACAACAGGTAAGCGGCAAAAACAAGATTCGAGCCTGTAACCCTGCAATAATCTGTCAAAGTCGTCGTCCTTACCAACCAAGCTAGTCAGCACCTTCCAAAAGTTAAAAACTGATATTGGAAATTCTAAGACATTGTGGCTGATGTAGTAATGTAATAGAGGTCTATGTTTCTTGGAATCAACTTATTTTCCAAGAAAATAAGGAAAATATGTTACCTTATTTAGAATTTGGTAACATATATTACTGAAGCCACTGACTTGGGGGCATTTATGATTTACAGGTTAAAGCTTTACATTTTCATCTGTTTAAAATGTTTTATTAGAATGTATAAAAAAAAAAAAAGAACCATGTTTCCCTTTGTGAAACTAGAAGCAAAACATTAAATTAGACAAAAAAAAAAGGACTTGGGACTCCATCTGTTCTTTTTCAGAAGGCTTATCACCAACCACTTTGCAGTAAATTTTTATCTGTACAGAGTTAAAAAAATGGAAAGTTCAAGGAACAGAAACTTGTTACCTGGTGAATATACCGAATTCATAATTTCATGTTTTCCCCCCTGCACATCAATATGTTTGTGAATTGTCCCTGGTTTCCTTTTACAGCATGGCCGTGTGCTTTTACCAATGGATGTGACAACTGATGGACCAATCTATGTGAATGCAAAACAGTTCTACGCAATTCTTCGTCGCCGCAAAGCTCGTGCCAAGGCTGAGAAACAGAACAAATTGATCAGAGTTAGGAAGGTATGCATTTACCAGGCAACAGCTAATTGCTGATACTTTCCTCTGTGTTCTATAAGAGCAGTAACTAATATACTCTTTAAGCTGTCTATTTTAGCAGACACCAGTCTTTTAAGTGCTCTGATACTGTTTTCACCTTTGTAACAGCTAATAAGCTCATCGCATAGGAGGCATTTTCCTTACTGTTATCAGATTTGAGTGCGCTTATTCGGTTTGCTTTTCTGCAGCCATATTTGCATGAATCACGCCACCTTCATGCGATGCGCCGAATGAGGGGCCGTGGTGGTCGATTCTTGAACACACAGAAGGTGAAAGACGCAATGCCTCCTCGTCCTGCCATGTCTCCGAGTTCCGAAATCCTGCAGGATGACAACGTAAACCTGAAATCAGCCAGTGGCGGATCAGAGGTGACGAGCTTGTATGAACAGGAAAACATCGATCACTTCGGCATCATTGAGCGCCTGCGTGCATCTGTTCTTCATCCTCTGTCAAATATGGTGAATGGAGGAGGACAAGGAAGTGGCGTCATCCATAACAACTGGGGTGCAGCAGCTGATGGCTGCTGTGATCTCCTCAAGGTCTGATGAGATGGATACTGGGAGGGTGGTTGAATGTTGAGAGCGGTGGCGGCGCAAGCTTTCGATTCCCCCTCCGAAACTTCATACAACCAGATGGAAGAGATGGCCGCCGGTCAGATATGGCACAGGGTTTGATCTTTCCATCATTTGGTTGTTCTCCGAAGGCAAATCATTCTTGGCTTATCTGCATTTGGGACTTCCGAATCAGCTGATAGCTATATAAGTCTGAGCCGTCTTAGATAGCGGTACTGATGATGGAAGTCCTCTAATGCACTGTAAAAATGGGACAGCGTTTGTGCGTCTTTGCGCAATATAAAGAATCAGAACTGTGTGTCAATCAAATAATTATGTGTAGTGGCTGTGACATTGTAAGGTACTGTTCTATATGTGAATGATTTCTTATACTGGACTTTTTGTGATCTCCCACATAAAGAGTACTGAATCCATCGCTTCGTGATTGAGATAATGAATGCAGTCTCTTTGTTAGGCTAGTTTTATTAACTTGCCAAAAGAGTAATATTGACCATAAAAGACTTGTATTAGAGACATATATTTTAATAGTTGATTTATAATGACATAATCAATCAACTAAAAGATGCTAAGAATACAACAGAACAGCAATAATACAACTCAAGTTGAACATTTGTTTTGGCTTTTGAATGCTGCTAGGACTAAGCACAGGTAGCATTCAAGAAACGTGAAAAATAAAAATGTATCATCCAAATACTATTCTTGGACCAATAGAAATACATTTAATTTTTCTTTTATTCTCGCTGGTTAGAGACCTCTCATTATTGAAGCATGAAGAGAGAAGAAGTCTATTGGAGAAGATGAAAATAGATAGTTTCAAGTGGGAGAAGATGATTACTTGATAATGTTTTGGAATTTAGTGTCGCCTGATGTTGCTGGATGCTGATGTTAGGAGTTTGCTAGGTTCTGAAAATATACAGTATGCTCTAATAAGCCCATAAGTTTGATACTTAGCTATCAGGAATTAATTGCTTCTCTGGTTAAAGGAAACAAGTTTACAGGGATAATTCATTATTGTTAGTCTTCCTGCTGTGATCATTGCCCTTAGTGAAAGTTCTTAATAGCTTGTTTTCCTTGCTAGTGCATTCATTTTAAAATCTCGTTGGTGCTACTAAGAGAAAATAAATTTAATTTTTATTAATATTTATTACTGAAAATTTGGAGTACTTCATGATTAGGGAATAAATGTTTAGCTATAGTATATGTGGTGTTGCTTAAGTAGTAACTAATGGATGCTACTATAGTGCTATACATATGATGCACCGGTATGATGTCTGAACAAAATTACTTTGGGGAGTGCTATTGTAGATATTCCCAGAGCACAAGTGACAAAACAATAATAGAAAATTAATCAATGAAGAATAAAGAATGAACTCAATTTTAACAGTCAATTTTTTAAACCAAAAAATAGGCATCCAAATAAGTTGTCATTAGAAAATGTAAATTACAAATGTGAAGCAGCATAATTTTGGATAGTTATTGCCCCCTTATAGAAGCTTAAAGTACCATATACCAATCTCGTTATGTTCAACTCTAATTACTAGAGCTGTGAAGGAACTTATGGTGTAGCCTTCTTACTATTTAGAAGTTTCTTTTGAGCTTCATAGTGTATGATATTTCTCTCTATTGATGGTTGTGTAACATGAATTTGACCACATGTTTTTACACTATAGACCGCAAGGACTTGGGAAAAGAGCAGAAGACTCAGCAATATTTTGCTCCCTTCTCTCTACAGTCATCATTACCTGAGAATCCAGGGCATTTCAAACAGGGACTTGGCCATTCTGTGGTAGGTTTTTCATTTTATGCTGTAGTTTTATGGAAAAAAAATTAGTTGCTTTGAGTTTGACTTATTAACTTTACAGTGACACATAGCTTTTTTTTTTCATTGTATTTTTTTTTTAATATTGGAGTAGGTCTGTCCAAGTCATTCTTATGTCGACCAGTTCTACGGCTTGTATGCAACATATGGAGCAGCTCAAGCAATGGTTGGTTTCTCTTTTTCTTTTATGTTCTGAATGACAGTAATGATTTTGATTGTGTTCCTTCCTATTTTTCTTTTCTTTGAGTCAGAGCAACAATTTTAACTGTATGAAATATGTCAATCAATCGCAGTGGTTCTACTGAAGCATTTCACAAGCTGAATCAACATCATTAATAACACTTTTTGATCTAGTAGATCTGTTATGGAACTCCTAAAATTAAATAATAATTCCGGAAGATAATAGTTAATTCTTCTTCAATTGCTCATAGAAAATAAGTTCCTCTTTTGCATACGTTGAGCTCAAACACTTTGCCTATGTGTTTAGTTGCTGTTGTAGGGAGCCACAGGATCGCACATTCCTGGGTTATGCCATTGATGAGCTACAGTAAAATATTTGAGCTCAAGAACCTAAACTTCTTATTGAGATGGGATCGTGGTTTAATCTTTTTACATGGATGACTCAAGAACCTGTTACAATGATGAGCCTTGTTGTGGTCTTGCCTAGTCAACTAGCAGGCTGTTTTAAATGTTTTTTTTTTTCTACAACGGGTAAGCGGAAAAAACAAGATTCGAGCCTGTGACCCTGCAATAATCTGTCAAAGTCGTCGTCCTTACCAACCAAGCTAGTCAGCACCTTCCAAAAGTTAAAAACTGATATTGGAAATTCTAAGACATTGTGGCTGATGCAGAAATGTAATAGAGGTCTATGTTTCTTGGAATCAACTTATTTTCCAAGAAAATAAGGAAAATATGTTACCTTATTTAGAATTTGGTAACATATATTACTGAAGCCACTGACTTGGGGGCATTTATGATTTACAGGTTAAAGCTTTACATTTTCATCTGTTTAAAATGTTTTATTAGAATGTATATAAAAAAAAAAGAACCATGTTTCCCTTTGTGAAACTAGAAGCAAAACATTAAATTAGACAAAAAAAAAAGGACTTGGACTCCATCTGTTCTTTTTCAGAAGGCTTATCACCAACCACTTTGCAGTAAATTTTTATCTGTACACAGTTAAAAAAATGGAAAGTTCAAGGAACAGAAACTTGTTACCTGGTGAATATACTGAATTCATAATTTCATGTTTTCCCCCCTGCACATCAATATGTTTGTGAATTGTCCCTGGTTTCCTTTTACAGCATGGCCGTGTGCTTTTACCAATGGATGTGACAACTGATGGACCAATCTATGTGAATGCAAAACAGTTCTACGCAATTCTTCGTCGCCGCAAAGCTCGTGCCAAGGCTGAGAAACAGAACAAATTGATCAGAGTTAGGAAGGTATGCATTTACCAGGCAACAGCTAATTGCTGATACTTTCCTCTGTGTTCTATAAGAGCAGTAACTAATATACTCTTTAAGCTGTCTATTTTAGCAGACACCAGTCTTTTAAGTGCTCTGATACTGTTTTCACCTTTGTAACAGCTAATAAGCTCATCGCATAGGAGGCATTTTCCTTACTGTTATCAGATTTGAGTGCGCTTATTCGGTTTGCTTTACCAGATGGAAGAGATGGCCGCCGGTCAGATATGGCACAGGGTTTGATCTTTCCATCATTTGGTTGTTCTCCGAAGGCAAATCATTCTTGGCTTATCTGCATTTGGGACTTCCGAATCAGCTGATAGCTATATAAGTCTGAGCCGTCTTAGATAGCGGTACTGATGATGGAAGTCCTCTAATGCACTGTAAAAATGGGACAGCGTTTGTGCGTCTTTGCGCAATATAAAGAATCAGAACTGTGTGTCAATCAAATAATTATGTGTAGTGGCTGTGACATTGTAAGGTACTGTTCTATATGTGAATGATTTCTTGTACTGGACTTTTTGTGATCTCCCACATAAGAGTACTGAATCCATCGCTTCGTGATTGAGATAATGAATGCAGTCTCTTTGTACGTTGGTTCCTGTCGCAGGTTGCACCGTCGCTCACCCATCGTCCACGGCGAAGTCAGGCTCAGGAGGCTTCTGCAGCGCCACCAGCTCTCTCACGCTCTTGCTTCGCTGACGGTGAAGCCCGCGAAGCGCGTTGGCCGCGAAGCGCGAGGCGTATATGGTCGCCCCGAGACTGGAGGACCAGCCGGCGTTGTCGTCCAGGTCCGCCATCTCCTCCCTGCGCCTCAGCTCCGCCGCCTTACGCTTGGAGTAGCGCCGCCACGCGGCCTGGATGAAGCAGGCCGCCCACGTACGCCACTGCTGCGAGTAGAACCGAAACGTGTGCTGGACCTGCCGGCTGTGGAGCCGCCGGAACTGGCTGGCCACGAACTTTAGCTCGTCGGCGAACAGCGCGAAGGCTTCCACCTCCGTCAGAGCCTTCACGGTCCGAGTGGAAGAGGGAAGATTGGCGCCGGACTTGGGATCCAGGGCCCAAGTCAGCAGTTCCTCGCCGCAGAAGTCTCCCTCCTTGAGTATGCTCCTGTTGAAGAAGCCACTTCTCCCGCCATCGGTGGTGATGCTCTCCAGGCGGCCTCGTATGATGAAGAGCATCTCGTCGACAGGATCGCCTTCTCTTACGATGTAGGTGTTCTCGGTGTACAGACTGGGCTTGAGTCTTTCGCATATGGCGTCGAGCAATCTCTCGTCCATGTTCGCGAACAGAGGCACCTGTCGCCGAAGAACCATAAGCACCACTTCACCCGCAAGACTAATGCGGAATGAGACGAACGTACCCTTCTGACCAAGCCGAGACAAAGGTGGCGCTTGATGTCTCGCCTGAGGTCCTTGGGGAGGGTCTGCACCAAGCTTTCCTCGTCCACCCCCCGCGTCTCCAGCCACTTGTACTGGTCGTACCGGCGGACGCGCTCCCGGAGATCTTGCGGCAGCAGGCGGTGGTGCATCCACTGCTCGGAGTCCCGCCTCTTCACTCTCATCTCCTCCAGCCGTATCGTCAGAGACTGAAGATAAGTCTGAAGCAACGACATGGAAAGACTCGAGCTCATGTTCATACAATGCAGCATACAGATTAAGAAATGGTATTTAGCTTACCTGCATGTTGCCAATGAGGAGGGCCATGAGAATGAGTCCAAATATAGCGAGGGCTATGGAGAAGATGACCTCTCCGGGGTAAGTACTTGTCACCAGACCTTGTCCAAGGGTACTGTTGCAGCCAGAACAACAGCAAATGATCGATTAAGGTGGAATATCACAAGATTTAGATGATAAATTCCATAGCCAAGAAGTCATAATTGTAATTTTGTATCCACACATATCACAACATAAATTTATAGGGGATTATGAATCGATCATATATCAAAAAAGTTCCATGGATTGTTATACACCTAATCTAAGAAGATTCATGCAGAGTGATCCTAATCGACTGACTCTCCATTTCTCAAGATGTTTATTATAAATATTTAATTTATAATGGATGATCAATTTAGGAAGAAAAATTTACATGACAGCGATAAAAGAATCAGAAGCAAAATAGAGGATATCAACCTATAAGTATGAGAGGATGCCGGATCAAGCAATTGTTGCTATGACAATGTCAGTTGGAAAACAAAGAGCCAAAAGGTAATTGAGTTCTCCAAAGTCAGGAAAGTCAATAAGATCTGAGTAATGTATTGTCAATACACTAAGTTAGAGATAAGATTTTTGCAGTACTCATTAAAATAGTAGCTCATCGCTTGACGATTCATCTAACACGAAACAAATAAACACGATATCTCAAATAAACAGTATGGAGCATGAAAGAGCAATCTCTCAAGCAATTTGAGGAACAAGCGAGATTAACAGTTATAGATAACATTCTCAGTTCATCAGTCAGCTGAAGAGAAAAGAAGCATTACCTGAGGTTCTGCAGACCCCACCACAAACAATAGCAAAGTTTGGAGAAGAACTTGTTTGATGCAATGATTCCAGAAGTCAAGGCCTGTGTATAAATTCCAAAGTTGAATTCTGTATTGTCATCAGCTACTGAACAGTACTGCTCAAGAACTCCCGCACTGACATTTTGCCAGATATCATAGCCATCTAGATGTGCATTACCACAATATAAATACTTCACATTGCATCCGTCAAAATTCTTGCAAGCTAATTGCCAGCAATCATCATCGCGATCGACCGATAATAAGTACCAGAAAGCACCTACTATCTGCAAAACAAGCGACATCGATATTTCGATACTTCAATACAACAACAACAACAACAATAACAGAATATCCCGACTATTTGAGATCATTGAGCTAGAAATATCCTTAGTTTAGCCAAAAGCATTTGCATCTTTATATATAGTTTCTAGATTGAAAACATTGATACTTCAATGTGCACATAAATTTTCTTTACTTTATGCTTCGTTATCCATGAAGAGAGATGGAGGTCTAGATAGGAATTGAGAAACTACACCCATCTGTAGAACATTAACCCTAATCTAGATAACCAAATTCAGATGCCATCCTAAAGAAATTCCATCTGCAAAGATGGTAGAGAAATTTATGGCAGAAAATATTGTCTTTAGTTCCAAAAAGCAGCAAAAAAAGAAAAAGGAGTAATTAAAAGTTCAGCAGAGATGAAGTGGTACTTACGTGACTAGCAAGCATATACCATAGCAAATAATAGGCTGCACCAGCCCAAGCAGTTTCGGCAAAGATGCCAGCAGTCCTTCTCAACTCTGCTGTCAAAGGAAAAGTTCTAACCAATCTTGGTATATACTGAAGCATGACAATGAAAAGCAATGAATTCTTGGTATCCAGCACATCAGAATCTGTCGATCTGTGAAGGAAACTCCAAACAACAAACTGAAGAAAATGTCGATAGATCAGTGGTGTGAATTCTAAATCAATATTAAGCTCTTTCTATCAGATTATATTTATGTTCTGCTTCTGTAAATTGAAGGTTCAAAGACAGAGTGGCGTATGCTCTGAGAAATCGAAGAGAGGCTGACCTGAGGGAGAGGTAACACCGCAAGGAAATCGATGATGAAGTATCGTCTCAGATACCGAATTGCTATCTGCGTAGGGTCAATCACAAGCTCGCCTCTACCAAAAACCCGGGACGACGGAGCGATGTACGCAGTGCGGAACTGAAGAGCCATTCGAATGAGGTAGAAGGCGTCGATCAGCGTCCGCAATGTGGTCGACGTGGCCGCTAACTTGCGGTCGATGCCAACGCAATTGGAATCTTGGTCGATGACAGGGAGATAGAAGAACAATGGATCCACAGCTATGGAAAGAATGCTTGATGCTACGAACAGCCTGTTCATTCGAAGAAGGAGCACATCCTGAGGATCAAAGATCTTCTTCTCGGTCGCCTTGAGTTCTTCGGAGAAAACTGCCCTAGAAACGCCGGACCGAAGGGATCGGCCGAGCGAAATAAGCCCTTCCGACCCCTTCTTCATCCCTTTCTTGAAAGATTTCGAGGGGTTATTGGATTTCCGGGCGGCCCCCTGGACGTGAAACCCACATTTGTTCATTCTTCCTGCATCAGAAGCAAAGGATAATCTCGGACTTGACTCCTCCAGCCTACACCAGAGATGCATGCGTGCTCAAGAACTCATCTCATTTTTTGGGGGATTCGATCGACAAGGGGAAGTGAAGTACTTAAACCTTACAAATTTCTCCTTCTGGCCCTCCATGTACTGCGCTTTGTAACTGCAATCGAACATCTTGCGCTGATAAATCACCTGAAAAATGTGAACAAAGCATCAAAATCACATCTTTCTTTCCTCCCCCCACCCCCACCCCCAAATTCTACGAGAACAAAGGAAGACAATCGCAGTTCTTTTCGTTTCGCCCCCAATTCTTGCCTACGAACAAGCCAAATTGGATGAGAACAAAGAAACACACAAGCACTTGAGGTTCCCATTCTCTTGTTTTCGCGCCCGCGCCATCGATCTTGGATCAACCATAGAACAAGGGGATGAAAGTGAAGGGGGAATGTAGCGTGGGAGTTACCCTTTCCCTCGATTCTGCAGGAAGCGGATTTGTCTCTGCTTTCTTCCTCCTCCTTGCGGTGTTGATTTTGGATTCGTATGGAGGAAAAATAAGGCGAGAAAACGAGCCTCTGCACGTCCCGCTCGTTTCACCATCCAACCGTCGTTCCGCCCGCCATTTCCTCCATCATGGGAATAACAATAACAATAATAATAACTAAAATTTCAATATAAATGTCATTAATTATATATATATAGTAATTTTCTTAGAAAATATATTTTTTCCAAATAATATCTTTAATTTGAAACATACTCAAAATACCTTTCATGTCAAAATTTTTTGTTAGTTTGTTCACCTATTTTGAACTGTTACAATGTTATTTATAGTATTTTAATTCAAGTACTAAAAATACTATAAAACTATTGAAAAACACCATAAGTGATATGGTATCGTCTCTTTAGTTGTCATTATTCATAAACCATTATGCTATCATATTTTTAGGTTTATAATTGGTTTAGTTGAGGTTAGGAATCCATTGGTTTCATAATATTTTTATTTTTATTGCGATTGCTAAAACATTATGATAAAGTAATTTTTATTTTTATTTAGTTGATATTATTTCTAAACTATTATAAAAATCTATTCAAATTATAATATGATGTATCAAATAATATTTAGTGTGTTTTGATTATATTTGGTTCATTTATTTAAATAGGTTTGATAGTATTTTTGTTATGGTAACCAAAACACTATAACCGACGAAAAAAATATCCTCAACTTTTCGAGGAGCAGTTTGGATTTTTTTTAATTAAGAATATTGTTAGAAAAACTCTAAAATGAGATATATATATATATATATAATTGATGAATTTATAAAAAAATTATGATTTGATAATTTCTCATATAACACCCCTGAAATTTTCTTACAAATTATTTTTTTTTTCAAAATGATCATTCTATCCCTATTGGTCATTACCCTCTACTTCATCAATTGCCCCCTCCACCTCAAACAAGCATCATGGCTTTGCCTATGTGCACGTTAGCAATGTCGACCACCTCCACTTCGCCTCGAACAAACGCTCATCGCAGGCAATGTCCCTAATCGCTTCCATGCTTAAGCCTACCCATACATGTGGCAAGCATGGATGTGGCTAAGGCTGACATGAGTGCTCATGATGGCCCTTCGATAGCATCATAGAGATTATGGCGAAAGTTATGCAGGGAGGAGGAGGCAACGATGGCTTTAGGGAAGGCAGAAGTAAACCGATCTTTTCACACAGCCAAAGCACTCTATGAGATTATTTTAAATTTAGAGTACTATATAAGAAATTATCAAAGTTTTGAGTCATTTTTCTAGAATTTACTCATATATATATATTACCTTAGATATAGGCCACATGGCCCAAGAAGCTCTACTCAAAAATGGTTTCAATATTAAAATTGGGCCTTGCTCTTGTAAGGCCCATAATATCAGTATGTTCTTTTTTGAGATTATAAATAAATAAATATATATATA